>JALAZF010000530.1:2400000-3000000 GCA_022829125.1 Lathyrus tuberosus
CAATCAACTTGGACCTGAAAGGATGACAGCAACGACTTTCAGACGTTCAGGTAGAAGGTGATTGAATACAAAAAGAACTGCAAAATTTGCCTGCTGTAGGGAGAGAAATGACATAGTGATTGCCAGTCGAAGGTGGACTTACAACCGGAGGTTTGTAGAATCAATGGACCTACAAAGATGACTCCGCTGGGGATAAGAGGGTAGACCATCAACTCTGGGGTTGAGGGAAAAACTATACACCGACTCCGAGAAATAAAAGTATAACCATCAACTCTGAGGTTGAGGAAAAATGGGCTAAACACCAACTTTGAATGTTTGAGAAAAAAGGTAAACATCAACTCTGAGGTTAGAAGAAGGGTATATGTCGACTTTGAGGTTGGTAAAAAGAGATATTCATCAACTCTGAGGTTAGAAGAAGGGTATACGTCGACTTTGAGGTTGGTAAAAAGAGATATTCATCAACTCTGAGGTCGATAAACGGTGTATGACAACTTTGAAGTTAGTAAATGGGTGTTCATCAACTCTGAGGTCGGGGATATACAACAACTTTGAAGTTGGTATAAAGAGGCGTCAACCCTGAGGTTGGGGAATAACAGGCGTCAACTCTGAGGTTGGGGCAAAAGCAGGTGCTCATCAACTCTGAGGTCGAGAAAAGAACCACGACAACTTTGAAGTTGGTAAAAGGAGCTTCAACCCTGAGGTTGGACAAAATAGGCGTCAACTCTGACGTTGGGGACAAAGGCGGTACGACAACTCTGAGGTTGGAGAAAGGCGACAACTCTGAGGTTGGGGAAGAAGGGGCATCAACTTGGAGGTTGGGGAAGAAAGGTGTCAACTCGGAGGTTGGGGAAGAAAGGGCGTCAACTCTGAGGTTGGGGAAGAAAGGACGTCAACTCGGAGGTTGGGGAAGAAAGGGAATCAACTCTGAGGTTGGGGAAGAAAGGGCGTTAACTTTGAGGTTGGACAGAATAGGCGTCAACTCTGAGGTTGGGGAAGAAAGGGCGTCAACTCGGAGGTTGGGGAAGAAAGGGCGTCAACTCTGAGGTTGGACAGAATAGGCGTCAACTCTGAGGTTGGGGAAGAAATGGCGTCAACTCGGAGGTTGGGGAAGAAAGGGCATCAACTCTGAGGTTGGGGAAGAAAGGGCGTCAACTCTGAGGTTGGGGAAGAAAGGGCGTCAACTCGGAGGTTGGGGAAGAAAGGGCGTCAACTCTGGGGTTGGAGACAAAGGCGGTACGACAACTCTGAGGTTGGAGAAAGGAGACAACTTTGAGGTTGGAGAAGAAAGGGGCGTCAACTCTGAGGATGGATAAAATAGGCGTCAACTCTGAGGTTGGGATCACTGTTTTGATTGAGGGTTGATCTGTTTTTCGCACAAGGTACCAAATCTGGCTTATACTTCGATGCATGTTTGAATTGTTCTTTCTATGGCGTAGTGCTCCATACTAAATGGAAATGCTATGTGTTTTGAGGATGCAACGCAATGATGATTACTACATGCAAGAATGAGAGGACTCCCCACTAGGGAATGCGCAAAACAAAACAAGCAGACTTCGCTGAGGAAGGGATCAACAATATCTAATCTCCTGTACCGCCAATAACCACTGGTGCTACAAACCCTATCGGGGAACTGCAAGCTGAATTGCAAACTCTGTTAGGGAGATGCCAATAAAGATTGGACTTTGAACCGCTGAGAATGCCAATAACCACTGGGCTTTGACTTGCCGGGAAATACCACCTGACTTTTGAGGAAGAGAATACTCTGACTTCTCACCATCTTCAAACTGCTTGAAAATATTCCATCGTCTTACCCTGCTGAGAATGAGGAGTCCACCTACACTGCTGGGGATAAGAAATCTTCATAAAGAACCCCTTTCGATCTGAGGACAATTCTCTGCTTGGGGAAGAATAACAATTCCAACACCTTGCTGGACAAAGATACCTTCTGGCTCCTTGCTGGGGGAGAGACTTAGTGCTTCAAGTTTCTGATGATCGACTGTATACTGATCATCAAGAGTGAACAACGGTTCCTTTAACTCTCGACTTGCCCCAGACCACAGGGTCCATTGAAAGAAATCATCTCAAGAGGATTTTACAGAAGACCGGGCGTTCACACTGCCCCAGGGTTTTCAAACTCTTGGAGAGATTTATTGGATCTCGATGTATCTTCCCCAGACTGTATGATCCATGAAGGAATTTGCCCCTAGAGGACTTGTACTGACTTAAAATACTCTGCCTCAGCATTTTGAACCTTGAAGAGGTGCTTCTAATCAACTTCCTTCTGGAGAGGATAACTTCTTATGCTCCGGAGGTGGCCTGCCTCAATATGAGCTTTGAAGTGACTTTGCCCCTGATCTTCGAATGAATGCCCCAGAATAACTGAACTTCAGAGAGATTTCTCGACGTGACTTCCCTAGATTGGCTACATCTCATCACGACTTACTGGGGAGAGCCCACTCTGCCTGGAGTCTCTTGGCAACATGCCCCTTGATATGACTGTCCTTCAGAATTTTCAAGCATCCCAACTTGGCAGGATCAAGCTTCTTGACTGACATTCATCATGTAAACTTCCTTGATGCTTAAGCACATGTATGCAAGCAAAACAAGTTTATTATGAGAATGATAATTCTAATGCAACAAATGTGTTAACCTTGAAGTTTATTGAAAATATGTCACAAAACCCTGCGAACGAGTCGCTAGTTACGACATTGATTTTTGAATGGAAAACAATACTCACATGCAATACCAACAAAAATCTTATTAGCATAACTCATGGGAGTCAGGAACGTTATCTCGTTGAAGTACGCCTTCGAAATAAACCCTGCTTCAATTAGGACTTCTAAGGGTTGTAACGTGGCCTGGTTCACGGTTTTAGAAAAAAGGATTTATTGCTCAAAATTTGTTTGTACCCACCCATTCTCCTTGATGTTCTCTAGTCCTACGCTCAGTTAATTTGGCAAAAGCACTCATCTTCCTAAAGGATTTTTGTGAGGATCGATGGTTAAGGAATCCATGAGGTTTTCGAAATGACAGTCACCTCTTTTGTCTTCAGTGTTTCGGTCACACGACTTGTTCCTTATTGAGGATTTTCTCTTTTGAGCATTTCTTTTTTCATTTTTTGCTCCTTTATTTCCCTGATTTTGCCTGGACTGATTCTTTCTGAATTTTTCGATTTTGAAATCCAGCGGGAATGTAACACCCCAATTCCCATCGCAGATAAATAATACATAAATAAATCAGAGTAAATAAAAATTTATTTTTCCGACAGAAACAAGGATGCCACAATTAAGGAAAGAAAACACAATCACTGCTCATAAATTTTGATACATAACACAAAATGGAATAACCTCAAAGGGAAACTATTTCCATATAAAAGAAAAGGTCAATTATGGAATAAAGCAGAAAGATCCATAACGAACTTGTTTTACAAAATAAATTGTTTTATAATGTCAAAATATACATACAAAAGTAATACAAAATATATTCAACAAATGTATACATATATAATAAAAGCGTTCCCCGACTCCCGTGTTACGTATCAGAGCAGACAGACCGACAAAGGACAGAGGACTAATCTTCACAAAAGCCTCCAAGACTACTAATCTGCAATTGCCTCATAGAGCAACAAACCACAACAGAAGGGTGAGAAACACAATCATAATATAATTGCATACAATTATATAATAACACAAAAAAATGCACATGTCAAACATGCTCACCACAACTTACACCATAATTCAAGTACAAAACAACACCATTCATATCTCATACATCCATCACAAAGGCATAGCAATCGTGCACAATACATTTATCACCAACATATATATATATATATATATATATATATATATATATATATATATATATATATATATATATATATATCTCAACTCATCAATTCCGTTCACAATTTCACACAAAATCAATCCATTCATCACAGAGACCGACACAACGACTCTATGCAATGCAATGCGGTATGATAACACGAAAATGTATCATATATTTGCCTTGATTTACGACTAATAATTACGTTATTTCAGCTTAACTTCTGATTATTCCACGAGTATTCTAGTGTTTTCGCAGGTATTTCGTTGTCCAAGCTAAAAAGGAGCAAAGTAGAAAAACATGAAGAAATGAGAAGAAAATAGGAAGAAATGACTAAGAAAAAAAACAGAAAATGGAAAGTGGTGTGTGTGACGACCGTCACACAACCACCACGACCGTCACGCTTCCAAAGGTTGCCACGCCCGTCACACACTTACCACGACCGTCACACGCACAAAGTGGTTATTATGTTCAGAAACGCAGACGTGGACAAAGAAGACCAATGCACACGCACGATCAGCATTTTCTCCTACATTCTCTCAAACAAAGCTTCTCCAACTTCCCATTCTCCCCACTACTTCTCCAACTTCCCATTATCTCCACTATTTTTCACATGAATTCTTAAGTAACTTCCAACCTGTTATCACTATATATAGGACCTATCATTTAGTTACCGGGGGGATCCAAGTTTAGTTCGCGAAAGCGCTATTCGTAGTTTTAGGAAGAAAATTACAATTGTAAAAGGAGTATTTTCTCACATCGAGGAATTACTCCCTCATTAGTTTTTAGGCTTATGTTCTATGTAACTTGCTTAGATCAACAATCTTGCCGTCATTATTGAAGTTAAAGTTAATTCAAGTTTCTTTATTTCCCGCATTTTACTTCAAGTCTTTACAGGTTCTTTATCTAATTGTTTGTTATTATTGTTTATCGCTTTCCTAAATTAATTATCATGATGATTTCAAATGAAATTATAATGTTTAATTTGTTTACGTTTAATTCCATGTCTTGCTAAATTGTCCGGAGACCGGCGTATGAGGACTGTCGTTACCGACGGGACTCGGTAGAAAATAATAGGTGCGAATTTATGATTAAAATTCTGTTTTGGTTTTAATTTCCAAGTCTAGTTTAATTAGCTTTGTCACGAGAGTTAGGGGTTATTTAACACGATTTTGTCACGAGAGTGAGAAATTAATTAAGTTTAGAGCTGGCACTGCGAGAGTGGGGGGGTCGAACCGAATAGTGGAAATTAGGCAACATATCTAAATACAGCGATAGCGCTTTAGTCTTTTAGATATGTTTAGGACATTATTGGCTTTCAAAATATATTTCCTAGTTACCGGGCGAGCGAGAGCAATATCTTGGGATTAGGGAACATGACTTTAGTTAATACCGCGAGAGCGTGAGGCAAAGTCTTTAAGTTGGTATATTCTACGGAACTAAGTTATAGTTGTAATTAGTACCCGAATTCTACAAAGTCCTTTAGGAACGCGGAATCCATATTTCGGCCTCTCTTTATTATCATATTTTCTTAGCTTTATTTTAGCGCTAGTCTTAGTTTCCCTTTCATCGAATATTATTAGACTTAGCTTTACATCGCAGCGATAGATTACGGTAGGTTGGCATTGGTCTCTGTGGGTTCGACAATCTTTTATATTACTTCGATATTTCCGTGCACTTACGGACGCATCACGGTACCATCCATCCATTAATCTCATCATTAGTTCACTCAGGAACTATTAGAATCATCGCTTGTTACTTAGTGTAACTCCCCGTCGGGCAAACGATGTTCCCCGTCGCTCACACCTCTTTGTATAAGGCACACGACATTTATGGATCGCTCACACCTCTTTGTATAAGGCACACGACCCGATCGCTCACACCTCTTTGTATAAGGCACACGATCGTCTATAATCATCGCTCACACCTCTTTGTATAAGGCACACGATGTTATAGCGGATTCCCTCTGGAACCATTTCGTCGCTCACACCCACTAGGGCACACGACATCACAAGATGCATATCATGATGCTTGGCATACAAGGACTCGTGACAATCAAATGCATCTTCCCAAATCAACAATATGGATTATCTCATCATTATTATTCATGCATTGGAAACTAATTCAAACAATGCATTTACTTTCCATAAGGCCACCAATTAACACACATTGAATTTCACATAAATAGTGCATTTCATCATAATCCACAAACCACAAAAATCCCACAACACGTCATAACAACATACATTGATATTCAATCAAACAATGTATTTTACCACACAACAACATCATTATCACATGCGTTTACATCATACAACAACACACAAGTCATGCGATATATATAAAAAGCACATTGCATGATAACACATCAATTACACGCAATTACAACGGTAAAAGTCGACAAAACGACACATTTCAAAATTCCTGACACAATTAAATCGGCCACAAATCTCAAAACCATTTTTATAAGAAAGAACATCTCAATAGCTTTCTAACAGTACTAAGAATGCCTCGATCCGAGTTACGGATCAAAAGTTACGGCATCGGACGCAAAATCGGGAACCATTCTACACCCTCTCTGGTCATACGTGTATTGCCTTGTGCCATACGTGTATTGCCCAGCTCGCTCGCCCATTCCATACGCATAATGCCCAAAGTTCTACGCGTATGGGCAGAGACTGATTTCTCCCCAAAATTCCACTAAAAATTCTATACGCGTAATGCCTCACTTGTTACGCGTAATGCCATGCCACCTACGCATATCCTTACGCAAATCAGCAGAAGGCTATGAAAAATGAGCTTCCATATGCCTAATGCTCCATTCCCCCTAGCCATACGTGTATTGCCCAAACCAATACGCGTAATGCCAAGCCTGATACGCGTATGGGCAGCGAAACCCATAATTTTTCCTGCATAATTTTCTGCTACGGATTCAGCCAATTCCTCTCCCAAATCTCACCTAAACACCAGCAAATTACCAAAAGATTGCACAACAACATCTATCTAACATGTCTCAGCAATTAGGAACATTAAAACATGATTTCAGACACAATTTGAATCAAATTCTAACAATCTCAACATGTTAATGGTTTTGGTTCTATATCCAATTTCAACCAAATATCACACAAATACATACATACATAATCAACACAAGTATAGGATAATCGAGTTTCACACCCTTACCCGATTAATCGTGTTTTGAAATGTCGGTTAATTCGATTCCTAAACTCTCCAAGTTTTTCCCTTTTTTCCTCTTTTCTTTCTCTTCTCCTTCTTCTCTTTTCCTTCTTCTCTTTCTTTTCTCTCTATTTTCTCTCTATTTCTATTTTTATGAAAAACATAATATCTAACCAAGCCAAAAAGACCAAAATACCCCTACCCTCAAATATCTCGAAAACGCTCCTAAAACGCGATAAAACATAATAATGATGAAAAATAATATATTGCCAAATAAAAGTCAAAAATAAAATAATATAAAAACAAAAATAATTAAATCGACTCGATTAAATAAATCGGACAAAACGGGGCGTTACAATTCTCCCCCACTTAGAGATTTTCGTCCTCGAAAATATTACCTGAGACGAACAACTTCGGATACGATTCCCGCATCCGACTAACCAATCAACATGCCAACCAAAGGTACACCACGAATAACACAAACTGACAAACCACCTTGCTAACAGCAACTACAACAATGACACGACAACGACAACAACTACAACGACAAGATGCAAAGCCCATACAATGCACTTGACGACTAACTCACGACTCGAAGAATACCTAAGCTACGAACACACACCAAAATTAGCTACTCGCACTCGGACCATCATGATGGAAACGAGGCAATAACACAAACAAGAACATAAAGCTCCACGACCCAACATCGTTCAACAACCTCAAGATAACTATAATACCAACATCCTTGTCACACAACAATATTGCAACAACGCTACGATTCCCCAACCGAACATATAACCAAAACATCCATCTACATAGTAGCGCATAAATAATAGTTAAACCTTTCGCCTAACACTTCCATTCTGAAACATCTAATAGTCTCATCATTCCAACATGTTTCCAATGTTCAACCTATGAACTCTTTCAAGTCCCACACGCAAATACAAAATGTGCCACATCACGCTTCCGCTGCGCACTCTGATTACTCGAAACCATCAAGTCTACCAATCTCACGTCCAAAGTCTAACTCTTTCTCACCTCTGCCAAGAGTCACTGTTCACTTTAATATTCCCAACCTCACACTCTCATGTGTTATCTCACACACCAGACACAAGTCTCTGAACTGCTCAAATAATTTTAATTCTCTGACCATCAAAACAGACATGCATAAAAACTTTCGACTTAACTCATTAGGCACAACCTTAGCTTTTCCCGAAGAATAATCCAAGCCAAATTCATAACTCGTCACGAATTCTAACCATCCTCGTTGTCTCATACTTTATTCCTTCAGACCAAACATGTACTCTAAACTCTTGTGATTACTAAACACTTCGAACCTAGAACCGTAAAGATGATACCTCCAAATATTCCAACACAATACAACCGCAACCAATTCCAAATCCAAAATAGTATAGATCCTTCTATGAATCCTCAATTGTCGTAAAGCATAAGCCACGACTTTACCCTCTCGCATTAACACACTGACTAACTCATCAAAGACACATCACAATACCTCGCGAACGGTTTATTAGGATCACACAGAATCAAAACTGAAGCCATAGACAAACTCTACTTTAACCCTCTCAAACTGTCCTCACAATGAACATCCAAAGCAAATGACTTACCTTTTACAAGTCATCTGTCATAACGAAAATGCTAACTTGGAAAAACCTTTCATAACCTCCGGTAATAACTAACTAAAGTCCAAAAAGATTCTAATCTCCTTAACCAACTTCGGAGCCTCTCATCGTAGAACTGCATCTACTTCCGATGGATCCATAACCATACTCTCATCTGAAATAACATATCCAAGAAAACTAACCTTTTTCAACCAAAATTCTCACTTGAATAACTTAGCATAAAACTTCGTCTCTTTTCAACACTTGTAATTCAAATCTCAAACACTCTATTTGTTCTTCCTCTGAGTTTACAACAGATCTGAATATCCTCAATCAAAGCCATTACGAACTCATCCAAATAAATATGGAAGATACGATTCATCTACTCCATAAACATTACAGACTCATTACTATCACAGAACAACATCACTGCACCCTGTAATGCCCAACCAAATTCCAAAAGATATAAATTCTTAAAGTTTTGCAAAAAATTTCACTGGGTAACTGGTTACTCACATACAAGCTTAACCGAGTAAATAACACCTTAATCCGATGATAACAACCATAACCAGTCACATGAAAACGATCAAAGCCTCAACTCACACAATTCACTACTCTTATCAAACATTCCAAACAATTGCAATTTCACTCAAACTCAACCAAACCATTCCAGTCATCTGTTCATGAAAGTGGACACTTGTTCTCCATCGTTACCTTATTCAACTGTCAGTAATATATACACAATTTCTTCTTTTGACCGTCCAAATTCCATAAATCCCAACATGTAGCAGCCACCAACCAAAAAGAACTCTCAAATATTACATCCACACCTAGGGTTTTCTCAAGATTTCCATTAATGCCCTAAAACTTTTAAAAACTCCAAAACTCACCAAAACCCTAAGTTTTACTTTCCATAGTCTTAATACCCTTACACACATCATGCTTGTTATTCCGTTCAATCATCCATCCTTTTTGCTACTAACAAAGCTGGAGCTCGTCAAGTCAACACACTAATGTTCCATCCAAAAACACATCCGAAAACCATGCACAACTGACGACTCATCATTGTGGCTTCCTGCCAATTTCCAGAACAATATCATCACAAACATGACCAACATCTGAGTTTCACTTCCTAAAAGTTCTTCTATTTACTTAGCAGATCCAAACCTCAAATCTTCCCCTTCGTCAAATTTGAGTTCACCCTCTATTCTCTGAGAAGCAGCCAACTAATACCCAGTCATTCTCCCTCAATGACTTCCCAACTTGACCAACATACCAAAACCTTTAATCCTCCTCATCTTCCGATATTAGAATCTTCATCGATTCATCAAAACAATATGCAATCATTTTCTCAATTCCAACCAATTCATTGCACACACTATCCAAGCCGGAAAGACACGTCTATTCCATCCAACACAATTCCCGTCTACTATCAACAAGAGATTAAGGGTGATCAGTTCCTCAATTTGTCAATAGACAGCCGACAATCATGATGGGGCATAAACCGTCTTTACCAAACTATAATAGCATTTCTTACATCTTGTATACAAAACTACCTAAGGCACAAATCCTTAGTCGACATAAACCTTACCTCCGCGTTCCCTCCAGAATCTGGAACAACACTGTCCAAACAACACTTACACTCATGCAACCAACGACACACTATGCCAATGCTCCACACCTGAAGCAACTTGGAGAAGCACCAGCTTCTCCCCCACTTATCTCATTCTCACACCTGAAGACAAAGGATCAGAAAACCAGAAAGTACTGACAGTGTTTCACACACATATCACATACTAAGGAACAAACAACATCGACAGTATTCAACTGTCACACCAACTGACTCAACAACTTGGCCGGACGGACCGACCTGCTCTGATACCACTATTGTAACACCCCAATTCCCATCGCAGATAAATAATACATAAATAAATCAGAGTAAATAAAAATTTATTTTTCCGACAGAAACAAGGATGCCACAATTAAGGAAAGAAAACACAATCCCTGCTCATAAATTTTGATACATAACACAAAATGGAATAACCTCCAAGGGAAACTTTTTCCATATAAAAGGAAAGGTCAATTATGGAATAAAGCGGAAAGATCCATAACGGACTTGTTTTACAAAATAAATTGTTTTATAACGTCAAAATATACATACAAAAGTAATACAAAATATATTCAACAAATGTATACATATATAATATAAGCGTTCCCCGACTCCCGTGTTACGTATCAGAGCAGACAGACCGACAAAGGACGGAGGACTAATCTTCACAAAAGCCTCAAAGACTACTAATCTGCAATTGCCTCATAGAACAACAAACCATAGCAGAAGGGTGAGAAACACAATCATAATATAATTGCATACAATTATATAATAACACAAAAAAATGCACATGTCAAACATGCTCACCACAACTTACACCATAATTCAAGTACAAAACAACACCATTCATATCTCACATCCATCACAAAGGCATATCAATCGTACACAATACATTTATCACCAACATATATATATATATCTCAACTCATCAATTCTATTCACAATTTCACACAAAATCAATCAATTCATGATTTATGCATATGCACAGAGACCGACACAACGACTCTATGCAATGCAATGCAGTACCATCCATCCATAAATCCCACCATTAGTTCACTCAGGAACTATTGGAATCATCGCTTGTTACTTAGTGTAACTCCCCGTCGGGCAAACGATGTTCCCCGTCACTGACACCTTTTTGTATAAGGCACACGACGTTTATGGATCGCTCACACCTCTTTGTATAAGGCACACGACCCGATCGCTCACACCTCTTTGTATAAGGCACACGATCGTCTATAATCATCGCTCACACCTCTTTGTATAAGGCACACGATGTTATAGCGGATTCCCTCTGGAACCATTTCGTCGCTCACACCCACTAGGGCACACGACATCACAAGATGCATATCATGATGCTTGGCATACAAGGACTCATGACAATCAAATGCATCTTCCCAAATCAACAATATGGATTATCTCATCATCAGTATTCATGCATTGGAAACTAATTCAAACAATGCATTTACTTGCCATAAGGCCACCAATTAACACACATTGAATTTCACATAAACAATGCATTTCATCATAATCCACAAACCACAACAATCCCACAACACGTCATAACAACATACATTGATATTCAATCAAACAATGTATTTTACCACACAACAACATCATTATCACACGCGTTTACATCATACAATAGCACACAAGTCATACGATATATATCAAAAGCACTTTGCATGATAACACATCAATTACATGCAATTACAACAGTAAAAGTCGACAAAATGACACATTTCCAAATTCCTGACACAATTAAATCGGCCACAAATCTCAAAACCATTTTTATAAGAAAGAACATCTCAATAGCTTTCTAACGGTACTAAGAATGCCTCGATCCGAGTTACGGATCAAAAGTTACGGCATCAGAAGCAAAATCGGGAACCATTCTACACCCTCTCTGGTCATACGTGTATTGCCTTGTGCCATACGCGTACTGCCCAGCTCGCTCGCCTATTCCATACGCGTAATGCCCAAAGTGCTACGCGTATGTGTAGAGACTGATTTCTCCCCAAAATTCCACTAAAAACTCCATACGCGTGATGCCTCACTTGTTACGCGTAATGCCATGCAACCTACGTGTATCCTTACGCAAATCAGCAGAAGGTCGTGGAAAATGAGCTTCCATACGCGTAATGCCCCATTCCCCCTAGCCATACGCGTATTGCCCAAACCAATACGTGTAATGCCAAGCCTGATACGTGTATGGGCAGCGAAACCCAGAATTTTTCCTGCATAACTTTCTGCTACGGATTCACCCAATTCCTCTCCCAAATCTCACCTAAACACCAGCAAATAACCAATAGATTGCACAACAACATCTATCTAATATGTCTCAGCAATTAGGAACATTAAAACATGATTTCAGACACAATTTGAATCAAATTCTAACAATCTCAACATGTTAATGGTTTTGACTCTACATCCAATTTCAACCAAATATCACACAAATACATACATACATAATCATACACAAGTATAGGATAATCGAGTTTCACACCCTTACCCAATTAATCATGTTTTGAAATGTCGATTGATTCGATTCCTAAACTCTCCAAGTTTTTCCCCTTTTTCCTCTTTTCTTTCTCTTCTCCTTCTTCTCTTTTCCTTCTTCTCTTTCTTTTCTCTTAATTTCTCTCTATTTCTATTTTTATGAAAAACATAATATCTAACCAAGCCAAAAAGACCAAAATACCCCTACCCTCAAATATCTCGCAAACGCTCCCAAAACGCGATAAAACATAATAACAATGAAAAATAATATATTGCCAAATAAAAGTCAAAAATAAAATAATATAAAAACAAAAATAATTAAATCGATTCGATTAAATAAATCGGACAAAACGGGGTGTTACAGGGATGCCCTAACTTTTGCCTAAGTCGCTTATTTTCAAGTGTGGACTTAGCGGGCTTTCTCTTTTTTATTCTTTCTGATTCTTTTTTTTTTGAACCAATCGTGTGACACTGGTTGTCTGACTTGTTTGAAAGGGTTGTGACTAACTCATTACTTGGTCGATGAGGGATAACCATTTTTTTCACATCTTTTGACCTCTTGAAGGTGATGGATTCTCAGATGCACACTCCTTTCGAACTTTGAACGCTTGGTCAAATTACTGACAACTACCCTGCCCCTGGTTAAATGTGAGGGTTTTTTTGAATGAAAAGAAACTCCTACTTCAAGGCTCAAAGGGGTTGACGAGGGTCTATCTCCCATATATCTCCAGTGTTTGGGGATTTGAAGCAATACATGTACATCCTCAACAGGGTTTTATCCAAAAGCATACAACCAAAGATTTTGCATTTTTACCTCATCATCCTCCCTCCAAGAGTTACAGCAAGAAAGATGGTATTGCAATGCGCAGAAATATCTTATGAATGAATAAAAAGAATTACTTCAAGAAAAACATATTGATCGCATTAAGATCATCATTAAAATCAAACAAGTCTTTTCATGCATACAATGCTTTAACAAGAAATGAAAAACTACAAATGAAAATGCAGTAAAGAAGCTGAAGATTGCCATCGCTGAGGAAGCTTGATTCTGTCTGGACGTACTATTTCTGATGACATATTGGTAGTATAAGTGCTCACTTGAGAAAGGAGGCTTCAATTGATGTACATTTCATCTTCAGTGAATGCAATGACCCCTGAATCGACCAGATCTTGCAGCTTGTGCTTGAACACGTTGCAATCTTCAATGGAATGACCTGGTGTGTTTGAGTGATACTCACATTTAGCATCCAGATCATAATCAGGAGGTATGGGGTCGGGAACAGGCTTGGCATCCCTTAGTTCAACCAGAGAACTCTTAAGTAGACGGGCAAGAACATGACTGCGAGGAATAGGGAGTGGATCGAACCTTCTCGCAGGCCTTCGTGATCTTTGTTATCTCTGTTGCTGAGGAGCACAAGGTCGCTGATACTGAACAGGCCGTTGAACAACGGGAGTAATATACACAACACTAGTTTCTCCTTTCTTTCCCTTGGAGGACCCATCATAAGGTTTCTTTGTATCTTCAGCAGCAATTCAAATCTTTCCCGTTTTGATCCCATTTTCGACTCTTTCTCCTGCCAATACAAGACCTGAAAATCCAGCTGACACACATCCAACCAATTTCTCATAATAATGCTCATGAAGCGTATCCATGAACATATCAACGAGTTCTCTTTCCAACATAGGAGGTTGAACTCGAGAAGCCAATTCACGCCACCTCTAGGCGTACTCTTTGAAGCTTTCGTTTTGTCCCTGAGAAAGATTCTACAATTGCATCCTATTGGGCGCCATATCCGTGTTGTATTGGTAGTGCTTAATGAAAGCTTCTGCCAAATCTCTCCAGCTTTTAATATGCTTTCTCTCCAAGCTCATATACCAGTCTAAAGATGACCCACTTAGGTTGTCCTAAAAGAAATGCATCAGCAGCTTCTCATTATCCGTATAGGCAGACATTTTGCTGGAATATGCCCTGATGTGAAGCTTGGGGCAGGTGGATCCATTGTACTTTTCGAAAATAGGCGCCCTGAACTTCGGAGGAATTTTCACACCTGGGATCAACCCTAAGTCAGACATGTCCATGCCCAAAGTATTCTGGCTCTTTAAAGCCTTCAATTTCTCTTCAAGCATACAAAGCCTCTTGTCCGTATCAGTAGGGAAATTCATCTCAGCATCATAAAATCGTTCATCCTGATTGCCCCCCTCTTGACGAGGAATAGGAGTCTTAGCAGTACTTCCTCTGGGTTGACTCATAAGAGAGGGTGGAGGAAGATCAGCACGTGGAGGATTCACAACTCCGCCCGGAGTATTACCAACAACATTCCCATTACCAGCCTCTGGGATAACAACAGCAGCTGTGTGAATAATCGTTCTCAATTCCTCTTGATGTTGATCCATACCCTGCACCACCTTCATGCACTGAGCCATACGAGTCTGGAATTCCGACAACTCTGCTCGCACCTGATCCATGATTCTCCTCTAATTGCTTCGAGTTGCGTAGTGGTGAGAAGTCAGGTTTGCAGTTCTGAAGAAAATACCAGGTTAGAATAAGAATCCCCTCTCTGAAAATACCTGCTATGCATATGAATATGAAAATGCAAAATGTAATGTGATGCAAATGCAAAGACACGGGATCAAGGTATCCATAAAATCTGCGTAGCTGCTGTGCTGATGACTGAATAGGCTTAAAGGTCTGCTCTAAAGAGAATACCAAAATAATCAGAATACCGGAATACCAAGCTGATAAGTCCACACTGATAAGAAGACCAGAAAACCAGGTAGGTTGAAGGTTACGGTCACCTGCAAACCTGTAAACACCCGCCCATTCTCACATGTGGGTACTAAAAAGTCGGGATCCTCAATATCACGGGCTTTCAGGACGAGAAATGATGATACGTTCACCATTTCTGGTTTGGCATCATCATTAAACGAGGAGGCCTCAACTGATTCCCCTCAAAAAGGATATCCTATAGCAAGTTCCCAGCATTGGGTACTCGGATCGAGAAGTGTAATGGGTTTGCCATTTCTGGTCTGCCATTATCACATCTCGGGAGGAGAGGCGTTGCTGAGTCCTCGGAGAAACGGTCGCCAGAGCCGACAGCTCTCTAGATCAATATTCTGAAATGCGCAAGACACGCACGTCAGAATATCTCCCAAGATAGCCTCGTCTGGATTTAAATTTCGTGAACACTAAACGCACCAAGACGGCACGTAGGTCCCACTACTTTCCACTCTAGTCCTAAGTGTATGCTCAAGCCTGTGCATTGGGCTTATCTCTCAAAGAATCCCAACCTGCCAAACAGAAAACCAGCACAGCACAGTACAGTCCAGCACAATAATGAAATGCAGTGCGGTAAAAACAGTAAAATAGTAATACACAGTAATATACAGCAAAATAAAACACAACAGTAAACACCCATTGAAAACAAACAAACAAGCACTAGGATTGACTCGCAAGAGGGGATGGACCAACAAGAGGTCAATCTGTCCCCAGTAGAGTCGCCAGCTGTCACTCCCGGGATTTTTATCCAAGTACAAACTCGAAAGTGGCGCGGAAATAGAGTCGCCAACAATGTGTATTTATCCCAAGAGAGGGAAAGGAAACACTGCGTAAACCTGGGGGAAAGGAAAGAGCATGGTTTTGAAACCAAGAGAACTGGGTTCGGGAGTCGTTTATGCGAGAGAAAGGTATTAGCACCCCCTCGCGTCCATCGTACCTGATGGGATCCACGCTTGTTGTCTCGATCAAAGGGTGTAGTCATCGGGAGCTCCACTGCTACTGGAAGGGAAAAGGAATAGGAACGGAAAAGAACGAAGAAACGAGGAAGAAAAGAAAAAAATAAGTGATTCTATAGGACGTCGCGTCCTAGGCCTACGTATTCCCTCGTGCAATGGGAAAGTCAGAGTCAACATAGTTCGGACTACGGTTTGGGGGAAAGGTAAGGATGGTGCTCGGAGAGATCTCGCACGATCTCCTGCCTACGTATCCCGTTCGTATACGAGAATCAGAGTGACGTAGTTCCCCGTGCTAGGGATGACTTTGCTTTGTTTGTGTTTTTTAGTGGAGTATGTCAAGGTTCACGTTCCAGCAGTTAGGTGTCGCAGCTTGTTGTACGCAGTCTTAGGCATTTACTTATTTGCGGCAGAACAGAAGTGACGCATCCTTTACGAATGGAGTGAAGGAGATGAGAATAGAATTGTTGTTTGTTTTTGTCTTTTAGGAAGAAGTGTTTTAATTAGGATGTGTTTATAACACATATTGCATTAAAGTATATGACATAGGATCGAATGCCTCGCATATCAACCCAAGAAGGGACGTACGCCAAACACTCTAAGAAAGTGAAAGAAGATCCTCCACTATCTTATTTCCCACATGCAAGGCTCATGTGCAATACATGTTAATCCTTTATTAAGTGTTTTGAATTTTATTTTGAGATGAGAAAGAGACTCAAGGGATTAGGAAAGGAAAAAGTTTTAGTGGGGGAAACTAACAATCCTAAAGTTATCATGCATGGAGATCCTATGGTTTGTGAGGTATAAGAACCACCTAGGTCTAAAGAAGAAAGAGGGATAGCACTACCTAATGCTTATCCTACCTCACCTTAATCAAAAATTAAGGATGAGCTAGGATCCCAAAGGGATGTGAGAAAGTTCTACACAAACAAGCATTATATCATGTAATCCATATAAGAAATGAGATGGATAAACAAGAAAACAGCAGCTATTACAGCGCCTCTGCAACAATACAGCCGTAAATCCAGCACCATATACCAAACAGCGTTCAACAGCTCATGTTCAGCACACAAAACGGGTGTAAAAAGCAGCAGGCAGCACATACAACAACACATGTGTATATAGACAGTAGTAGAAACAAGGCAGCATGCAATACATTTGAATATGATTCAATCATGACATAATGAGCAAACATCGAACATTATACACTCTTTGATCAATCATGATCACAATCACACCACACACCATAGTAAGCAATGCTTGAAAACATCATGGAAGAATACACCACATCACGAAAGAATGCAAAACATATCGCACATGAACAAGTCTAATCAAATATGCATTTCATGAGGTTAGATGCCAGCACACATATACATCACAACAACTCCAGCAACACCAGCAGTAATTCACAGTTAACATGCTCAAGGATTGTGTGCAAAGTGTTTGTCACATTAAGGAAACATCAATGCAAACATGAACATTTAACAATGAGAACTCAAAGATTGTGTGTCGAAGAATCATGTCCATGCAAGGATGTGGGGTGAGACAGATCAAGAATAATCCACAAATCATCAACATAGTAATCCATGAAGTTTAGACATGCAAAGGACCTCAAACACGCAAGAAAATGCAAGAAAATCACATTCCGCAGCAGTGGTAATCGGTTAGCAGTTATACTGTAACCGGTTACACAGTTCAAAACAGCCAGAAATTACGCAAAAAACAACATGTTAACCGGTTACAGCATAACTGCTAACCGGTTACACAGCAACAAAATAAAAAAAACAGTTCCAAAAGCACTTTTTAGCAGCAAATGACTTATCCAAACATCCAAACGAACATGCAATCAATTAAGCACGAAATTACATTGAATTATAGCCATCAAACATCAATTGGATCCAACAAACAACAACATCAAAAATCAAATCAAGCAAATGAATCAAAACTCATCAAAAGCCATAGATCTACATTGTATAAGTTGTAATTAAGCAAAAACAACTGTGGATCTAAGATTAACCAACCTACAAAGTTGAGATTTGCTTTGGTAAGTGTTGTAAACAGAATTTGATGAATCCAAGTAGAGAAATCCAAGATCCACAAGCTCCTTGCACTCAAAAGTTAAAGATCCAAGCAATAAGCAACCAAAACTCCAAAATCACTTCTGGAAATTCAGAACCAGATCCAAACGAAAATCCAAATTGAAAAGTAGAAATGTAGTGATGATGAGAGGTTTTAGCTCAAGAATTAACAAGTTCCAATGAAGAACTTGTTAATCTTTGAAAAAGAGCTTTGAGTGTGGTTGAAAATGGAGATGGAGAATGAAAAAGTGGGAGAGACTTGAGAGAATTCTGAAAATTGGGAGTGAAAAAATGATCTAGGTCCCCTAGAGGTTTGGAATGAATTGGTTTAAATAACCCCTAGGTTAGGAGTTAAGTTTGGGTTTGGAGTGAGGTTAAGTGAGTGGAAATTGGAGTGAAAAGTTAATTAGCAAAGGAAATGAGGAATTAGAGTGGAAAATGTTGGGAGGAATTTGAATTTTGGGTGGAAAATGATGAAAATATCAGTTCTAGATCCTTCCCACACGTGCACATACCAAGCACATGATCACAAATGATGCAAACCAAACTTTTTCAAATTTTGCCCAGAGTAACCGGTTACAGCATATCTGCTAACCGGTTACTCAGTTCAAAAACTGAAGAAATGCGCAGAAAAACCAAAGTGTAATCGATTATCAGATACGCTGTAACCGGTTACACAGTGCAAATTTTGAATTTTGGCGCCTTTTATAGGGAAACTTGGAAAAGTGACTTCTGACAGTTGTTTTGAACCTGTTAATCCTCTGAAACTCAAAACTTGATATTGCTGCGGAGTAATACCTAAAAAAACACAAATTCTTGTTGACACCTCAGAATATCCTGCTGAAATAATAATGTCTGATACCGAATCATTTGATCAGAAAATGACTGTTGAAGCTTCTGATTATCAAAACGTCTAATGAGCAAAATGAAAGCTCCAAAAGACTTTGAAAATTATCTGCTTGGCTCGGAATACTATTGTAAATAATATTGGAGCTGTTAACGCCATGAGTTTTTTGTATTTTTTTTGAACTATTTTTCAAAGGGAGTTTTACATATTATTCACTCTTGCCATCCTCTATCAGCCAACGCACTTGGCTCAGTTGGTAAAGTTTTAAACCCTCCACCCAAAGGGCGTGGGTTCAAACCTTGGGAGGGCCATCCTATTTTTTTACCACTTATTTCTTTCACATTTTTTCACCATCTCTTAATAACTTCTAAAATTAATTTCTCCCTCAATTTTTATCACTTTTTATTGGTTCTTTTTTTAAAAAGTTATAAAAATGTTAAAACATTTTATTCCACAAAAAAATCAAAAAGATATTAGTAATTTAATATATTTTGAATTTTTGAAAAAAATTCCTTTTAATTTTGTTTTTAACATTTTTTAAATAAATTCTTTTTCTTGATTTATCAAATGCAAATGACTTTCAAATCATTCTATGGATAAAACATGATTTTTCAAACACTTATCCAAGATCACAACTTATTTTTCACACATGTTTGATAATTTTGATCATTTTAAATGATTTTTATTCAAATAAAAGTGTATTTCTCAATCAAATTAGGATTTTGATTATTTTCACCCTCACAAACATTTTTCAAAATATTTTTGGGCCTCTAATAGAGTGTAAGAGTCATCCCTTGTCACACACAAACTTTTTTGGGCCTCAGATCGTTGTATAAGTCCCGACACGATTTTCAAAACGACGGTGCGATCATTGTCTTTCATCGGGCCTCTCCCTGAGTTATAAGTCCCATTCTCTCTTCTTAAAAACACTTTTTTGGGCCTCTTGATAGAGTGTAAGCCCCATCCCTTTGTAAATAAACCATTTTGGCCTCAATCATTGTATAAGTCCCGACACGATTTTAAAAATCTTGGCACGATCGTCATTTTCAAACAATTTTAATCTGGGCCTTCCCTTGTGTTGTAAGCCCCATTCTTTTTTCTTCTTCTTCAAAGATTTTTGGGCCTCTAATAGAGTGTAAGACCCAACCCCCCTTTGTACATAAATAAATTTGGGTCTCAGTCATTGTATAAGTCCCGGTACAATTTTCAAAATAACGGTACGATAACTGTTTTTCATCTAGGCACCTCTCTGAGCTGTAAACCCATCTCTTGTATAAAAATGAACTTTTGGGCCTCTAATAGAGTGTAAGACCCAACCTCTTTTGTACATACAATAAATTTGGGCCTCAGTCATTGTATAAGTCCCTCTGTGATTCTCAAAATTACAATGCGATCGTCCCCTTTTCAAAAGAATTTCTCTGGGCCTCTCCTTGAGTATAAACCCCAAACTTTCTTTTACTTTCCTTTTAATTTAAATTCAAATTCATAGTTGTTATCAAAACTTTCTTCAATTTCTTGAATAACAAACCATACAACTATGTTTATAAGGCCGAAAGCTTGCACAACTGTAAGTTCTACCATTCTCTTTTACATACTTGCTTATATATTCCATCTGTATATGTCTGCCTTTATATACTTGTTTAGAGTTTTCCCCAAAGACTAGGTTTAGGCTTAGATAAAACCAATGGTCACTCTTTCAACACAGTCAAAACTAGTTCCCCGTAGGAAATTCCAGATACAGTCTTGCCTCCTCTTGGGCTTATACAATATGGAACAAAGAAAGGCATTATTCCCGGTGAAACTTTTCTCAAGACTGTCACTACTAGAAATTTGTACAAGTAATTCATTTCCCCAGAGAGGATTAATTCCCGGTGAAACCTCTTTTGAATTTCTTCAAACTCTAGAACTGTTCACTAAAGAAAGGATTATTCCCGGTGAAACCTTTCTTGAACTTTTCTTAGGCTTGGACCCACAGGCTTCATAAAAGCATCCCCAGCCTCCTCTTGGGCTTTGTACAAGGACCCTCAGGCTTTTTAGAAGTTCTCATCCTCCTCTTAGGCTTAGTACAAGGACTCAAAGACCTCCTACAGGTATATGACATGACTTAGTCATCTTTTGCTAGTTCAATCTTCCAAAGAGTCAGAGTCAGAACATCAGACCAGTTTAGGGTTGATTCTCATCCCTTAAAATATCAGCCTCCTCTTGGGCATCATACAAAGATCATCCTCTAACTAAGAAGAAACCTCTTCATACCAGTAGACCTGGACATTCTCATCTCCTCTTGGATCTCAAAGAAACCCTCAAGTTTCCTAAAAGTACAGGAAAAACCTTGATCAATTTCATCAACCTCCAACAGAGTTAAAACCTCCATAAGTTTTAAGACTCAATCTTTAAACTGTCACTTTAAAATCCCCAGCTAGGGTCAAATTACTATCAATAAACCTTAAATCAGAACCTCAAAGAATCTGATATCTCAAACTCTTCTTCAATCCCCAGCAAAAGTTGATTCCCCAATATGGACCTGTTTCTGGATCTCAATAATCCTTAGCAGAAGCTAGCATCCTCTTAGGCTTCATATAAGAAATTCCCCAATCTGCCTCCTCTTAGGCTTTGTATAATGATTCTTCCGTCAGCACTTTTAGCCTTAATCTTAGGCTTCGCACAAGACAGATAAAATATTTTCCAGCTGAGTCATTTCTTTTAGCCTCAATCTTGGGCTTTGTACAAGACAGATAAAACCTCTCCCCAGTGGAATCATTTCTTTTAGCCTCAATCTTGGGCTTTGTACAAGACAGACTAAATATTCCCCAAAAGAGTCAATCTCTTTTTTTTAGCCTCAATCTTGGGCGTTGTACAAGACAGAAACAAAATTCCCTAAACAGAGTCAACTTTTTAGCTTCAACCCTGGGCTTTGATCAAGGCACATAAAAATCAACATCCCCTCAGAGGAAATAAAAAATCTCTCTATAGAAAGACACTACTCTGTACAATCACACATCAAAACAGACAATCAAACAAGCCCTAACCCCAGATAATTGTTGTAAGGGGCACACTTGTTGATTCAAAAATCCAAAACGTAGTCCATCTCATATCCTGGTAAATTTCCTCTTTCATCTAATTACTGTAAGTGGAAAGCCTCTGGATTATTTACATCCAAGCCAATGTCCCTCTCTTAGCATGAAAGACTCCTAAGGAAAAATGGCATTACTCTACACTGAGTTAAAGTTTTCCCCTTCAGGACAAACTCCTTATAAAGGAAATTATGGCATTGTGGGATTCCATACATTCCAGTTAAAGTAATTCTCCTTTATAATCAGTTACCCAATAACTGTTATAAACATATGAGATATCTCCTTTTAGAGATGACATATTCTCTCTCAGTCAAACCTTTAGTTTCAATCTTGTGCTTTAAACAAGACACAAATACTCAGTTAGCTTCAATCTTTGGCTTTAAACAAGACACCAAACATCTTTCCTCCCATAGAATAGGAGGAACTACGATTTCTCTGATTTCCCTGTTTTCTTTAACGGGAATACGTAGGCATAAGATTGCGAAATCTTAGTGAGCACACATAACAAAAAATTTAGCTCCAGTACCTTACCAAAAACATCGAAAAACCTGAAAATCAATTAAAAAATACTCTCTCAACATTCCCAAAGGAGAAAATTTCCCAATTTATGATAGATAAACACCAGTAAGTAGATAACAGAAGAACATGTCAAACAATCTATGGATAACCATATATACGACGGGTAATTGACAACTCCCCATTGTATAATTTGACCCCGGACCCCCCAATCTCTTAGCATTTATTAAAGAAAACATTTGTGTGCAAGGTTAGTTTTAGATAACTTCCCTTTCCTTTCCAGCTTCATAGGATAAATAAGAAATCAGAAAGTAGCACCCAATTCCAACCATTGCGGTAAGGTGGCCGCATCACCGACAAAAATCGCACGCTACACCGTGGGCTCGGTGAAGAGAAAGTTCGAGCACTTACTCAGCACGAGCTCCAATAAAATTACAACACTCGATAAGGCCCAGAAAGGATCAGTCCCTATCTCCTTCTATCGGGAAGAGCTCCTCGGAGGGGCCCCGAACTCAAGCATTCCACTGCTCGTAAGAGCCCAGATGGAAAATTTTGATGTTCGCAGGATCTTAGTTGACCAAGGCAGCTCAGTCGACATTATGTACTCGCCGCTATTCTCAACCCTCTAGCTGGATGAATCGCACCTCACTCTGTACGTCGAGTTGATCTTGGGGGTACGTCGAGTTGATCATGACCTTTGGATCTGCAGAGACGGCCAGATCTATTAAGGTTCAGTTCCTAGTAATTGACTGCCCGTCTCTCTATCACGGCATATTTGGGCACCCAACCTTGGCCAAATTAGTGGATGTGCCATCAGCTGTCCATCTTAACATGAAGTACTACACTTCGAAGGGTATGGTCGCCACCTTACACGGGGGCATTGAGGCTGCACGGAGATGCTTCGAAGCTGCCACCAAGGAACTCAACACCATCGCTGCCAAGTCAAAGATGTCCAGCAAGCCAGCCTTGTCCAACAGCTTAGAGGAAGCCAAGCCACTGCCACGTGTTGATCAGAAGGAGGACCAGACTTGCCCGAGCATCTCATCCGGCTCGACTAGCACCAGCAATAGCTCCCATCCGATGCGCCCGATTCCGGATTGCAAGTTAGAACTCGTCCTGCTCGGTGATGATCCTCAACGAGGATTAAAGATAGGGATCGACCTCCCCGACATAGTGAGGAAACAACTCAAAGCTTGCCTCCAAGAAAACGCAGACTTGTTCGCCTGGAGTGTCTCAGAAATGCCCGACTTAGATCCTGTTGTCTCCTTCCATCAACTCATAATTGACCCCGCCGTCAAAGCGGTGGCACAATGTAGGAGAAAGCAGTCTCCAGAGAAAACGGAGGCTGCAGAACAAGCTATAAAAGACCTCCTCGAGGCAAACTTTATTTCAGAAGCCAAGTAAACCACTTGGCTGTCCAATGTTGTACTCGTCAAAAAATCTAATGGAAAGTGGCGTATGTGTGTTGATTATACTGATCTCAATAAGGCATGCCCAAAAGATGCCTACCCCCCCCCCCCCCAATATTGATGAACTTGTTGATAACTCTGCCGGTTTTAAACTATTATCATTCATGGACGCCTATTCGGGCTACAATCAAATACCAATGGCGAAAAGCGATAAAAACTACACGGCCTTCATGACCGAATCGGGCAACTATTACTACAACGTAATGCCCTTCGGCTTGAAGAACGCCAGTGCGACCTACCAGAGGACGATGGACAAGGTCTTCCGGGGAGAAATAGGCAACATGCTCGAAGTCTATATGGATGATATGATCGTGAAATCCCACGAGGAAACTAATCACACGGCCCATTTAAGAAAAGTCTTCGAACAGGCCAGTATATACCAGATGCGTTTCAACCCAGAGAAATGCAGTTTCGGGGTACGGGCGGGCAAGTTCCTCGGCTTCTATTTGACAGAATGAGGAATCGAAGCCAACCCCGACAAGTGCATGGCATTCTCCAAATTTCCAACACCTAACTTGAAGACGTTCATCCAATCCCTCAACGGGATGCTCGCTTCTTTGTCTCATTTCATGGCCAAGTCTGCCCAACATGCTCTGCCCTTCTTCAAACTCCTCTGCAAGAAGGAAGCGTTTGAATGGACGGAGGAATGCGAACAGGCTCTCCTCCATCTGAAACGAGCACTGTCAGAACCGCCAGTCCTCTCTCGGCCAGATAATGGCGAAACACTATACATCTATCTCGCCGTAGCAACCGAGGTCGTTAGCGCCGCCCTCATCCGTGAAACGCCCGACGGGAAAAATCCTATATACTTCATAAGCAAAGCATTACAGGGACCGAAGCTGAGATACCAGTAAATAGAGAAGGTAGCTCTGACCCTAGTTAACGCTGCACGAAGACTGAGGCACTACTTCCTGGCCCACACGATCATGGTCTGAACAGATCAACCCGTAAAGCAGCTACTAGGACGACCAAATATGGCCAGCAAAATGCTTAAATGGTCATTGGAGCTATCCAAGTTTGACATTCAGTATGAAAGTAGAAAGGCCCTCAAGGACCAGGAATTGGCCGATTTCATCGCAGAGATAACGTTTGCAGATTCCCCCACCTGGGGAGCGCGCAAGTGGACCATCTTCGTTAACGGAGCATCCAGCTCGGTCGGAAGCGGGGCAGTTAACATCTTGGAAAACGAAGAGGAAATCATCATTGAGGTATCACTCACTTTATCCTTCCCTACTTCGAATAATCAAGCTGAGTTCGAAGCTTTCCTCGCTGGTCTGCGCTTTACCGAGGACCTGAGAGCAGAAGAGGTTGTCATCTGCACCGATTCGCAACTCGTGTCCCTTCAAGTTCGAGGAGAATATCAGGCCAAAAATGACAACCTATCAAAATACTTGCCCCTCATCAAAGAAAAAAATGACGAAGTTCGCTACAGTAGAAGTAAAACATGTTGCCCACGAACATAACGTCAGAGCAGACGTGTTGTCTAAACTAGCGAGCACGAAGAAAAAGGGCGAAAACAAGTCCGTCATCTAGGAGGTGCTTCCTCGACCCAACATCGAGAAGACCCCGATGACCCTCGACGTGCGAGTCATTGGCGACAGAAACTGCTGGATGACCCCCATTTATAACTACCTCGCTAGGGGAGAACTTCCGTTCGACCCCAAAGAGGCCAGCACAGTCAGGCGCTGAGTCTACTCCTACATCCTGGTCGAAGACAAGCTCTACAGGAGAGGGTTCTCCATCCCTTTACTCAAATGCGTCAAGAAAGAGATGGTCACCCATGTCTTGCGCGAGTTCACAAAGGAATTAACACCCCACATCTCATGGGAAGATCCTTCACCCGAAAATCCCTTCGAGCATGGTACTACTGGCCAACCATGCAGCAAGATGCAAAAGAGCACGTGAAGAAATGCGACAAATGACAATGGCACGGGGACATGCACTTGGCTCCGCCTAACGAGATCAAAGGTATGTCCTCTCCGTGGCCATTCGCATGGTGGGGCCTAGACATCTTGGGGCAATTCGTAGTAGGGTCAAACCAGAATAAGTACTTAATAGTAGGTGTTGACTACTTCACAAAGTGGATAGAAGCAGAGGTTATGGCCAAAATAACGGTCCTCAACATACTTCGTTTCTACAAGCAGAACATCCTTGCAGGTTTTGTCATTCCCTAAGCAATAGTCACCGACAATGGGACGCAGTTCACGGACAGGAAGTTCCAGGATTTCGTCGCTCAACTGGGCACGAAACAACACTTCGCACCCGTCGAGCACCCCCAGACTAACGGGAAAGCCGAAGCAGCAAATCGGGTAATCCTACGAGGCCTCAAACGGAGGCTGAAAGAAACGAAGAAAACTTGGGTCGAAGAGCTACACAACGTCCTATGGGCGTACCGTACAACTCCCCACTGTTCAACTGGGGAAACTCCTTTTCACCTGGCCTACGGGACTGAGGCAGTGATCCCCATCGAGATACACGTACCATCCAGGCGGACTGAATCACCCCTTGACGAGGAATCAAACAACGAGACACTGAGGGAAAAGCTCGACCTCGTCGAAGAGGTCGGATCAGGAGAAGCTCTCCACGAAGCCTCATTAAAGCAGAAAATCGCAATCAGGAACAATGCCAAAGTGATACAGCGAGAATTCCAATTGGGCAGCCTTGTCTTGAGAAGGAACCACAAGGACTCTCGGGAAGGCAAACTCGCCGCTAACTGGGAAGGACCCTATCGCGTCCGAGCAAAGACGGAGAATGTGGACTTCTACCTATAACACCTCAACGGGGAAGAACTTGCTTGGCCATGGAACACCGAAAAGCTAAAACAATATTATAGCTAAGGCCCTAATTGTTGGTTTGCTTCGTTAAAGCAACGAACATAACATCCCGACTACGATGCGCGTCCAGGTACAAGTATCGCACACTAGCCAAGGCAGAATCCCGCTCAAGATCGAGCTGGGTCTTTGTATGACGGCGGTTCCTCAACCGAGCCGATCTTCGTTAAAGTACCATGATAGGCAGAACACCCAACTTGTGATGGGAGGTTCACGCTGCGAACTCAGACCTCAAACGCGACCTAAACTCTGCTATCATGCCTAGATATTCCCCAGGCCGTTCGATCAGTCCACCTCACTGCCGGACACATCTAAGTCGAGCAACTCCCTAAAGAAATAAACAAAAGGAAGTCATCCCTATTACGGGCACACACGTGTATCGAGCAAAGATGTAACACTTAGAAAAAATTAACAGCAAATAAAGCCAAGAGCGAATATATAGCATAGAAAACCGACCAGAACGTTGGATATATACATATCAAAGATAATTAAGTGACCACAACGGCCACGATTGTACTTGTTACACAATAAAGGGGCCTCGCCCCATACAAAACAACAATAAAATTACATCAGACATGGCACGCAGAACAGATACATTACAACAAAAAAAGAAGGGATACATCATTCCTCCATCTGCTCAGTCTGCTAAGGGATAGGCGGCGTCGGCTGAGGTTCCTCGCTGAGGAGGCGGGCATGCTCGTCGCCAATTTGGAGGAAGTCTGGATTAACTATCTTGCCATCCTCAACATGGCCCAGAAAATTAGCCCCCTCTGTGGATATCTGGACCCCTGGATTCACCACCTTAAGTTGAGCCACAGTGTTATTGAATGACTCCTCCACGATGGCGTATACATCATCCTCCGCCCGCGCAATACGAGCAACCAGCTTAGCCCTAGTTTTCAGCGCCTTCACCTCCTCAGACTTGTCTTCTGTCGGGGTTGCCGCAGACCTCATCTGTTCGACTAGGTCCTCGACAGCCTTCTTTTTCAGCAACCAGGGTCTCGTTCTCCCCTTTCAGTCTAGCAGCCTCCTCCTCAGACTTCTTTCTCACGTACTCAGCATCCTTAGCCTCCTCCTTGGCCTTCTTCACTTTTTCCTCCATAGCAGATATCACCGCCTGTGCCTTCTTTAGCCCGGATTCAAAGAAGGAATCAGTAACGCCCTGTTTTGTCTTATTTATTTAATCGAGTCGATTTAATTATTTTGGTTTTATATTATTTTATTCTTGACTTTTATTTGACAATATATTATTTTTCATTGTTGTTTATGTTTTATCACGTTTTGAGAGCGTTTGCGAGATATTTGAGTTGAGGGGTAAAATAGTCTTTTCAGGGGTTTAGATATTTTTATAAATAGAGATTAGAGAGAAATAGAGAGAAAAGAAAAAGAGGAGAAAGAAAAGAGAAGATAGAAAGGAAGAGGAAAGAGAGAAGAGGAGAAAGAGGAAAAATCGAGGAAACCTCCGTTTCAATCGCGATTAATCGGGTAAGGGTGAGAAGTTTCAATTATATCTTGCTTGTGTATGTATATGTGTTGTTTGTTGTATTTGTTTTGGTTCTTTCACAACTTTTTCACTTATTGATAATTTGTGAACAATTGTTAGAAATCGATGTTTTCACGGTCGGAAATCGATATAAATGGCGTTGTATGACCACACTGTGTTTATGAATAATCGTTGATATTTGTTTCGATGTTTGAAACTGTTTTGGTGGGGAAAAGTGGAATTTTGGCCCTTGGAGCCATGGGAAAACGAAGCAGAATTTTTCCATTTCTGGTTTAGGGCGCATTAGTGGTATCAGAGAAGGTCGGTCCGTCCGGCCAAGTTGTTGAGTCAGTTGGTGTGACAATTGAATACTGTCGATGTTGTTTGTTCCTTAGTATGTGATATGTGTGTGAAACACTGTCAGTGCTTTCTAGTTTTCTAATCCTTTGTCTTCAGGTGTGAGAATGAGATAAGTGGGGGAGAAGTTGGTACTTCTCCAAGTTGCTTCAGGTGTGGAGTGTTGGCTTAGTGTGTCGTTGATTGTAAGATTGTAAGTGTTGTTTGGACAGTGTGGTTCCCAGTTCCAGAGGGAATGCGGAGGTAAGGTTTATGTCGACTAAGGATTTGTGCCTTAGGTAGTTGTGTGCACAAGATGCAAGAAATGCTATTATAGTTTGGTAAAGACGGTTTATGCCCCATCATGATTGTCGGCTGTCTATTGACAACTTGAGGAACTGATCACCCTTAATCTCTTGTTGATAGTAGACGAAATTATGTTGGATGGAATAGATGTGTCTTTCCGGCTTGGATAGTGTGTGCAATGAATTGTTTGGAATTAAGTTAAGTGGTTACAGATTGTTTTGATGAGTCGATGAAGATTCTTATATCGGAAGATGAGGCAGATTAAAGGTTTTGGTATGTTGGTCAAGTTGGGAAGTCATTGAGAGAGAACGATTGGGTGTTGTTAAAAGTTGTTCTCAGAGAGTAGAGTGTGAACTCAAATTTGACGAAGGGGAATATTTGAGGTTTGGATCTGATAAGTAAGTAGAAGACCTTTTAGGAAGTGAAACTCAGATGTTGGTCATGTTTGTGATGATAGTGTTCTGGAAATTGGCAGAAAGGCCACAGTGTTGGGGCTGCCAGTTGTGCGTGATTCTAGAGGTGTTTCCGGATGGAATATTGGATGTTAGCGTTAGAATTACTCAGATTGAAAGAGCGGTTGGAAGATTTACTGGAAAGAAGAATTAAGAGGCTGTGTCGTCTTGGAGAGCTCCAGTATTGTTAGTAACAAAAAGGAAGGATGATTGAACGGAATAACAAGCATAATGTGTATATTGGTATTGAGACAATGGAAAGTAAAACTGAGAGTTTTGGTGAGTTTTGGAGTTTTTAAAGTTTTAGGGCATTAATGGAAATCTTGATAAAACCCTAGGTGTGGATGTAATATTTGAGAGTTCTTTTTGGTTGGTTGTTGCTACATGTTGGGATTTATGGAATTTGGACTGTTAAGAGAAGAAATTGTGTATGGATTACTAACAATTGATTAAGGTAATGATTGAGAATAAGTGTCCACTTTCATGAATAGATAACTGGAATTGGTTTGGTTGAGTTTGAGTGAAATCACAATTGTTTGGAATGTTTGATAAGAGTAGTGATTTGTGTGAGTTGAGGCTTTGATCATTTTCATGTGACTGGTTATGTTTGTTATCATTGGGATAGGCTGTTATTTACTCGGTTAAACTTGTATGTGAGTAACCAGTTACCCAGTGGAAGATTTTGCAAAAGCTTTAAGAATTTATATCTTTTGGAATTTGGTTGGGCATTACAATGCACAGTGATGTTGTTCGGTGTTAGTAAGGTGTCTGGAATGTTTGTGGAGTGGATGAATCATATCTTCCATATTTAATTGGATAACTTCGTAGTGGTTTTGATTGAGGATATTCGGATTTGTTATGAACTCAAAGGGAGAACAAGTAGAGTGTTTGAGAATCGGATTGCAAGTGTTGAAAAAGAAGGAATTTTTATGCTAAGTTATTCAAGTGAGAATTTTGGTTAGAAAAGGTTAGTTTTCTTGGATATGTTATTTCAGATGAGAGTATTGTTATGGATCCATCGAAAGTAGATGTAATTCTACAATGAGAGGCTCCGAAGTTGGTTAAGGAGATTAGAAACTCTTGGGCTCAGTTGGTTGTTACTGCAGGCTATGGAAGACTTTGCTAAGTTCGTACTTTTGTTATCTCAGTTGACTTGCAAAGGGTGAGTCGTTTGTTTTGGATGTTCGTTGTGAGTAAGTTTTGGTAAGCTGAAGTAGAAGTTGTCTACGGCTCCAGTTTTGATACTCCTTGATCCTAATAATATGTTTGTGAGGTATTGTGATGTGTCTTCGATGAGTGTAGTCAGTGTGTTAATGCAAGAGGGTAAAGTCGTGGCATATGCTTTACGACATTTGAGGATTCATAGAAGGATCCATACTATTCCGGATTTGGGATTGGTTGCGGTTGTATTGTGTTGGAAGATTTGGAGGTATTATCTTTATGGTTCTAGGTTCGAAGTGTTTAGTAATCACAAGAGTTTAGAGTACTTGTTTGGTCAGAAGGAATAGAGTATGAGACAACGAGGAGGGTTAGAATTCGTGATGAGTTATGAATTTGGCTTGGATTATCCTTCGGGAAAAGCTAAGGTTGTGCCTAAAGAGTTAAGTCGAAAGTTTTTATGCATGTCTGTTTTGATGGTCAGGGAGTTAGAATTATTTGAGCAGTTCAGAGATTTGTGTCTGGTGTGTGAGATAACACAGTAGAGTGTGAGGTTGGGTATATTAAAAGTGAACAGTGATTTTTGGCGAATATGAGAAAGAGTTAGACTTTGGACGTAGGATTGATAGTTTTGATGGTTTCAAGTAATCATAGTACGCAGCGAAAACGTGATGTGGCACATTTCGTATATGCAAGTGTGACTTGTAAGAGTTCACAGGTTGAACATTGTAAACATGTAGGAATGATGAGACCATTGGATGTTTTGGTTATATGTTCAATTGGTGAATCGTAGCATTGTTGTAATATTGTGGTGTGACAAGGATGTTGGTATTATGGTTATGTAGAGGTTGTTAAACGATGTTGTATCGTGAAACTTTATGTTCTTGTTTGTGTGGTTGCATCGTTTCCATCGTAATGGTTCGAGTGCGAGTAGCTGACTCCTTGTGGTGAATTAGAGGAGTGTTACCTACGGTGATGGTAACGATCTTGTTGTGTTTCGGTTCAAGAGTGAACATGTGTGTTCGTAACTTGGGTATTCTTTGAGTTGTGAGTTGGTCGTCAAGTGCATTGTATGGGCTTTACATCTTGTCGTTGTAGTTGTCGTCGTTGTCATGTCATTGTTGTAGCTGTTGTTAGCAAGGTGGTTTGTCAGTTTGTGTTATTCGTGGGGTGCCTTTGGTTGGCGTGTTGGTTGGTTAGTCGGATACGAGAGTCGTATCCGGAGTTGTTATTATCAGTTATATTTTCGAGGACGAAAATGTCTAAGTGGGGGAGAGTTGTAACGCCCCGTTTTGTCTTATTTATTTAATCGAGTAAATTTAATTATTTTTGTTTTATATTATTTTATTCTTGACTTTTATTTGACAATATATTATTTTTCATCGCTGTTTATGTTTTATCACGTTTTGAGAGCGTTTGCGAGATATTTGAGTTGAGGGGTAAAATAGTCTTTTTTGGGGTTTAGATATTTTTATAAATAGCGATTAGAGAGAAATAGAGAGAAAAGAAAAAGAGGAGAAAGAAAAGAGAAGATAGAAAGGAAGAGGAAAGAGAGAAGAGGAGAAAGAGGAAAAATTGAGGAAACCTCCGTTTCAATCGCGATTAATCGGGTAAGGGTGAGAATTTTCGATTATATCTTGCTTGTGTATGTATATGTGTTGTTTGTTGTATTTGTTTTGGTTGTTTCACAACTTTTTCACTTATTGATAATTTGTGAACAATTGTTAGAAATCGATGTTTTCACGGTCGGAAATCGATATAAATGGCGTTGTATGATCACACTGTGTTTATGAATAATCGTTGATATTTTTTTTTATGTTTGAAACTGTTTTGGTGGGGAAAAGTGGAATTTTGGCCCTTGGAGCCATGGGAAAAAGAAGCAGAATTTTTCCATTTCTGGTGTAGGGCGTCGGGCGGTGCTCAGAGCGCCGGGCGACGCGGGATTGCACCGGGCGATGCCCAAGAGGTGCAGCTTAGCATGATTCTGACTCTTTTGAGTCATGGATGGGAAATTGTTACGCCCCTGCTTCGTCGGGCGAAGTAGAGGCGAAGGGCCAACGTCGGGCGGTCGTTGGGTAGCGCCGGGCGGTCCTGGGGAATTTCAATAATTATGTTTCCTTTTAAATCCCATAACCTGTGACCAGTTTATCTGTTTTGAGCGTTCCAAGTATCGTTGAAAAGCTAATGAGATGTTCTTTCTTATAATAATGGTTTTGGGAGTAGTGACCGATTTAATTGTGTCGGGAGTTAGAATAGTGTCGTTTTGTCGGCTTTTACCGTCGTAATTGTGTGTGATTGACGTGTTATCATGTGATATGCTTTTAATATGTATCGTATAGCTTGTGTGTTGTTATATGATGTGAATATATATGATGAGTGTTGGTGATGATGGTTTGTGGACTTATGGAGAGATAAATTTGTTGTTTTAGGTTTGATTTCAATGTATGATAATGATGTTGTTGTTTGGTAAAATACATTGTTTGATTGAATATCAATGTATGTTGTTATGAGGTTTTGTGGTAATTGTGGTGGTTGATGGTGAGTAATTCTTGTTGTGAATTGATATGAGTGTATATGCTAAAATGCTAATTGTTGTGGTTTGCGGATTATGATGAAATGCATTGTTTATGTGAAATTCAATGTGTGATTTGGTGGCCTTATGGCAAGTAAATGCATTGTGTGAATTGATTTCCAATGCATGAATAATGATGATGAGATAAATCATATTGTTGATTTGTGGTGATGCATTTGAATGTCATGAGTCATTGTATGCCAAGCATCATGATATGCATTCTTGTTATGTCGTGTGCCCTAGTGGGTGTGAGCGAAGAAATGATTCCAGAGGGAATCCGCTATAACATCGTGTGCCTTATACAAAGAGGACCTAAAGCGATGATTATAGACGATCGTGTGCCTTATACAAAGAGGACCTAAAGCGATCGGATCGTGTGCCTTATACAAAGAGGACCTAAAGCGATCCATAAACGTCATGTGCCTTATACAAAGAGGACCTAAAGCAACGGGGAACATCGTTTGCCCGACGGGGAGTTACACTAAGTAAAAAGCGATGATTCCAATAGTTCCTGAGTGAACTGGTGATGAGAATGATTGATGGATGATACCGCATATGCATTGCATAGAGTCGTTGTGTCGGTCTCTGTGCATTTGCATAAATCATGAATGGATTGATTATGTGTGAGAATTGTGAATGGATGCATTATGTGTGGGAAATTGTGAATTGATTGAGTATGTGTTGAGATTTATGATTGGATTGGTGAATTGATGTGCATATGTGATAAATGCATTGTTTATGGATGATATGCTATGTATAAATATATGTGATGTTGTGGTGTGTTTCCATATGTCATAACTTTGGCATGCATTATGTGTGAATATGTTATCATGTTGGTATAATTGATATATGCTATGTGTTTGGGTTATTAGAAATATGTTATGTATCTGTGGCATGCAATATGTATTAGTATGTGATGCTTGTGGTGAGAATAACTATGCATGTGAATTTTTATGTGTTTTTGCATATTATTATGCAATCTTGATTTAGTTGTTATTTCTCACCCTTCTGCTGTGGTTTGTTGCTCTATGAGACAATTTCAGATTTGTGTCTTGGAGGCTTTTGTGAAGTTTAGTTCTCCACCCTTTTGTCGGTCTGTCTGCTCTGATACGTAACACGGGAGTCGGGGAACGCTTTTGTTATATACATGTATACATTTGTTGTATCTATTTGGTATTAACTTTTTATGAATAATTATAAGTTATAAAAAAATTTACTTTGTAAAACAAGTCAGTTATGGATCTTTCCGCTTTATTCCATAATTGAACTTTCCCTTTGTTGGAAAAAGTTTCCTTGTTAGGTTTATTCCACTTTGTGTTATGTATCAAATTTATGAGCAGGGATTGTGTTTTCTTTCTTTAAATGTGGCATCCTTGTTTCTATCGGAAAAATAAATTTTTATTCACTTTGATTTATTTATGTATTATTTATTCGCGATGGGAATTGGGGTGTTACAGAGTCTTCCTCGGCATAGACCGCTGCCATCTCCAGTACCCGGACAAATGCAGAAGCGTCCTACGCTAGCATTGTCCTCTTGCTCAGTCGGTTCAAGCCTTCAAGCTTGAGGGACTCTGCCCGAGGAACTGTCAGGGATGTCCCCTCGAAAAACTTCTTGTCGTGAAGGCAAGGAGGAAGCTTAAACTTGCCCTTCTCCGCCGCCCGACTGAGATCCACCAGCTCATTCGATCTGGTCCGCTTAAACCTTAAAGCCCCGGGCATAGGAGATCCCTGGGTAGGAGAAGGAACGGGCGAGGAGCTCATCGCAGCTAGTTGAGGAGGAGGTACCCACTGAGTAAACCAAGACTTTGGGTTGGCCGCGCCCGCCTTACCCCTCGTTAGAGCATTCTTCACCATCCTCTCATGAGCAGAAGGCATTTCACCTGCAAAAGAACGTAACAAGCACATTAGCAACTAAGGAAATCATAATCCGGGATAGCTAGAAACGAAAAAACTACCAAGCAACTTAAGGGTGTCAGCATGGGTCTTGCACTCCAGAAGCGCCTTCGTATAAATATAGCGGTGCTCCACTCTTTGCCCACCATCGTCGTCAAAGATCGGGTCCTCCTTTTTCGTCCAGCACTCCGCGAGTTTAAAACTGTTAACATATTTAATCAACGCCTGGTAGCTGGCTGTGTCATCCTTGTTCAGCTTCTCTAGTTGAGCGAGATAATGGTCAGTACCCCGGGTGAAACGGCTCCCGCTCCAACAGAAGGGGAACTTAAACACTCTGTCCGCCAGCAACTTCCCATGCTCGTCGTACATATCATTATCGTCATCGTCCGTTGACACTGCCCAAACGTACGTGGTGTCCTGGGCCTTCTCTGAAACAGGTTCCATAATATAGAACCTCTCTTTAAAGGTCTAGATAGACTCCGAGAAGGGCTTGAACAGTCTTCTCGCTTGCTTCAATGAAACCCAGCCGTACCTTTTCCCCGAAACCTGCCTTTAAAGGTGGAAGATTGTGAAGAACAAAGAAAAAGTAGCTCCTATCTTCAGGAACTCGCAGGTCAGCTCGAAAGCGCGGATAAACGCCAACGAATTAGGGTGCAACTGCGACAGGGCCAAGTCCAGATGGACGAAGACGGACCGCTGAAAGTCGGTGAAGGGCAACCTTAGCCCTATATACTTGAAAGCATACCCGTACATCAGGAATCTCTTCCCGTAATCCATACATATGCGGTCGTCTTGACTGAGGAAGTGCACCTTCCACTCCCCTTCTGGCCCTACATTCGTGAAGACGTCCCCGGTATAGGAAGAAAAGTTGGATGCAGGCTCCGCAACCGTCCATTCCTCCGCGGAAGTATGCTCGGGATTCTCCCTGACTTCGCTGGGGGCAGTTGAAGCCTCAATATCACTACTCTCCGAGGAGCTCTCCTCGGACGAGTCTATGAGAATCTCTATCTCGGGCTCACGCGCCATCTCGTTCACCTAAAAATCAGAGGACAAAAGTGAATTCGACTGCAAAATCAAATTCACCCTTCCACCTCTAGTCAAGTGAAAGGGCGCGCAAAGGGCCAAGGACGACGTCCCCGACCTAAGCCCTAAATCAAATAACACAAGAGTATCATGCGAGGATATGCCGGGAGGCAACCCCTCCTGCACGTACGTGGAAAATCTCCCCGAACCGCTACCCAGTTTTCCGTTTGCCTTCCTTCTTGAGATAGACTCATACTACTCCATGAGTAAAACCTTTTCCAAATTCTATCCTTGATAAACTAGAAGGTAGCTTTTCTACTTTTACCAATCATAGATGGAACAACTAGGTACTTACCAGTCCCCAAGACTTGTTGAACCCCTAGAGTGACAGCCAAAATATTCTTCAAATTAGGATCCACGTTCCTACTGCAGAAGAATTCAGGTTTTTTAAAATTGATGGCATGACGAGTAGCTCCTTCATAAGTGGCAAGAATATGCTTCATTACATTAGCTTCATTAAGAGTCACTCTTAAGAAAATAAAGCAGTCGTCGACAAATAGTAGATGAGATATAACAGGAGCATTCTTATATATTTTTATTTTGTGTATATCCCCTAACTTCGGTTTGCTTGATGAGCGCTGAAAGCCCTTAAGAAAAAAGAATAAACAAGTATAGAGATAGGGCTTCACCCTGCCTTAGTCCCCGCCCAGGAATAATCAGCCCAACCATATTCCCATTCAAAACAACTGAGTAGTATTTTGTTTCCACACACATCATGATCCACCCTATCCACTTCTGACTAAAACCCATAGTGATGAGAACATCCTTTAGGTAGTCCCAATCAATCCTGTCATATGCTTTGTTAATATCAAGCTTAAGAGCTATGTCCCCTTGTTTTCCTTTATTTTTAGACTTCATATAATAAACCTATAGCATTATCTAGAATAAATCTCCCCGGAACAAAAGCTGATTGGTTATCTAAAATACACTTGTCTAGAATTCTTTTGAGGCAATTTTCTAACACTTTTGCTATCACTTTATACATATATTACACAGCGCAATTGGTCTCTAATCCTTCATGGAAGTTTGGACTTCTCCTTTAGGAATGAAAGTGATATTAGTCATATTAAGATTTGGAGGGAAAACACCACTCTCCAACCAAGCACAATTAGCAATGAAGATTTCCATCCCACAAGTATCCTAGAAATGATGATAAAAATCAAGGTTGAGGTCGTCAGGACAAGAACTCTTGTTGACTTGCATAGAAAAATAGCTTCTTTAAATTCCTCAATGACGAAAGGCGTCGTCAACATGTTATTAGCCTCCTCTGAAACGTAGGCTCCAATAGCATGAAGAACCATATCTCGAGAGCTTGGCTTCTTTTGGAATAAATCAGTAAAACAATCATAAGCGATTCCACGCATCCCTTCGGTCGAAGTACTAACTTCCCTATTACCATTAGTGAGGGAAAATATAATATTGACTTTCTTCCTAGCAGCTGCTGTAATATGAAAAAAAAATGGGTATTAAGATCACCATCCTTATATCAGTGAGCTTTAGGTCTTTGCTTCCAAAATACATCATCTTTTACCAAGACGGAATTCATACGTTTTTAAGAGCTAACAAATAAATTTATATTTCCTTCATCAACATGAGATCAAACTCTCTCAATCCTCCTACTAAGACTCTCAATTTCCTTTATGATCTTAAGGAAATGCTCTTTGCTCCACTTCATCATATTCTCACTGAAAATTTCCAATTTGACAATAATATTATCATTCTCATCTTTCTGCCACTGTTCCAAATCGAAGTCATTAAACCCCGGTTCAGCTAACCAAGCGTTGTCGAATTTGAATTCCTTACGGGGCATATACTACGATGAGTTCACTTCACAACTAAGCAAAATTCGGTAGGGATCCAAGGAAGTAGCCATTAATCATTTCACCTTTGCATCCGGGAAGCGTATACACCACTCGCTGTTAGACATAGCTTTATCTAGTTTTTCTTCAATAGCTCTATCTGTTCCAAGGCTTTTGAACAAAGTATAAAAATACCCTTCCATAGGGATGTCTACCAAACCTGCATCTTGAAACGCTTGCCTAAATCCACTGATTAACCAATTTGGTCTTTCCACTCTTCTTTCTTCTCTTGTGATAAAAGAATGTCATTAAAGTCATCCAAGATACACCATGGTAAGTTTGAACTTTCAGAAAGATTTCGGATTTAGTTCCACAAAGTCCTCCTGCGAGTAACTTCAGGATGCCCGTAAAATCCAGTTAGCCTCCAATCTCCATGTTGGTGTCTTGCACAATATTGTCAATATGGTTATATGAATAACTTTGGATATCACAATGCATGGAATTCTTTCAAAGAACTGCCACACTGCCTCCCCCTCCTTCACGGTCAATCATAAAGCAACAATCAAATCCCATAAGATAACACAACTCCTCAAATTTATTTGCATTACTTATTGTTTCAAATAGAAATAATACACCTGGTTTATAACTTCGGATGAGGTATTTTAATTTAGGAACTGCACTCGGGTTACCCAACTAATTACATTCATTTTTCTTGGCAGGCCTGATTAACAACGGCTGCCATTACAGGTTTGACATTAGAAATGAAAGTAGTTTGTATGGACGTGTCAATTCCAGCAGCTACTATCCCCCATTAGCATCCACTACCATTGTTTCCTTCTCATCTATTTCCTTCAGATCAGTGCCCGACTCTGCAGGAAAGCCTTCATCCATTTGGATCCTTTTCTTTATTATTGGTTCCTTTGAGTAATGTGTTTCCTTCTCTAGTAGCTTATCATTTTTTAATGGTGTTTTGCGTCGGGCTTGGCTTTTCATGGAAACTTTGGCAATAAGGATCATGTTGTTGTTAACTCCTACAGTTCTCCTTCTGGTTTCAGTAAGCGGGCCTTTAAATTCAAAATTAGAGAAATCAATAGCTTGTCCTTATCAACTACTTACCTATTAACAATAAGCACACTCATTCACCCTAATATACCCTTCTTAAAATTTGAATTAATGCCTAAGTAAAGGGTAAATGAGTAAATAACATATTCATTTTTTCTACAATGCTTCTAAGGCTTCCACATGACACCTTTCAACTTCCTATTGGTCCAAATTTCTCATTTCTTTGCATGATATACCTTCCCTCTCTTTTTTCCTCATTTCATTCTCACTTCTCTCTCGTCTCTCCCAGTCTGTGTCAAGAAAGATTTAGCAAGCTTGTTTTTTCACAAAAAGGTAATGACCTCATTTCACCTTATATCATTATTCTTTGAAGATGAACAACAACCATTGTTGAATATTGTAGATTCCGAATGGCATAAACAAACATTAAATAACATGAATGTGAACAAATTTGTCTCTTCAATGTATTTCTCACTTCTTTCTCATCTCTTCAATGTTTTCTTTTTGAAGTCAAGTTTATATTTTTATTGTTATTTTAAGTTTTGTTGTGAAGAAAGATTAAGTTTATCATTGTTTTTATCTTTTTGAAGTCAAGTTTATGTTTTTATTGTTATTTTAAGTAGAGTTTATATTTTTCTGTGAATGTAAGAGAGTTTGGTGTCTTTGGAAAGCATCAAGTTTTAAACTTTATAGTGAATACAAAATGATAGTACATGGAAGACATGTTATTTTTATTGTTCTCATGGCATTATACTTTATATATTATTGTTGCAACTTTTCAAGATGTTTTTCATGGATTTTAAGGCTACTCATGGATATTATACTTGAAATTTCAGTAACAGAACATGTCACGGCCACCGATTATGATTGCTGATCTGAAAGTTGACAACAATGTTTGGAAAATCGCCATACGCATATCTGATCTGTGGATTGTTACTGAACGGAATAGACGTTAACATTTTTAATGTGTTATTCAGGATTTGAAGGTACGCATTTAAACTGCCATATTCTTTAAACAACTTCAATGTTTTACATACCTTCTAACTATGTTATATATGAACCGGGTGATCAAATACATGTTGTCACTAGGAATCGTGATTTGATCGATGGAAGGAAACATTACTTGAACACCAAACCTTCATGATTTATAATGGGGATCCTCTTGTGAATGATTTGGCCTTTAAAGTTTGTGAAAACAGTTTGAAACTTTTTCTTCATGGTGGTACCACTGTTACCATGGTGGACATTCATGAAATACCATTGCACAAGTTCCATTTCAAACCAATTCGTGCTATATTGGATGGAGATTTTGAAGCTAACCATTTATATAGTAAATCAATCAACTTTAATGGTTATTTACAAATTCTGTATTTTATTAGTTAGTGACCAGTGTAACTTTGACTTATTATGCAGATGTTGTGGGTGTACTCCATCAAGTGACCAAAACTCAAGCTGTCGATGGTGGCAAGAAGGCGTGCGTCAACATTGTTTTAGCAGATGAGTTGTTGTCATACTTTGGTTGTTCTTTGAATTCATTATAAAATTTGTATTTCATAATATTATTTATTAATTGTTTTTGTATGTTTTTTTGAAGTGGAACTGAAATCGATGTAACTCTGTGGGAAAGATATGCGAACCAATTTATGGCAGATAGTGTATCCGATCCCACCAATGTTCCCAAAGTCTTCGTTTTCACACATGCTATGTTTCAGCAAAGTGCAAGTAACGTTACAATTTCATACTAATTATTACAATATATGTTTGACTTGTCATTATATGCCTCTAACAAATCGGTTCGACATATCATCCAATAGTTTTGACTTATGTAGTTTTTCTTTCATTTAGCTACTGGAAAGTTGTACATTTCCAATGTCTGGAATGGTTCCAAACTCTTTATTGACTATGATCATCCACAGGTCATTGAATTCAAAACAAAGTATGTTAATTTGCTGTCATTTAATCTCAAAATCCTGGTTCTATATCATTTTCTCATTATTAAATGCTTATGAGCTGCTTCATCTTTTGTTAGGTTGGGGGACATTGGCCAATCCAATGTCCACTTGCAACAGCCATCTCAAAATTCAGCATCTCAGGGCATGTTTGAAGACCGGTCTTTCTCATATTCGAATGAAATCCTAACTATTAGGGATATAAAATTCTCTTCAGAATGTAAGTGATAATCACATTTTACTTTCATGCTCACTATCTAAATTTAATTCAATTGCAATTTAAACAGTTTTTATGAAATACTTTATATATCTGCTTGCAGTCAACATTCTGCAACACTTTTGGTAAAACCAAAAGATTCAAATCAAGTCGTTTCGGTTGGTATTATGAGCAGTGTCCAGCTTGCAAAAGGACTAACAAATCTCCAGGAGTTCCTTTCATCTGTAAATAATGTGAGAATCCGGTAGCTCCGATCACCAAGTAAGCTAAACACATTCTTCATACCTTTTATTGGCTAAAAAAGAATTTTGTTGTGACTATGTTACAATTGGATAACTTTGATTCCGTAGATACAAAATTGAGGTCGAGGGTGAATATGAAAGGAGGATTGGTTGTTTTGTTTTTTGGGATAAGGAGTGCATTCATTATGTTGGTATGTCTGCTGCTGAGTTAAGAAAAGTAATGAAAAAGGTATGAACATATTTTCGTTAAGTTTACCTGATCATACAACAATTATATTATAACCTGGTCTGTCATTGTCACTTTTTACTGATGCAGATGTAGAACTGATATGAATACAACAAATTTTCAATGACTATCGAATGTTCGATCGTATTCTGTATATTGATATTATTATACTGGTGTTTTAAAGATACCTTCACCTTCACCAGTATTGTATTTTGTATGTTGATGTTATCGTATTTTGTGAACATTATTTCGGTTAGATAAATGAAGATCATCCACAGATATATCCCATACACCTGGATAATCTGTTGGAGAAGGAATTCGCTTTCCGTGTTAAGTACCAACCTGATTATAAACAGGCATTTGTTGTAAAGCTTACACAGTATGAAGAAATTGTGAAAATGATCAAAGCAGGCTAGGTTCGTAACGAGGTATTTCCATAATTTTCAAAGTATGCTAATTGTGAAAATGATTAACTAATAATGTTTGGTCCTAACAATAAATGTTGTGTAGCATACTTCTCAAATTGCCACAAACTCTCTTGTAGATAAAGGGAAAGAAATTGTTGATGATGTTGCAATTCCTGACATAGTTATTGTCACTCCTACAAGGATTCCTATTGGAACTATGGTATGTTTGTATCAAAATGCAACTACTTATTTAAAATTCAAAGTATATATAACAATTAAAATCTTTATAAAATAATGACATTGTTTTGAAAAATGTTAACAGTCTAACATTTCTTCCTCAAAAAACTCAAACGAAGATGTTCACTCAAGCCAAACTCCCTATAAGAGGTTGTCCCAGGATAGTGGATCTCATGAACAAGGAGAGTCAAGTATGCTGTCTCCGAAACTATCTGCTACCAAGGCTCCCAAAATTTGAACTGCAAAGGGTGGCAAAGTGTCTAAGAAAAAATGATTGTGTCCATTATTGTAATGTATTAATTAGCAACAAACTTTTATTATGTTGTTCTTCAAAATAATGTTTCTTTTTGGGGATTTCATGCTAAACATCCAGTTGTTTATCTGGATTATCTATTTATTTTGTGATGTTTTGACCAACACATTTTGCTAATGGTGAATGGCTAACTTGTAGCTGAATTTACATGTTTAATGACAGTTGTGTTTTGTATTATGGTTTGGACCAAGTCTATGTTTTTTTGAAATACTCCTGTTTGGCAACTTTTAAACTGTATGTTGTGATTCGCAACGTTTCAACCATTCATTTTTTAGAAGCTTTATTTTAATTGAATACTCAATTGTCATATTCTTTAAACTTAGAAATTGTTGTTGATAATGAAATTCCTTACAATGTTTCTTTGAAAAATTCATTTATTCACACAAGTCACACTAAAAATTTGAAGTCTAAACTAATAATATAATGACAACAGCAACATCATGATCCGCATTTCTATTTCATTTTGTACTCAATAGCACTTAATCAAAAAAATTCTTTGTAAACTGGATGGTTATCATTACTTTTCAACTTTGCCACTTCTTACACTTCTCAACTCAAATTACCTTCACAACAAAGTTTTAATAGGACTGCAACATCCATTGTTTATGTCCAATTAAATGAATATAAATGACTCATTAATCCTGTCATAGTTACTCTATATAGGTTATGATGTTATCAACTTGCATAAAACAAGGAAAAAGTATGAATTATTACTTATGCTTTTTATTAATTTAATAATACATTTGTACAAATTGTATGGAATAGCTTTTTCAAGTGAAATATTATAATATACCTACTCATGCTGATAAAGTACGTTTTTGCTACAAATGTATAAACTAAATGATTGGAAAACAAAAACAGCTGTTGACAAATGGATTTTAATGATGGTCTGCTGTACATGATACCAAATGATGTACCTCTTTCAGCTTAACGTTGTTTATCTCAAACAAAGTTACATGTTGTATTTACAGCATTTTAAAATCATATGTCACAATCACAAGCTGTTGCTTTTGGCTGTCATTTTCAATAAGATTTTTGGTTCCTTTGGCTTATTTCCAACCATAGAGGTTACAATTAAACTAATGACAACAAACACCAATAGTTACAAGAACTTGCTAATTGTATTATGAAACAAATTTGTTATATTTCATCCCAATTATTTAATATTTTCCTTTTTTCGTTGACTTTCCTCTGTTTGTACTATCACAATTTTTATTCAACATCAACTACTATCTTATCTTTGAGGCATACATTCTTAAGCAAATAATATCTCCTTGTCAAAAACGATGTTGAATACAATGTGAATGTTCAAACTGGTCCAATCTCAAGGTAAAATTATTTTTGCATTGTGAACAACTTAATGTGTTTTATAGAATGTGGATGTTGTAGTTTTTATGCCTGCTCCCATTATAAATTTAGATAAACCATAATAATGTGCATGTTGTATCATATAAGACTGTCAATTTCTACATGTTGTAGTTTTTCAACATGCCCTAATGTCTTACTAAGACTGTCAATTTCACCACAGTGATGTTGCTTTGCAATTTCTTGGCTTATTATACTCATATTATACACTGCCATGCAAGCTTGTAAATGAACTAACAAGCTCCTAATGTTCCAGGTTGTTTATATATACTCATTGGGTTTATTGCACTACTTATTCAATCATGTATGATCAAGTTTTTAACCAAACAACAAATTGGTAAAAGTAGCCAACCCAAGTCTTCCGGTTAATTTTCGTAGTATATTTCCACTTTTCCATTTTTAACACATTATATTATAATGTTGTATTCTCATAGGACGAATGACGAAACATCGCATAAAAAATTACGTTGTAAGAGAGCAAGATTGCGGAAAAGATTCATATTAAATGGAAAACAACATAAGCGAATTAAGTTTACTTCACATGACGTGCCGGATAAACAATTGAGTCAAATTCCATTATCTAGTGATCGCCCCACTTACGGATGTAACGCCAAGAGATTACAATCAACAACTTATCAATAAAATTGTTTTTGATAGAAAAAATTGATTCTTTGTTGCAAGCAACCAATCCTTCAACATCTTAACCGACATTCCGTGCAGCCTTCAATGTTGCAAAAATCGGAAAGTTAACAACAAACCTTATGTCTAAGTTCAGTGATGCTGCGTCCCTCACCGACAAGGAAAATGCCATACCTCAAGAGGTAACAAGCACAACATTTCCTCAAGTATTTCAAGCCACAACAACCAATCATATTGGATTAAGCGAACATAGGTAAGTCTTATATAGCACTGTTCTGTTCAATGGAATTTGCAAGGTATTGTTCAATTTTACAGCAAGTTATTTTCCACAGCAATACTATTGCCACACCTATAGAAGAAAAACAAAACTTTAACAGTCATGGAAGAGGGCTTCATAAAACATTACCTGGTGTGACAAATCTTGCTTACAACAAACAACATACCACAGACAATACTCAGGGACGACATTAATCCTACGTTAGTATAAACATCCTTAATAGTTAGACTTTCTATATGTTTAGCTAATGTATCTTAATAAATATTTTTGTTTTACTTCATTTAATAAAGTATAATATTTGTTGTAGGTTTGATTCAACACCCAACTATTTCAAGCGGGGAAGAGGCCGTCCAAAGAAATTTACAGCGATCATACCCAATGTCAATGTTTGTAACAATACGGCGGTTATCATAACGTGAGTTAAATATTTCCATGGTCATACTTTACTTCCAATTATGTTTATAAAAATATCTAGCATTGATTTAGTTCCCACTTTTTAATTACCAAACAGAAAAAATAGAACGTTAAGTTCACCGTGCCTAAGTGTCCCAAATTCACGTTTGCTGACAACAAACGTTTCTGCACCTCATCAACCGAGAATTCCAATATTCACACCTACACCAAACCTTGATTTTGATAGTGAAAGCGATGATAGTTCCGACTACGATCCATTCTTGGGTATGTCAATGTTGCCTTTGTTGATGAGATTTGGCAAAATCATAGAATAATTTCATATTTATTTATGTTTCTTGCTTGTATATTCTACAGATCACGTATCGGATGATGATTCAAGCCAACAGAAATAATGAAGGTATTCAGGAATTATAATACATTCATGCCAAGCCTTTACATTAATTACATTCACGTTATTGACATAGAGATTTATACCTGTCCTATTCATGCATATAAATTGTAATTAGAAACTCCATTGATACCTTTAATTGTAAACATAATTAATTATATATTTGTGACATATTGTTATGATTTGGGAGATGCTACGATTGAAAGTCGATATTGTAAGACCATGTTGTGGTATCAAGAAAGGATGGAGAAATATAGGCATGCTGCAAATCCGAAATACCAATTATGCTGTGGAAATAGTAAAGTTGAACTACCCATGTTGAAACATCCACCTGAAGTTTTATCTCATCTACTTTTTGATCAAAATGCCAAAGACAGTAAAAACTTTCAATCACAAATAAGGACTTACAACATGATGTTTACATTCACATCACCGGGAGCTGATTTTGAGAACAGATTTAACAACGGTCGCGGTCCTCCTACATTACGTATCCAAGGTCAATCTTGCCACCGCATTGGTAGTTTATTGCCACCTGAAGGGAAGTCACCCAAATTCGCACAACTTTACATATATGACACGGAAAATGAAATCACAAACCGTGTGGACGGTCTAAGGTATACATATGAATCTATACTATTTTAAAATAATAAGTTTCGATTTCACAATGTTGATCATTATCAAATTCTCCTATATCTTTGCATTTGAATAGCAACAAAAACAAAATTCTTCCGGAAGTCATACAAAGGTTGTCTGATATGTTCTACACACATAACATACATGCCAAAAGTTTTGTGATATTTAGACAATGGATAAATCAAAATAATCTCCACAATCTCAAACTTAAGTTAATTTCATCTAGATCTACTGATGGAAGATTGTACAATCAACCTACTATTTCTGAGGTTGCAGCTTTAATTGTTGGAGACATTGACACGGCTGAAGAAAGAGATATTATAATGCAAGCCAAAGGTGGAGAACTAAAATGAATTGATGAATTTCATCCAACATATTTGGCATTCCAGTATCCTTTGATTTTTCCTTATGGAGAAGATGGATATAGACTAGAGCCGTCAAAATGGGCTAACCCACATGGGTTGGCCCACCAGGCCCGCAAAATCATAGGGCTTGGGCCTTAAAATTATAGCCCATATTTTTCAGGGTCTTTTTAGCCCAGCCCTTAAAAGCCCGCTACCTATTAGGGCTAGCCCATATCCCATTAGGCCCTTATCACTATAAATTTTAAAAAAATATACTAATACTTATATTATCTTACTCCAAAATAACACATTGATTTTTCTCACCTCACTAAATTTTATATATATTCTATTCAATATTTCTCTTTTAAATATTATACATTAATATAATTAATACTCTTTTCTCGTATTCTATTAGTTTCCCTTATGTTAAATATTCGAGTATTATTTTATACAATTTAAACATGTATTGTATTTAAAAACACATTATAGCATTGATAAAACAAACAATATAGTACTTAAAAATGTATTATGTTTAAAAATATAATTTTTAATTTTATTTATAATAAATATTATGGCATTTTTATTTTTATTTTTTGTTAAAAAGTCCCATTTAGGGCCGGGTAGCCCGAAGGCCATCTAGGGCCGGGCTCGGGTAGTAATTTTCGAGCCCATATTAGAAACGGGTTTTTTTGGCCCATCCCTAAAAAGCCCGAGCCCATCAGGGCCGGCCCGTTTAGGTCCGGGTAGCCCATTTTGACAGCTCTAATATAGACCTAACATTGTCCATAGAGATCTTGAAATTTTTTATGATAATCAAAGGAATCGACTTACAATACGCGAATGGCTCACATTTCAAATCCAAACAAGACTCGATGAGGGAAAGACATTGTTATCGTCCAGAAGACTTTTCCAACAATTTTTGGTTGATGGTTACACTATGCTTGAAGGGGAGAGATTGAATTGGCTTCGAAAAAATCAAAGCAAACTAAGAGTGTCAAAGTTTACGAGTTTGAATGAAGAGCAAGATCAATGTCAAGGCTCGAGCACATGAAAGAGAGTCATATTGCCATTGAGTTATGTTGGAAGTAGGAGATTCATGGATCAACTTTACTATGATGGCATGGCAATTTGTAGTAAGATTGGATTTCCTTATCTATTTATAACATTCACCTGTAACCCAAACTGGCCTGAGATTCAAAGAGTACTTGGTCCTTTAAATTTGAAGCCACAAGATAGAACATATATCATTGCTAGAGTATTTAAAATGAAGTTTGATAGCCTTCTAGCGGACGTCACCAAAAAAGGTGTCTTAGGCAAGGTTCTGGGATGTAAGTATTTGATATCTGCTTAAATAATCCTCTTATTTTAATAGTATAAAATATTTTGTTTTGCAATCTTTAGTTAAAAATACTCATTCTTTTGACAGATATGTACACATTTAAGTTTCGAAAGAGAGGGATACCACATGCATACATTCTTATATTCTTGCATCCATCAAATAAATATCCAAGACCAGATGATATTGACAAAATCATTTCAACAGAAGTTCCTGATCTGGTGCAACAACCAAGATTGTATAACCTGGTCAAAAACCACATGGTACATGGGCCTTGTGGCTTGGCAAATCCTAAGTGCCCATGTATGAAAGATGGTAGGTGCTCGAAATGCTATCCAAAGACATTCCAAAATGTCACAATTATTGATCAAGATGGATACCCGGTTTATAGGAGAAGAGATCTAGGTTATACAATTGAAAAAAATGGTGTCACACTACATAGTGGTCATGTTGTCCCCCACAATCCATCTTTGTTGATGAAATATGAGGTACACATCAATATGGAATGGTGCAATCAAAGTACTTCAATCAAATTTCTTTTCAAGTACATAAACAAGGGTTTAGATAGGATCTCAATGATGATTGTTTCAAATAGAGAAAAAACATATGGAAATATTGACGAAATTAAACAATACTTAGATTGTCGATATGTTTCCCCAAGCGAAGCTTGTTGGAAAATCTTGTCTTACTCTATTCTTGGTCGAAAACCAGCCGTTGAAAGATTTTTTTTTCACATGGAAGGAGAGAATTATGTTTATTATAAGGATTTTGAGCAAATTAGAAATGTCCTTTTAAAAGCAAGCGTCACTGAATCAATGTTTACATCATGGTTTCTTGCCAGTAGTGAATATGAAGAAGCAAAAGATTTAACATATAGTGAATTTGTCTCCAAATTTGTTTATGATCGACGAAAGAGATGTTGGAGGCCTCGGAAAAATGGTTACACAATTGGCAGACTGATTTGGGTACCGCCAACAACTAGAGAATTGTATTATATGAGAATGTTGTTGACGGTAAAGAAAGGGCCAACATGCTATGATGATTTGAAAACAGTAGATGGATTCAAACACAAAACATTTAGAGATGCTTGTTTTGCCATGGGTTTCCTACAAAATGATAAGGAGTACATTTAGGCAATAAAAGAGGCTTACAATTGGGGTTCTTGAGTGTTTTTGTGCAAACTTTTTGTTACAATGTTGTTATCAGCTTCAATGAATAGACCTAACCATGTTTGGCGCAAATCATGGACATACTTATCAGATGACATCCTATTTGAACAAAGAAGATTATCTCAAAATCCAAGTTATATAAATTTTATACTTGTTGTATCCTTAGATGCATTCATAACTAATGTAATACGTTTCCTTTATATAGTTTGAAACTGTTTTATATTGTTTCATGTAGACTTAAATCTGTCTAATGAAGATCTCCAACAACTCACGTTTATGGAAATTGAGAAGCAACTTCAAAAAAATAGAAGAAGTCTGACAAAATTCAAACCAATTCCATATCCAAAAAATTATGTCCTTGACTTTCTTGGGAACAAATTGATTTATGATGAAAGACAATATGATAAATCTGTTCAAGATGACATATTCCAAAAAAAAATTCAATCCTTAACAAGTATTTATATTTTCTTTTCATGCAATTTATAAACTAATCTCAATTTTAATTATAGTAAAGTTAAATACAATTTTGTGAAAATGGTTATAACATTTTTTCTTTAGCATTATAACTTTCTGTCTCTGCATAATATCATCACATGCCAATATATTTGATTTCCTACCTTATTTGTTCTTATTATAGGAGAACAACTTGGCATTTTTGAGGAAATCATGCTTGCTGTCTCAACACAAAAAAGTGGTGTTTTTTTCCTGTATGGTTATTGCGGCACCGGTAAAACATTTATGTGGAACACCCTTTCGGCGGCTCTTCGTTCCAAAGGAGATATTGTGTTGAATGTGGCATCAAGCGGAATTTCAAGTTTATTATTACCTGGAGGAAGAACTGCACATTCAAAGGTCAAAATTCCAGTACCATGCTTAGACTCATCTACGTGTAACATTGAGAAAAAGTCAGATTTAGCTAATCTGTAGAAAGTTACAAAACTCATAATATGGGATGAAGCACCAATGGAAAATAAGTTTTGTTTTGAAGCTCTTGACAAGTCATTGAAGGATATCATGAGTACTGATAGTGTTGAGTGTACTCGGATTTTTGGAGGCAAAGTTTTTATTTTTGGAGGAGATTTCCGACAGATACTACCTGTTGTACCACGAGCAACCAGGTCTGATATTGTCCATTCCACCATTAATGCATCATATATTTGGGACCATTGCAAAGTTCTAACGCTAACAAAAAATATGAGGTTGCAAACTGGCTCAAATAATAACAATGTTGAAGAAATTCGACTCTCTGAATAGATTTTACAAGTTGGTGATGGGAAAATATGTGAACCCAATGATGGATATGCTGACATTATTATTCCAGAAGAGTTACTTATCACAGACTATGTAGACCCACTTGAAGCAATTATTAAAAGTACTTATCCTAATATAATTCAAAACTACAAGAATGCAGAATTTCTTTAATGTAGAGCTATTCTTGCCTCGACTATTGAAATAGTTGATGATATAAATGACTACATAACAAACTTGCTTCCAGGTAAATTTTTATTATCCTTCATTGCATTATAAACTCTGCTTTATTTATATATATTTATCAAAATTCCTCATATATGCATGTCATTTTCAACTATAATGTCAGAATTTAATAGTAAGCTTGTAAGCTGCACATATCAGATGAAGCTTAGTGCCATAGATAGTTTAAATACTTCAAGTTTAAAGTATTGGAATTATTTCTAAATTTCATTTCAAACTATTTCTAATTTATAAAATGCTAATAGAATGTAATAGTGATGCTATAAAATGCTGATGAAACTTAGTTTCTATTCCATGCTATACTTGTGTTTAAAACTTTGTCTTCTGCAGTGTCATAGAAAGTATAAATACTTTAGTGCCATAGAATGTAATAGTAATGCTATAAAATGCTGATGAAACATAGTTTCTATTCCATGCTATACTTGTGCTTAAAATTTTGTCTTCTGCAGTGCCATCGAAAGTATAAATACTTCAAGTGTAAAGTATTGGAATTACTTCCAAATTTCATTTCAAACTATTCCTAATTTATATTTTTCCTTATTAAGTTATTAAATTTAAATTTACAATTATGTCATGATATATATTATTCAATATGTTGGTTTTTATTTTTAATGATCCTTTTTTTTGTGACATAGAGTATGTGAATCAAAAGAATATCTTAGCAGTGATTCAATTGATAATCTGAAGCTAATAACAATGCTGCATTTGAGCATCTGACTCCCAAGTTTTTGAGTTGCCTAAAGACTTCTGGATTGCCAAACCATTCCATTAAGTTGAAAATTGGCACAACAATCATGTTGATTAGGAATTTGGATCAATCTGAAGGACTTTGTAATGGTACAAGGTTGGCCAACCATGTCATTGAAGCAACAATTATATCTGGTACAAATCTTGGAAACACAATTTATATTCGAAGAATGTCGTTGTCTCCGTCTCAATCTCCATGGCCATTTAAACTCATCCAAAGACAATTCCCAATTATAGTGTCATTTGCTATGACAATCAACAAATCTCAAGAACAATCATTAGATTATGTTGGATTATATTTGCCCAAGGAAGTTTTCAGTCATGGTCAACTTTATATTGCTATTTCAAGAGTGAAGAGTAGAGCTGGATTGAAAATATTGATACACGACAAAGACAATAACACCTTATCTCAAACTACAAATGTGGTCTTTAAATAAGTTTTCCATAACATCAAATAGGTACTTATAACATTTGATATGTTAAAGCAAACTTCAATCTTTCTTAGTACAACTCTGACACATAACAATTTTTACATGCAAGTTTTAATTTCGGAAAAACTTTTGTTGATGTCTCCGGTTTTGTGGCAAGTTTTTTGACCAAGAAACCAGTTGTGCAATGTATTTTGAATCTTTAGGCTACATTGGTACGTGTATGCAAAATTTCCCTCATTGTTTTTTGAGGTAATTTTGATTTGATTGCCTTATTACTACATGAGCTTCAAATTTGATTTGAAACTTAAACTGATGGAATTTAATTTTATCATTTAATTGTATTGCTTTTACCTAAACTACTGACTCAATCTGGATGTCATACTCATTATGTATGTTTGATTTTGAGAAAGAATAACATTGTTTACTATCCTTTTTTTTAAGTCTGGTTTAATATGAATTATATTCAAACAACAAAGGAGTTATTAAGCCCTAAACTTAAAAATCCCCTAACCACAACAGGTATGACATCCTGCAGGAAATCCTAAGAACCAGCTATAGAAGTCTTCTCCATATTCATATTGACGCACCAGACTAAAGGCCATGACAGGCTGTAGAAACTATGTTGAAAAACTAGGCCCAAAAAATTACTAATCAATGGCAGATGAATACTTCTTCACACATAACATCTAAAACATCTGCAATTGAGTAAGTATGACAACACCTGTAACTCCATATTCATAAATAAACATAATACATATCCAACTGCAAAACACCAAAACAAAATATATTCATAAATTAACACATAACATCCAATTGCATTTCCATTAAACATAATACATTCATATATTAAGTTCAGTAAAACACCACGACAAAACAATGTTTTCATAAATAAACATAATACATATCCAACATATGTGGTGTTTCGATTCATCCCAGCCATGCCATATAAACCTCTCAACACAATATTGCCATGCCATATAAACCTTTCAACAGAATACTGCCTTTCGGAATGGAGCAATTCACAATCATAGTTTTGTTGAGTATCAAAATCAACCAGCAGAATAAGGCTATGACCATCTTCCAATGACCCCCTTATCACTTTCAGCGGAATTTTCTATACATATCCAAAAATCCATTCAATATACAGTTATGGAAAATATAATAAGTCACTTAGATCATGATGAAGAAGAAAATGGAACTTACTAAAACATTCTTCCTAGCAGTTTTCCCGGATCGGATCTTTCTTCCCCAAACATAGAATCTTGCACGCCTACACAAATCCTCATCACTTAATTCTTCTTCAGAACTGCATAAATGACAAAATCATTAGTGACTTTGACAATCATACAAACCATTCTCAAAATTAGTTGCTAACATAAAAAATTTGCACTATATAATAGAATGAAGTACCTCTCATTGTCCGACGATATTGAAATGTGAGAAAACTCAGCAACTTTTTCACTTTTCCCAGCATTGTCACTTTGTTGTTCCTTAATTCCAGTATGACTGCAAACTTGTAACATATATTAGATAATAATATCAAAAAATGAAACTTTCACAATATTTTTTGCATTTGATACGTGAATTGATTTATCCATGGAATATAGACAACCTTGAATCAAGGATACAAGGAGTTTTGGTTGAAATGTTCTGGATTTCATCTGCAACTACAACCTTGGATGTTGAACCTTTCTGTTTAGTAGCATTGAAGTTCTCAATTGACATAACTTTCTTTTTCCCTTTTCTCTCAGAGCAAGCCTCTTCATACTCAAGAGCATCAAATTCCATCTGAAGTTGCCTCCATTTTTCTTCTCTTTCAGCTTGAGATGGACTATGACAACAACACAACATGGGATGAAATCATAAGATGAACTTGAAAAATCAATAAAATCGCAGATAAAAAACATAAATCAACATGCAAAGGTATTTGTAAATCAACAAAATCAGAAACATATATCAACATGCAATTTTATTACACATGCAACGAAATCATAAACATAAATCAACAATATCAAAAACATATATCAACATGCAAAGGTATTTGTAAATCAACTTGAATAATCAGTAAAATCACAGATCAAAACTTATTTCATAACACATGCAACGAAAGATGAACATAACCACAAACTTCATGCTAAATCATTAGGAAAGAACAAAATACAACTTTCTATGTAACAACAACAACATCAGATTCAACTTTCTATAAGTAAAACACACACATGCATAGAAAATGAAATACTAAAAATGAGACCTGATGGACCGCTCGTTCGCATTGTGACGAGCCATTTGTAGTGCCCTTTGCCTTTGGATGGAGCAACCGACCAAATACCCTGAAATAAACAAGGAGAATGAGCACGGTTGGAGAATGAAAGATAATGACAAACCCTCAAATTGTCTTTTCTAAATCTTTCTTGGGCCCATAAATCTCTATTCAATATGGGTTCACGTTTTTAATCCAAGAATTTTATAACTCCTTTTTTATTATTCTAATTGTAAGTTTTATTTGATTAATAACTCTCTTCCTCAATAATCTATAACTTCCAAAATGAGAAATTATTTTATCTAATTTATAGCTCCTAACTCATTAACTATATTTATTTTATATCTTTTTTAATATATTTATTTTACCCATATTTCTATTTTTCCTTTTACTTTTAAATTTGGAATAAATCATTTAATAAAGGAACCAATAAATAATATAAATTTCTACAAAATTAATATTTATCTATATATTATGAATGTTTTATACTTTTTTAAAATTTTTTTTGCTAAAACTTAACCTAATTTTATGAATGTTTTACATAAATCAAACTAATTTTCATAAATATATTTATTTCTATGTTATGATCATTCTGAATCAAACGTAATTTAATTTATAAATTTTCTTACTCGTGCGGACGCATGGGTCTTCTACTAGTTAGCATAGCAAATAAATCTTTGTCTTCAACAACATTAAATATTCCTACGAACATTTTGAATTTTCTCTCTCCCATGTACACCCGCAACGGAAATTCAGCAGCATGGTTGGAAAACTGCAACAACTCAGAGTTTGTCTTTTCCTCAACAGTTATGATTTGACTTAATGGGCCCCTCAAGCTAACAATATATTTTTTGTCAATAATTTAGCAAGCTCTGAATCAACACGTGTCACTATATTAGAACTAGTGTTGATTGAGTTGTTACTAGTTCCACTTTCACATTGTTGGGCAAAAGGGCAGTACTACATGGAGAATAACCAAGGTTAGCAGACCACATACCTGTACTTCTAACGCCATGTCCCAAGATCATTCCAAATTGAATTCAAACCTAATTTGTGATAGTATCAAACCTCTGATTAATGATGATGCTTCACTAAAGGTGAAACACATCATAGCCCATATCCGTGACAAATTCGGCTACACCATTTCTCACAAGAAGGCATGGATTGCTAAGAACAAGGCTATTGCTTCTATTTATGGTAACTGGGAGACATCATACAACGACCTCCCACAATGGTTGTTGGTGATGAAAACATTTCTACCCGGTACTGTCATAGAATTAGAAACTCTTCCTGTGTGGTCGAACGAGGGGACACAAATTGGTGGAACTAGGATTTTTCACCGTCTTTTTTGGGCTTTCCGACCGTGCATCAAGGGTTTTGCATTCTGCAAACCAGTTGTCCAAGTCGATGGCACATGGTTATATGGAAAGTACAGGGGAACTTTGCTATTGGCCGTTGCTCAAGACGGTAACCGAAATATATTTCCAATTTCTTTTGCATTGGTAGAGGGTGAAACAGGTGAAGCATGGAGTTTTTTCTTAAGGAATCTTAGAAGGCACGTTACACCACAACCCAACCTGTGTCTGATCTCCGATAGACACAAGTCGATAATAAGCGCCTACAATAACCCAGATAATGGTTGGCAGTATCCTCCCTTCTCACACGTCTTTTGCATCAGGCACATAGCACAAAACTTTATGAGGGAAATAAGGGACAACGAACTTCGTGAAAAAGTTACTAACATGGGTATCTTCTTAAACTTATCTTTCTATGTACCTCTAGCAATAACTCGCATAGACTAATCTATTTTTCTTTTTCATGCATAGGATACGCATTAAATGAGTCTACATAAGAATACTCCAGAGGAGAGATACGTAAAGCTAACATACATGCTTTTAATTGGCTGGAACAAATTCCATGAGACAAATGGACGAGGGCGTTTGATGGAGGCAAAAGATGGGGTTATATGACCACCAACCTTGCTGAATCAATGAACTCAGTTCTGAAGGCCACACACAACCTTCCATCACAGCTCTGGTAAAATCAACATACTATAGATTGGGCACTCTTTTTGGAAAAAGAGGTCACGAATGGACTAAATGGTTGGGTTCTGGCCAAGTGTATACTAATAACTGCATGAAGGGTATTGAGATAGAAGCTCTCAAATCAAATAGCCACAAAGTTATGCAATTTGATCGACAAAGGTTCTGCTTTCTTGTCCAAGAAACGGTGACTTACAACGACGGTAGACCGGCTACCCATTACAACGTCGACCTAAGGAATCAAACATGCGAGTGCGGAAGATTTCAAACTTTCCACGTCCCTTGCTCACATGCAATTGGTGCTTGTTCCAGCATAAGACAGGACTATACTGTGCATATAGCTGATGTGTTCAAAGTTGTTAACGTGTTTAAGGTCTCTGAGGAGAGCTTTATCAGGGTCCCTACTGATACAGGTTGGCCACAATACGAAGGTGACACTCTATGCCACAACGACAACATGCGGAGGAAAAAGAAAGGTCGTCCAAACAGTAGCCGAATAAGAACTGAAATGGACAACATTGAAAAAGAAAAAAGGTGCTGCGGCATTTGTCGCGAAATCGTACATATGCGCAGAAAATGCCCAAATAGGGCTGGCCTTCTAGTTAGTTGTGGAACGAGTTTTATTTTATTTTGTTGTACTTTTATTTATTAAACTCTTGTATGTCATTCCCTAACAACAACACCATTTTTTATATGGAGCGTAACAAAATAATGATACAACTAGTTCAGGATGACAACATAACCAAACCAAAACATAATCTAAAAACAAACACTACACGATTAATAATACAACAAACGATTATGATTGACCATCTAGACGTATTAAACAACAACAGCTAAAACAAGTGGATCTACAATGCCGCGGTTTACTTCTCCGCTATGTGCGGAAAACATACATTGGACATCCAGATCATTTTCAACCCGGTCCCAGTAATGAAGGTAGGTACCATTTGGGCTAGCATCCGTTAGAGTTATGTAGGGACAATAATATTCAATTTTTCTAACGCATCGAATTGGACCACCTAACTGTCGAAACCCTGCATTGATGGCAGAAACCAATTGGCGGAACTTCCATTGTGGACTCAAAGACACCCTCATGTGTTTGTCTGTTTCAAAAAAAAATAACACACGCCACATACATGATTATGAAATACACGAAACAATTCGGCAGACGAAAAAAAGGAGAATGATTTGTTGAGTCCTCAACACCTCTATTTATAGTAGCTCAAAGGGAGGGAAAATTTTTTTCACATTGGTATTGGCGGGAAAACCATAATTTAATATTATTAATTTATTCAATTTAAATTTATCAGAATTAATTAAATTCATGCAATTAAACAACTCATTAAAATTCAAAAAAAATCTAATTAAATATAATATAATTTATAATATTAATTTTTTTTTTAATTTCTTAATTTATATATTATTTTAATAATTAAAATATTAAAACAACATTTAAAAATAATTAAAAATATTTCAGAAAATATAAAAAAAAAAAAAAAAGGGTCCTCCATCTCAGATGGCGGACCATTACTAGGTCCTCTGCCACATCGCCATCTGAGATGGAGTTGGCTGAAAAACAATAAAATATTGTCACAAAAGGCCAAAAAACATGGCATTTTGGGACTATTTTTTCACGGTGTGGCATTATGGGATTTTTTTTCATTTTTGTGGCAGGGCAAGCAAAAAGTCTTTATTTGTAGCCATTATAATATCCGTTGGATTAAAGAGGATCCCACTCTTGGTGCCATTGACTTGATTCTCCTTAATATCAACAAATTTGAAAAAAATAGCCGTTTAGAATTTGGATCTCTATCAGTTAAGACTCTTCCATTCACCAAATGCTCTCCATTAACATCCTTCAATGATTCACAATTCAAACATTTTGCATTAAAAGTTTGTCCTTCAGTTTTACTCCCATTACTATCATCATCATAGCCGTTATGCCTACTACCTACGGCACCATGACCACTACCTTCTTGGTTCTGACCACCTCTCAACCACCTGTTCGTGTTGTTGTTTCCTCTATAACCACCCGTTTCAGCTGACACAAAATTTCCCCAAACTCTCATTACGTCACTACTATTAGAGCTGAATTTCTTGTGACATAAATTGTCTGTCTGGCCAAGGATGCCATAAAGAAAGCAAAATATTCCAAGCTTTTCGTATTTGAAAAATACATGGACCTGTTCACCTTCTATCCGATCAAAGAACCAAATCTTTTTAAGCGGTTCTTTGACATTGATAGCTACTCTGATTCACATGTATTTTCTCCATGTGCTATAGTAGTTTTGTTCATAATATGAGATAAATTTGCCGTTATGGTTACCAATGAGTATGCCAACATCCTCACACATAAATCCAAACGGGAGCTGATGAATTTGGACCCATATTTATGCTTCATTCATCGGCACAGTTTGTGGCTCCTCCCCAAACTTTAACTTCCGCAAGATCAACATATAGGTTTCGAATAATCAAGGCCATCATTGATACACTTTCTCCATGTCCTACATATGGAAAAATTAGTCCAGAAATTTGTTCTCTTCCATTTTTGAAATAGCTACACCCATGGTTTTAAATTACGGTTGCGGCTGCGGATGCGGTTGCGATTGTGGGTGTTGCGATTGCGGTCATTGCGGGTGTTGCGATGCGTATTGTGGCCGTTGCGGTGTGAATTTTTATAAGAAAGTGTTTGAAATACAAAGTTGAAAAACACTTAATGATAAGTAAATTGAGTTTTAGGATTCTAATATTTTGTTTTTAGATTAAAATACTTGAAGAAACATGATTGAAATTATCTAATATGGTTCCAAACATAGCCAGAGGCGTAATTTTCAAACCACACCGTAATTGCGGTCCGATACGGTTGCGAAGGCAACTGCATCCGCAATATTACGGATGCAATTGCCATTGTGGACCGCAATTTAAAACCATGGCTACACCTTGACCCAGTTACCGTAGTTGAGCGAGCCTATCCTTCAGCGCATTGAAGCGAATCGGTTTGTTGGTCAACAAAGATTCGACGAGGCACAAATCAAGAAGGTTTTCTTGTGCTAGCCTGGAGGAATCAATATTGATTCGACCATTTTCGGCATTTTCAAAAATATTGAAACACTCCATAATGATGTTGCTAGCTAGAATGCAAAGGAATAAGAAAGTAATTTTTTTAGTAACAGAATACATAAGTTGATGATACTTTCTTTGCATCACCCAGACATAATCTCCGCATATCATCTACCGAATTAATAGCTTCGATACTGATTCTGAGTCTGATTCTCGTGTTCCTGCTTTTGAGTTGACAAAATCTCCTCGACATATTAAGATTAATTTTTATCCCAATATCTCTCCACTTTAATTGCTTCAGTCTTCCTATCATTATCCAGATCACATAAAATTAGGGGTGGCAAACGGGCATGCCTGCCCCGTTTAGGCCCGTCCCGCAAATGCCTGCAAAAAAACGGGCCGGGGTGGGGCGGTAATAGTTAAGGATGCGGGCCTAAAATCTAATCCCACCCCGCAAAAAAGTGAGGGCGGGGCAGGGAAAGCCCGCGGGCACTGTACCTTTTAAGCCTAAAAATGAAAAATTTTATGTATATGCTTGTGCCCGCAAAAGCCCGCGAAGAAAACGGGGCGGGGCGGGGCGGATACATTAGAGGGTGAAGGCCTAAACCCTTGGCCCACCCCGCACTAAAGTGCGGGTAAAACGGGCATGCCCAACGGGCCGGGCCCATTTTGCCACCCCTACATAAAATCGCCAAATATGGTAAATACCGATACTCCCAGCTTTCTGTGTGTTGATCTTGCCCACCCTTTCGTTTGTCTCTTTCGGCATAGCCCAGACAAAGAAACTCATAAATATCCTCCATGTTTTGAGATCTTTAATCTCCATCTTACCAAGATCATCCATAATGAACAACTAGATCTTCAGCCCTTGAATCTTGAAACCTCTATCACAGTAAATGTCGTCCAGACTAGAACCTCACTAACAGAAAGATTCAATCGAATCAAAACAAAACTCTCACTCTAAAATGTGTTTTTCTTGTAGTGCAGGGAGATTCCGTTAATAACAATGTTTTAAAACCCGGACCGGAGAACGAATCGGTGAAACTTCCGATTTAAGGTTCAATTGGTTAAACTGGTTAAACCTACGGTGGAACCGTTTATTAAATAAACTAATAATATGAAACTAAATTTTATAGATATGTCACACATAATCATACTTTCACAACTTAATAAAATAAATATTTAAAAAATCAATTACAAACTTAATACAACAATGTCGATATTACATATAATCACATAACATAGTTTTACACTTCATTTCAACATGCATTTAAGAATAATTAGAACAAATTAAAGAATTACAATAAAATAAATTAAACTAATTCAAACTAAAATTAAAATAATAGAACATAATAACTAAAATAAATTTCAAATACTTAAGAATACCAAAATTAAATACGATAGAATACTAAAAATGCAATATACTTAATTAAACATCAAAAAACAAATTCGAGTTAAACTACGACAAATAAGTCATAATTGAAAACAACAAGTAATATTGACTTGAACGACAATTAATATTGAGTTGAACAACATGATTATGTTTGAAAGACATGGCGTGCTGATAATGAAATGTGGTTGAAAGAAAAACTATAACTGAGTGACAAAACTTAGAAGTTTGTATGGTTGTAAAGAAAACACATAATCCTTTTTTGTGATTGGGGGGGAGTGTATGTTAAGTTTTGATATTAAACTCTTCTTTTTTAAAAATAAATTTAAAAAATTGTCAACTTGATGATTTTTTTTGAACCGTACGGTTTTACGAAACCGGCGCCGGTTCTTTTGTTCGAATGGTTTTAGACGGTTCAATCCGGTTTTTTCGGTTTTACTCCGATCTTGACCCACTAGCGGCTTTGAAAGGTTGACCCAACCGGATTCATCTCCGGTTCCCGGTCCAACCGGTTGAACCGGCCGGTTCGGTCCGGTTTTTAAAACATTGGTAAATAATATACTTTAATTTGATTTTAGGAATATGTAAATTGAAAAATGATATATGATGTTATGACAATATATAGATTTTTAAACAGGAATGAAATTAAACGTTAAAGATTATTTTATTTATGTATAGTTTTTTTTTTAAATATCATAAACTTGATGAAAAATAATATGCCATGTTATGACATTATATAATAAAAAAGAAAATCGATTTAAAAATTGTTACCATTTTTTTAATGATAGAATAAATGCCATAAATATTTATTTTTATTAAAAACATAAATGCCATAATTATGATCGATGAAGACAAAAATAAATAAATGCCATAAATATTTGTTTTTATTAAAAAACATAAGAAAATTATGATAGGTGAATACACAAATATTTTATGCCTACCTGTATTTAGTTTGTCTTTTATATTCTTTTTTTCCAATATATTGAAATGTATTAATATTATTCTTCCTATTATTCGACATGTACAAACTCACAGGTTTATCAATAAATAGAACTTCAAATAATTTATTTTTATTTCAAATATAATAAATAAAAATAAATATTTATATAATTTTTAGTCTAAATGATCTTAAAATAGTTGAGATATTGTTAATTTGATTATTTAAAAATTATTATAATTATAAAATATTTAATGATCAATTATATTTTTTATGAATTTACTTTAGATATTAATACCACGCAAACTTTTTTTTTTACATGAAAAAAAATAGCATAGGACAATTATTTGTTCTCATTAGCATTTTTTTTTATGTTAGCAGTATAATATAAAAACTAATTACTACCAAAATTAATAACTCATTAAAAGATGTTTGGCATATCCTGACCGTTATTTTGTCATTCCGATTTTCTTAATTATTATATTTTTTATTTTTTAATCCTTACGTTAATATCATTCACAATATTTTAATTTTCAAACGGAACTTTTATCATGCAAAATAACTATCATTTTAGAAGCGTGTTTTCCCAATATAAAATGATGGTAAAGTATCGATCATATAAAACTTTACCAACATGAAATATAAAAAGTTAATGACATTAAAATGATATGAATAGATCCAATTATGTATATTAGAAAGTCCATTAAGTATAATTAAGATACATATTTATGATATATTTTAATTTAGTGTTAGAATATGCAAATTGAAATTATATTTATTTACTTTAAAAATGCATCTTTTATGATAAAATGTTAGTATTTATACTTAAAAAATACTATCAATATATGTTTTAATAAAAAAAACATGAGACAATTATGATGGATGAATACACAACTTTCTTATTAAAAACATTAATTTGTCATTATTTTTAAATTTAAAACATCACCAAAAGAATGTGAATTAATGTTCAAAATTATTAGGTCAAACTACACTTACTCATTTGTTGTAATTCCTCAATTTTTTTTGTCTTAATTTGAAACAGACTATAAATATTATATATGATCAACCTTTAAATATTTTGAACCAATTAGTAATTTACATTTTTTACCTTATTTTATTAATGGTTTACTTGTAGTTCATTATAAAATATATTTAAAATATTCTTTATATTTACCCGTATTTATTTATCTTTTATTTTTTTTTTAAATATATGGATATGTATTAAATGTTTTTGTATACCTATCTGTATTTTATATTTTTTTTCAATATATTAACATATAAATGATATTTTTTAAAATATATATCCATTAAATTTATTGACATTCTACATAATTTATATATTTTTTATATATATTTTTTAAATATCACTATATTATAATTATTTATTATTTATAATTACCTTGCGCATGTATTAGTCTCTTACTTGTAATTTTTTTTTCTCATCTACAATGTATGAGCATATACACATACTGACATACTTATTTGGACTTCAATCACATAAGAAAACTTGGTTTTTAAAATTGTTTCTTTATTTTAAAATCAACCTACTCCTATACTCCCATATGAATGGTTAACCTTATAAGAATACTTATCATAATATTGAGATAATATTGAATATCTGGTTCTAAATTACACATACAAATCTACCCCATTACTTACATTTTGATATTTGATTTTTGAGTTTATGTGTGATATGTGGTATGCATGACTATATTAAAGACGCGTGACCACGTTAAAGACGCATTTCATCCTAATTGAAACACATTTGTACCTACCGATTTTTAGAAACCTTCATTGTATTCTTCTTTCTCCTTGCTTTATATTTGTTGATCAATTACTTACCTGCAAAAGATTTTAAAGTGGGACAACAAGGGGATGCCCACGAGTTCATGCTTTTTTTTTCATGGATAATCTTGCTGCATGTTTATCGAATTGTAAATGAAATACTATTTTTTTGATCAAGTTATTGTTCTTGATCAAGTTTTCAAGAATTTCACGTCAGAGATCGTGTTTCTAGGGCAAGTTAATCAACCGCGGCGAAGATGACTGGTGATAAGAGCATTCCGAGTCCCCTTCCAATGCTTGACGGCAAGAATTGGATCCGATGGAAAAAACAGATGCAATCCTTATTTGGCTTCCATGAAACCCTAGAAGTGGTTAACGGTGGCGTTCCTGGTTTGGCTGAAAATGCAACCGAAGAACAGAAAAAAGCCCACAACGAAGTCAAGAAGAAAGATTGCAAGGCTGCTTATTGCATTCAAACGGCGGTCGATGCTGCTAACTTCGACATAATCTCTCATGCTGAAACGGCGAAAGAGGCATGGGATATTCTGGTGAAGTATTATGAAGGAGGTGAGAAAGTCAAGGTTGTTAAGTTGCAAACCTTGCGTCGACAATATGAGTTGTTGTCGATGGGAGAAGACGAAAAAGTTGCATAATATGTGTCGAAGGTTCAGAAACTCGTTCATCTCATGAAGGGTTGTGGCGAAACCATAACCGACAAGATGATAGTTGAGAAGGTAATGAGAACGTTGACCTCTCACTTTGATCACGTTATCGTAGCTATTCAAGAATCCAACAATCTTGAAACCCTAAAAGTGGAAGATTTGGTTGGTTCGTTGGAGGCGCATGAGATGAGAATTGTCGAAAGAAAGGGAGTTCAGGATTCGATACAAGCACTGCAGGCTCAGTCATGGAAAAGGAATGGTGGTTCCAACAAATCCAAAGGCAAATTCGACAAGACTCAAGGAAAGAAGTCTTGGTCGAACCCTCACAAGAATCAGGTCGAAGATAGAGATTCTGAATCCTCGAAAAGAGGAGGAGGAAACTATCGAAAGGACAAAGAAGATAAGAAAGGTATAGTGTGTTATAACTGTGAAAAGAGGGGTCATTTGGCCAAACATTGTTGGTACAGGAAAGACAATGGATTGGAAAAAGGCAAGGACGAAGGAGCGAAACTTGCACGTCAAGATTCAGATGATTCTGAAGGTGGTATGGTGGTTATGGCTGCAGTAGCAGATAACCATGTCGAATCTAAGATCTGGTTTCTCGACTCAAGCTTCTCAAATCACATGACTGGTCGAAAGGAGTGGTTGGTAGATTTTGAGGAGTCGAAGAAGAGCAAGATAAAACTTGCTGATAACAGTTCGTTGCAAGCAGAAGGCACTGGCAACATAGTTTTTCATCTAAGTAATGGAGCGAAAGCTATGATCAAAGATGTGTTTTATGTACCTGGAATGAAGTGCAACCTGTTAAGTGTTGGACAACTGGTCGAAAAAGGCTTCTCAGTTGTCATGAAAGATGGAGTATTGAAATTGTTCGACACCCAGAACAATTTGGTCTTAGAATCTCCGTTGTCGAAGAACAGGACGTTTAAGACCATGATCAGTTCGACTGAAGTACAATGTCTAAAAACTGTTGTCGACCACAAGGATAGTTGGTTGTGGCATTTGAGGATTGGACATTTGAACTTTCGATCACTCAACCAGCTGATTACTCAAGATATGGTATCTGGTATTCCAAGTCTTGAGATGCCTGACAAACTCTGTGAAGGATGTTTAGTCGGAAAGCAATCCAGAAATTCTTTCGTTTTGACTATGCCAATAAGATCATCCTGCATACTCGAAGTTGTACATTCAAATGTATGTGGTCCATTCGAAGAACATACCATTGGTGGAAACAGATATTTTGTTTCGTTTGTCGATGAGTTTAGTCGAAAGTTATGGATCTATGTGATCAAGAGAAAGGATGAAGTATTTGAAATCTTTAAGAGATTCAAGATGCTTGTCGAAAACCAGAGTGAGAAGAGGATCAAAGTTTTGCGAACAGATGGAGGTGGCGAATACACTTCGAAGATGTTTGAAAAATTCTGTGCAGAAAATGGTGTTGATCATGAGGTAACTGCTCCTTATACTCCTCAACATAATGGAATTGCTGAAAGAAGAAACAGAACCATAGTGGATATGGCGAGATGTATGCTCAAGCAGAAGAATTTTCCAAAATCTTTATGGGGTGAAGCTGTTTCGACAACTGTTTATATTCTGAACAGGTGCCCTACTAAGCAGTTGAAGAACAAGGTTCCTGAAGAAGTATGGAGTGGAAAACGACCATCAGTGAGTCATCTGAAGGTGTTTGGCTCTATGTGTTACAAGCACGTTCCTGATGCAAGAAGAAGGAAGCTTGATGACAAGAGTGAACCTATGATTCTGGTAGGATATCATAAGACTGGTGCATACAGGCTATTCAATCCAATTAATGAGAAGATTGTGTTAAGTCGAGATATTGTGATTGATGAAAATTCTACCTGGGATTGGAATTCTAGTAATTCAATTAACATGCCACTGATGAGCTATGATTTCGACGAAGAAAATGAATTTGAAGTCGAAGTTGAAGAAATTGCTGAGAATCAAGTCGAAGTCAAAGTAGAAGCAGTTGCTAACATTCCCGATACATAGGATGTGGCTGAAACAAGCCAACGACCTCGACGAAATAGAGTTCCTCCAACAAGACTTCATGATTATGAAGTGACTGGTGATGATGAAGTCACACCAGATGGCGAATTAGTTCATTTTTCTTTACTTGCAGGTGCTGAACCAATCAACCATAACGAAGCTTTAAAGATTCAACAGTGGAAGTTAGCTATGGTCGAAGAGTTACAGGCAATCGAAAGAAACAACACATGGGAGTTAGTCGAATTGCCAGCACATACAAAAGCTATCGAAGTAAAGTGGGTGTTCAAGTTGAAACACAATGCTGATGGGTCGATAGCTAGACATAAAGCAAGATTAGTAGCTCGAGGGTTTCTTCAAAGAGAAGGACTTGACTACTCTGAAGTATTTGCTCCAGTAGCAAGACTGGAGACAGTTCGACTAGTGGTAGCATTGGCATGTAATCAAGGTTGGTCGACATTTCACTTAGATGTGAAGTCAGCATTTCTGAATGGTCCGTTAGACGAAGAGGTCTATGTCACACAACCTCCTGGGTTTGTGATTCAGAAGGAAGCCAGTAAAGTATATAAGTTGCACAAAGCGCTCTATGGTCTCAAGCAGGCACCTAGGGCTTGGAACAAGAAGATCGACTCATACTTAGTCGAATTGGGATTTGTAAAATGCAAGTCGGAGTATGGTGTCTATGTTCAAGTTGTAGCACAAGATATAACAATCATTTGTTTATATGTCGATGACTTGTTAGTAACTGGAAATAGCCTGAAGAACTTGTCGAAGTTCAAAGAGCTGATGAAGAAGGAATTTGAAATGTCAGATCTGGGAAAATTGTCTTATTTCCTAGGCATGGAATTTCATATGTCAAAGCAAGGTATGGTGCTACATCAAAGGAAGTATGTCAAAGACATACTCAAGAGATTCAGAATGGATGATTCGAATCCTGCATCCTCACCTGTCGAACCAAACTTGAAGTTGGAGAAGCATGGAGAGGAAGACAAAGTTGATGTAACTTTGTTCAAACAAATAGTTGGATCTCTGAGATATGTGTGCAATAGTAGGCCTGATATAGGTTTCGCAGTCGGATTAGTGAGCAGATTCATGAGCGAACCAAGAGTGTCACACATGAAAGCTGCAAGAAGAATTCTAAGATACTTAAAAGGAACGACAGATTGTGGAATTATATTTCGACGAGAATCTGAAGGCAAAGGAGCAATAGTTAATTGTTTTTCAGATGCTGATTGGTGTGGAGATAAGGAAGATCGGAGAAGTACAACTGGCTATTTCTTTCAAGTATTTGGTGCCCCAATCTCATGGTGTTCGAAGAAGCAACCTGTGGTGGCATTGTCATCGTGTGAAGCTGAATATATAGCAGGATCCTATGCTGCATGTCAAGCAATTTGGATCAGATCAGTACTTGAAGAAATGGAGGTCGAAGTGAAGAAACCTCTTGTGTTGCAAATCGACAACAAGTCAGCTATAAATCTGGCGAAGAATCCAGTTCTGCATGGAAGGAGTAAGCATATCGAAGCCAAATTTCACTTCTTAAGGGAAAAGGTAAATCGAGGTGAACTTGAAGTTAGGCATTGCTCAAGTGAAGCACAGTTGGCCGACATCTTCACCAAAGGATTGAAGATCGACAGATTCCTAAATTTGAGAAAGAAATTAGGAATAGTTCAGATCGACTAGCGTAGGTTCGACAACTTGGATTATGGGGGTGTGTTGAAATATTAAATTAGATTTGATTTGTTATAATTAGATTTGATTAGATTTAATATTTAGATATAATCCAAGTTGTGTTAGCCCAAGCCCAATTAGGGTTGTATATAAATAGACCTAGCTTGTATCATTATTTACACACAATTAAATAATAGAAATCCTTATTTTCCTTATTTTCTCTCTTTCTCTCCTCACTAAAAGTGCCTCACGCACTAACATATTTGTGATGCATTGGGAATATGGATATGAAAAGGTCGACAGTGTTTCAAAACGACCCCTTTCCTTTTTTTTTACTTTGTTAATAATTTCTTTTCTTTGGTTTGGTTGTTGCTGGATAGCTATCCTTAATAATGATGATTCGACCTCACCTTGCTTAATCAACAATAAAACCCTTGATCCAACGTCAAATGATATTTTACTAATAAAACTCAAAACATCTTAAAATACGATTAGACTTGTGCGCCACGAGGCTTAAGTGGTGGAGAATGAGTGAGAATAAAACATTCCTACCCTTATTCTGGATGTTTTGAACACAAGACACTTGGCTTGGTTGTTTGAAGCAAACTTTTGCACCTAAAATCAACCTCTTTTCAAAATCCTAAAATCAAAATCAACTCATCAAACTCTCTCTTTTTGCGCCTTAGAGCATCGCTCTTAAAACCTTTTTCAAGGTAAAATCAACCAACAAACACTTATTTTCTACTTATTTTTCCCCCAATAGCAAGTAACCTTTAGATCAACTCTAAAACGACATCCATTTGCACATAGACAACCTATATGGTTTCCGTTGAGTACAATGGATGTGAGGGGTGCTAATACCTTTCCATTGCATAACCGACTTCTGAATCCGATTTAGTTGCGAGACCATATTCTTCACCTTTTAGGGGTTTCATAAATATTTTCCCTTTCTTTGAAATAAATAAAGTTTGAAGGCGACTATGTATTTTTCGCGTAGTGACAGTTGGTGCAATATTGCCCTTGAAAAGATTCATATGGGATGGAAAGTTGACTAGAAAATGTATCGATCATGTTGAATTCTCAATCAATTTAGATTTGTAGGCTTATACTTTTGGTAATGTAAGTTGGAAGCAAGATTATCATCTATTTATGGGCTTATACTGTTGGTTGTTTGAAAAGAGTCGTTGTGTAATGATAAAAGCTGTACTGACACATCTTCTTTTTACTGTAGAAGAAGTGACTGGATATATCTTCTTGGGTACTGTGTACAGTCATTCACAACGGTAACATTTGTCTTCAAATCTTCAGACGCTTCTGATGGTAATTAATTGAAGCATGAGTAGAGACATTATAACATGGTATTCTGAATCTTCAAGTCTTCAGTCTTCCGAAGTTGTCCATTAGGAATCTGCCTTCAGAACTTCAGTACTTGTCTTGAAACCCGTTATCCTTTACTGCTTCAAGTCTTCCGAATCTTCAGAACTTGTCCATTAGGAATCTATCCTCAGAGTCTTCAGCACTTGACCTTTAGAACCATAATCTTCAGAACACATAAGTCTTCAGAGTGTTTCTGCACTTGGTCTTCAGAGCCTTCAGCCTTCAGAACTTCAAGTCATGAGAATCTTCAGCACTTCGGTTCTCTAGAAGATTATTTCTTCAGAAGCTTCGCTATCTTCAAAATCACAATCACTTTCAGAGAGCATCCACAAGAGCATTGCAACAGCAATATCGGCATCCTTGGATCTGACAGACCAGGATCAGATACAAAAGCATACTTGCTTCTTGTGACTTGTGTCACACATAGTAACTTCGCACATAATTAATTACGCACATCTGGCTGATGCTTGTTGGATCTGATATCTTCTATGATTATGATCGGCACACAACACACGTTAGAACATAAAATAGTTCTTTCACAAATACACATTGTTATCATCAAAACATAGAGACGACTTGCAGAGACAACTCTTGCTCTTACAATCTCCCCATTTTTGATGATGATAAAACCATGTATTTTGATTGAACATTTTATACAAGGTAATCACCAAACAAAACATATTCAGAGTCTGGAAGAGAAGCTCCCCCTGAATGTGTTAACCTCAAAATTTTATCTGTGATAATCTAGAATCGTATATGATCCAAAGACTCACAAAATAATAATTTGAGTTGCCAGAACATATAATAGAAAAGGAATACTTCTCTATCTTGTCTTTAAGGAGACAAAAGTCTTCAGCATTTGGACTAGTTCATCAGAACCTCCGTCTTCAGATCTTTAGAACTTAGTTCCTTGAACGTCGTATCAGAGCTCATAATCTTCAGAGTTGTCTGAAGCATTTTCTACTTTTCAGCAGATTCATTTTAACACTGAGAAAGAACAGTTCTTTTCTAATAACATAGTCTTGCTATTTATCAGAAACAAACACTGTTTTAAGAAACTCCCACTGAGTTTTAGACTATGTGAAGATTATAGATTTTAACATTTGAATCTTCTAGGCAGTCTCCCCTTAATTTCCATAAGTCAGATATTGGGATCTTCAGAATCATAATTCAGATATACCAATTTTGATCACCAATTAAGATCATGACTTTTCAGAGTTTGACTTTGAACACAGGCCTTCATCTCAGAACCTTGTTACTGTCACAACTCAGTGGTTCATCAAAGCTTGATTCTTGATCAGATACCAATAGAAGGATAGTTTAGTGATCAATCAAAGCTTGATTCTAAATCTAATACCAATTTGATCTTGATTCTTAGTCTGATACCAAATTAGGCGAAGTTTGATACCAACTGAAGGGTATTTTCTTAGTATGCTGAAATTGATACCAATGAAGGTATTTGAAAACATTTCACAGCTTTAGCTCTGATTGATATCACTACAGATTGAGTCTGATACCAATTTTTATATACTGAGTCTGATTACCAAATTTAGATTTAGTCTAACACCAAATCATTTTCTTCTCAATTAGATTCTTGGTTAAAATCAGAACTTCTTCTTCTTGGATCTTCAATCCAGATCTTCAGACAGTCTTCGACTTCTGATTTGCTCAGTTCTTCTGAGAAGCATCTTGAGATGTAGACTTCTTTCTTGACCGCTTTCAGAGTTTTTCTTCTTCTGATTCTTATGTCTGAATATTATATTCTCAGACAACTTACAACTCTGAACCAAGTGAAACGAGAATCACGATAACTTTGACTTTCAGAAAGTTCTTAACTTCTGAACAGTACTGGGTAAATCTGATTCTGAACACATGTTCACGAAGTCTACAACTTCGATCATATGAACAAACAGTTCATAAGAACTTTTAACAATGTTCTTCTTAATTTAACCTGTTATGAGAATGCCTATTGAACTTGTTCAGAGTTCCTCGGTTAAACATCAAGCAACAGACGTTAGTAGTAAACACATTTTATATGATTGATTTACTTGTTTGAGTTTGCATTATATTATTTTAAGATTTCTAATCAAAATCATATTTCTATTTCTCCCCCTTTTTGACATCATCAAAAAGTTTAGAGCATTTGAGCAATTAAGAAATTTAAAACACGATCAATATGATAATGAACAATCATTTGGTAATAATAACATCTTTAGGAATCAAACTTAAGCATTTTCATTGATTAATTGATTTGGAACAATACAGGGAGCATAGATAGAAGCATCAACAAAACAAAAACAAAGAAAATTATATCTAAGCATCAAAACATGACAACGACTGGTAGGACAACAAGGTTAAGACATCAATCATCAAGATCTTCGATTTTGTCCACTCTTGCACATCTTGTTTCAACCGGTGAGGGTGTTGGTCCAAGTCTACTTATTAATTCACAGGCCTTCTCTTTCAGCATAATTTTAGATAGTATCCTTCCATATGGAATGTAAGAATGCATCTAAGTTCTTGAAACTTTGATAGAGTGTTTCAAGTGGTTAAAGATGGTTTTTGGAAGGTCTATTGTAAAATGATGTGTTAGGAGAAAGACGAAGATTCTGTCATCATGTGTCAGGGTGCTTCTAGCAGTTGCACGAGGACGAAGATTGGTTAGAGAGAATCTGAACCATGTTTTTGGAGAAGGAAGAAGCTTCTCAGGGTTGTTCGGTTCATAAGAAGCCGAATCATCAAACAGAATCCTGTACTTCTCCACCATGCTTAAGTCAGACTAATAGTCATTAATCGTGACTCCGGAAGAGACACATCTAGTGATTTTCTCAATTGAGGAAACAGAGATAGAGATTGAGTGATAATGGACTTCAGACCATATAGCGTTTCCATCATTACTAACTCTAGCAAATTTCCAGAATTCCTTAACAAGGTCTGGAAAGATGGGACCATTCAATAGAGAGTAGTAATTATGGCAAGACTGAACTTGCATGCTCTTTATTATTTCCAAACCATCATCTTTAAGACGAGGTAAGTTAGGTCATTTCTCAGTGATGACTTCTAAGTTTTCTTTGCTTCCGAAAAAGGTTGGGCCACACATGGTTGTAATTTAAATTAAGGTTTAGGAAGATGATAGTTTAGATTGAGAATGAAATAAAGTGAATGAAATTTCTATTATTTATAAGCGAATGAAGATAACGTCTGAATCGACACAAAGGATTTGTATTTAACATTTCCTAGGTAGGTTATGATTTCCTAGGGTATGCTAATAGGCATAGATGTATGGGAAAGGAAAACGAAGCAGTTAAATACTTAATGGGGAAATATCAATCGGTTGAGAGTGATAATTACTCTTCTGTGAGTGGCAATAGTGGATGACGTATTTTAATGATGGCGGTTTCCCGAGCCACTCAAAATCTTTCATATGTCTTTCAAAAGATATATGCATATGAGATAAAATTAATTTACTTTTAATGCATGTCAGATATTTGATTGATTTAATTTCAATTTTAAGTAGTGATGAACATGAGAAATAAGTAATTTTTAAGATCATGAACCATTTAATAGATAGGGAAGATACTTCATTAATTAAGACGGTTCACAGACATAGTTTTGGCAATTTCTCAAACCTAAATAATTTAAGGACGAACTGACACGAGTACAACAACTTAGAACATATATGATTTAAACTATTACATAATAAGAACATGCACAAAGCAGACACAATTTAAACATAGATAAGTCTAGTTTTTCTAGTTGCTAAATGTTTCACATTTAGTCTTCAACAAGCAGTTCTCTGGAAGGCTTTCAGGACCATCTTCTTCAATTTTCTCTTTGATCATATCCACAATTCCTTCTCTGAAGAAAATCTCAGACAAAACTCTTCCATAAGGAATGTAAGACTTTGTGCTATTTCTTGACTCAAAGATGGATTTCCAGAGACAGTTGAAGATTGTGTGTGGTAGGTTTATCTGAATATCATTCATCAGAAAATGAATGAATTGATGGTCATGATATCTCAGTATGTCATGGTATTCTCCTATGGGAAGGAAATTTGACAAAACGAGCTTGTACCATGCTTTGGGAATGGGTAGGAGATTTTCAGGATTAGAGGGTTCATATCCGGATGAAAGGTTATGAAGAAAAGCAAATCTTCTAGCTACAAATAACTTATTTATGTCACAGTCAGCAGGGATTCCAACATTTTCACATCCAGTTGCTAAAGTGACTGAGAAGGGTGTGACAGTGATGGGGACTTCAAAAACAAAGGAGGTGATATATCTAGTTTCATGATCAAGGAAAGCATGCTTCCAGGATCTTTCACAATATTTACGTAAATGGGTTTTTCTAGCATAGTGGAGTATCTAGTCCATCGTTGAGTAAAACACATCTGCTAAACTGTTAGCAAAGTTACTCGAAAGAGGAGGAACATTGTTACAAATTGTTTTTTAGGAATGGTTTCGAGTAGGTCTTCGTTTCCAAGAAAGGTTAGTGGAGGCATGATGGTAGATGGAAGACATAATTTTGACACTTGAGGTTTTATGATAGAAGGACTTGAGTATGAAATCTTTTGGTAGGGAGAAGTGATTTATATACACATAAATATGTAAGATGAGTTGTGCCTATCCTAGGGAAAACATAGATCAAGTACAAGGAAAGATTTTAATAGGATTTCGAGAGAGAGCTTATGTTCTCAGAGATATGTCATGATTATTCAAGATTCGCAATTATGACTGAGGTTACATTTGAGTGCACATATTGTCAAAAGATTTTTCTTGGAAGAGGAGAATATTTCAGATCATTAATATTTCTACTTACAGGACGGTTTTCTTGCAGTAACGTTTAATTATTTTAAGATAAAGAAAGTCATACCTTAGAGAGTCTGAAATCTTTAATGTCATACTTTATATGAGTGCATTCCGTTCTGACTCTGAGCTCCTGATCGTCATCTTTCAGATTCTGTTTCCTTCAGAGTTAGCTGTCGACCATTTTTGCTGATTTCCGCATTCATCAGAAATTCTCATTCTGACGTTGAATAATGTAGGTGCTCTTGCATTCTGATTTTTCTAGAATCAACCTTTTCTTCAGATGATTCTTTCTTTTCCTTGTTCAGAATTGTTCATCTGACTTCTGAGACAACCAGTCAGAGACTCTGATCTTAAATATCAGAACGACTATCTTCCCTCAAGCTTCCTTGTTTTCAGAAGGTCATTAATTTCATAGCTTAAACATAAGTCGCTGAGAGGTTATGTGTTATAGAGAGTTTGATTGTCATCTCATAACATCTTCTGACTTTGTTTCTTTGAACAGATGCAGAGCTTGTTCAAAAACAAGTATCATCAAACATGTGACACACATGACATAGTTTGCGTGACACTTCTTGTTCTTGCAATGCTGATATAACTTGTTTAGAGTTAGTCCATCAAGGATTAACAGCATGTCTACTTCTGAAAAGAATTTCAACTGATTTCTTCATTCTGAAAGACATCAGCAATTTAAATCATTTTGACTTCAAGTAGATGACTTCAGTCTTTGCATCTAGTTGAGCATCTTCTGATTCCATATTTATGAAGTTCTGAGAGAATTGTCAGATAGTGATCTGACCAATCAAAGTTGGTTCAACTGAGATAAAATCTCAAGTTAATAGGACTTAAATCAACTATGTCAATTCGAACAAGACTCAGAATTCATTCTTAATCAAATTCTTGATGAATCATATGATTTCTTCTTCCTAAATATTCTTCAGTTTTCTGCAAAACTTTTCAAGAAAAAAATGTTCAGTTCTTCATTGAATCTCTTAACTGTTGATACATTAAGATTCAGATGTTTGTAGCGAGCGATTTTGGATGTGGTTGCGAAGCACTGCCGCTCTTTGGTATCTACAGCTCGATTCATTTTTTATCCTATTGAAGCTGATGAAGGAAGGGAAATAGATGTCTCAAATTAACCCTGCTTGCAAACTGAGGTTAAACAGTCAAAACTGTTGGTTTACAGATGCTACAAAGATTTGGGGTCTCTATTAGGTTTATTTTGTTAAAAGTAGTGTTCGGTCGATGGTTGGGAGGTTAAGATGTTAGGACGGATGTATGAAAGTATGTGATTTTGGTTTTTTTGTTAAGTGTGCTCGCTAAGATTTTTCTTTCAATCTTATGCCTACGTATTCCCATTTTTTCCGAAATAGGGAAATCAGAGTGATCGTAGTTCCTCCTATTCTATGGGAGGAAGTGGTGTTTTGGTGTCTTGTTCAAAGCCCAAGACGTGAAGCTAAAGAGTCTATTTGTATCTTGTTCAAAGCCCAAGATATGAAGCTAAAAGAGTTTGACTTTAGAGATAATTTTTCATCTCTAAAGAGGGGTTTGTATGTCACAACTGTTTATAAAGGAGAATTAATTTAACCGGGATGTGCGAATCCGACAATGCCATAATTTCCTTTATAGGGGACTTCCAACCTGAAGGAGAAGATTTTAACTCAGTGTAGAGTAATGCTATCTTTCCTTAGGAATTTCTCATGCTAAAATTGGGACAGTGGCATGGATATAGATGATCCAGAGGCTTGCCGCTTACAGCGATTAGATGAAGGGGAAGGAGTTGTTGATGTTTGCGTACTGTGAACAAGGCACAACTTTGATGCTAAAAGGTTGAATGGATCAACCAGTGGTTTTCTTATACAAAGCCTAAGAGGAGGCTATTATGTGTCTCGTACAAAGCCCGAGAGATAAGCTAAAAGGTTTTGACTCAATGAGGTAGTCCTTTGGTATCTCGTATAAAGCCCGAGATGGAGGCTAAAAAATGGTGATTGACTCAACGAGGGAGTCTCTTAGTATCTCGTATAAATCCCGAGATGGAGGCTAAAAGGTTTTGACTCAACAAGAGAGTCTTTTGTATCTCGTACGAAGCCCGAGATGGAGGCTAAAATTGTTAGCTCCACTGGGAGAATCATTGTACAAAGCCCAAGAGAGAGGCTATGGTGCTGTTTCAGTTGAGTGACAGGCCCAGTATATTGGTTCAAAGAGAAAATCAGTTCTTATATGAGTAATGTACTCATGGATTTTGATTCGAGGATCAGGGTTATTTCCTTTTCTTTGAGGAAATGGGAAATCCAAAGGGTATTGAGACTGTCCGAGTCTACGGGTTTTCTTCCTATTTTTGAAGGGAGCTTGAGAATGTCTTGGAGACTCAAGGAAATTAGACTGTCCAAGTCTAAAGTTTCATCTTTTGTACTATGCTTTGAGAAATAGTAGTAGACTCTTGGAAAGACTGTTCTATTAAGATGACTGATTTCTGTTCCTATACCTTTATGAGGTAGTCGGGACAATTTGTACGAAGCCCAAGAGGAGGCTGGAAACTTTTAAGAAGCCGATGGACAATTTGTACTAAGCCCAAGAGAAGGCTATCATTCTCGGGGGGAAGAATCATTATATGAAGCATAAGAGGAGGCTGTGAATACTTCTAAGAAGCCGAAGGGTCCTTGTACAACGCCCAAGAGGAGGCGGGGATGCTTTTAGGAAGCCTGTGGGTCCTTGAACAATGCCCAAGAGGAGGCTGATGCTTTTAAGAAGCCGCTAGGTCCCCAAACCCCGATAAATTCAAGACAAGCCATTCACGAGGAATAGATCAAGCCAGGAAAGTTCGAGAATTTGGAAGAAACTCAAGAGATGCCATTCACGGCGAAAAGATCATCTCTGGGGAGTAGAGTTTCTTGACAAGTGCTTTTAAGAAGCCTGTGGGTCCCCAAACCCCGAGAAATTCAAGACAGGCTATTCACAAGGAATAGATCAAGCCAGAAAAGTCCGAGAATTTGGAAGAAACTCAAGAGATGCAATTCATGGAGAAGAGATCATCTCTGGGGAATAGAGTTCCTTGACAACTTCTACGAGTGACAGTCTATGACAGGGTTCACCGAGAATGCTGCCTTTCATGTCTCCATATTGTTTAACCCCAAGAGGAGGGAAGACAGTGTCTGGTAATCCTATGGGGATCTAGTTTTGACTATTTAAGAGTGATCAACAGGCTTAATGCTAGACGTAGTTGCCGGGGAAACTCTAAATATCTATACTATTATTACACAGTTGATGTGAGTTTATGAAATAAGACTTACAGCGAAACAGCCTCACAATACACTTATATGTATATGAAAGCGATAAATGAAAGCGTATAAACACTTACTCGGTTGTAGAGCTTCCATGTTGTTTGGTTAGTTGTTCAACAAAGAAAGATTGAAAACAACAATATATTTCTAAATCAAAGGAGAAAGTGCTTTGAAAAAGAAAGATTTTGGGCTTACAGCTCAAAGAGAGGCCCAGGGTTTTATCAGTGAGCGCACTGTTGTTTTGTACAGAGGGACTTATACAAGTGACTGATGCCCAAAAATTATTTTTTGTACAAAGGGATGGGTCTTACACTCTCTCAAGAGGCCCAAAAAGTCTTAAAGAAAAGAAATGGGTCTTACTACTCGAGGGTAGGCCCAAGATTTGTTTTTCAATGGATGATGATCGCGTCGAACTTTTTGAAATACCACAGGACTTATACCATAAGTGAGGCCCAAAATAGGTTGCATTTAGAAAGGGTTGGGTATTACACTCTATTAGAGGCCCAAAAGAAAAAGAGTGGGGCTTATAACATGAGGGTATGCCCAATTGATTTTTCGTTTAAAATGGCGATCGCGCCAAGATTTTTGAAAACGCAGTGGGTCTTATACAATGCATTGAGGTCCAAAATGGTTTGGTTTTCAAAGGGGGTTGGGTCTTACACTCTAATAGAGGCTCAAAAGTTTTGAATGGGTCTTATAGCTCGAGGAGAGGCCCAATTGATTTTTAAAAGGCGACGATCGCGCCGTTCACTTGTACAGAGGGACTTATACAATAAGTGAGGCCCAAAAAGTTTTATGTACAAGGGGGTTGGGTTTTACACTCTATTAGAGGCCCAAAAGTGTTTGAAAATGATTTATGAGGGTTGAATTAATCCAAAAAACCCTAATTTGTTTTCAAAATGTATTTTAATTGAATAAAAATTCAATTAAAATGATCAAAATTGTTTAACATATGGAAAACAAATTGTGATCTTGGATTAATGTTTCAAAAATTAAGTATTGACCTACAAAATAATTAGAAGTCATTAAAAGTTGCAAAATCAAGACGGAAAAAATATTCAAAATGTCAAAAACAATTAAAATACTAATTCTTTGCAAAAATATCAATTATATAAAATAAATAATATTTTTGGTATTTTTTGGGAAAATCAAATATTTTAACATTTTTGTGAATTATTAAAAAAAGAATCAACTCAAAATCATTAAAACTCAGAGAGAAATTAATTTTTGAATCAATTAAATAAAATCACAAAATTCAAATATTTGAATTTGTGAAAATGGCGCCAAGAACATGGACCAAGAACACGCGCGTTTTCTGCCTTGCCCAGATTTGCATTTTCTATCCAATCTCACTGAATACTTGATTATGTCATGCAATCCACATACAAATCAACTCGTTTCAACCTCACAATCATGTCTATGACAATTAATTTCATTTAAATTAAACATAAAACAAGAAATCACGAAAAATCCTCAAGAACCCTAAATTCTGCATGAAGGCTGGAATTTTTAATACACGATTCAAACAAAGCAATTACTTGAGGGGAAACATTCCATGCATGATTATGAACATTTGGCAAAAGTATTGTGCGAGGAAATATGCATAGATTGAGAGATGACCAAGTTTAGGCTTACCTCTAGGTCGTGACAGCAAGAGCAAATTGATTTCTGAGTTGGAGGTGTTACAGATGAGTTGTGATGATCTAAACAGCTTCCCTACACCCTATGGAGTGTGTTTTAATGCTTGGACTTGATGGAAATTGGTTGGATCACTTCATTGCATCTCAACTTCACTTTGGTTAAAACCTTGAGCAATTGACTGGTGATTCTAAGAAATCAGTGTTCTAGATGTTGTTTAAGTGTTTGATCAGCTCACATATGATGTATATGAGGTGTGTGTGTGATTGGTTTGAGTGGAATTGCTCTATAATGAAAAACCCGATAATGACTTGCTAAGAAAGGCATTTTTGAGAGTGAGAAGTGGATTTTGAGAAAGGCAAGTGTTGTAGGCCTTTGGTGTACTTAAACTGGTCACAATTGAGCTTTATTTATAGTAGAGCAAGTTTGTTTTGCAAGGAATAGTGAATGGCAACTGCTGAGTAGGTTTGGCCAATGTTGGCAAATGAAAATCCAAGTCTCCTCTAGCCATTGACTAGAGGTTAGGGCACAGGATGCTGGTCCCCTTGGTCTTGGATAAGTCTTGACTGAATTCAGTTGAGAATGGCTCAGTCCATGCCACCTTGATGCTTCCGTTGAATGCTCCAATCCAAAATTGGAGTCTTGTCCCTATTTTGGGCAATTCTAGGTTTAGCATGCTATTTCTTGTTCCAAGGACTTTGGAGGCTTGGCTCAGTGATTGTCCCCTTTAGATTCAATCCTCAGATGTGTCCAAGGTGATGATAAGGCTTGGAATTGGCTGATTTTGGAAAATCGAGCAAAAGTGCAAAAATCTGCCTTGCCTTGGCAGATTTCAGCAAGGCAACTTGCCAATGTCATATCTCATAGCTCAAATTGAATTTGGTTATGTTCTTGGCCATTTTGGAAAGCCCTTACATGATACAACAACTGTTTGATCATATTTGGTTTTGATACTTTTTAGATCCAAGTGAAAAATGCCCCTACATTTGGAAAAAAGTAAGGCAAAATCTGACTTAGTGAAATTTTCACTAAGTGTTGGAACAAAGTGACTTTTCTTGATTTTGATCACTCCATAACTCAAAATCCATGAGGAATTTGGACATAGGTCAGTATGAAGCTTTTGTAGAGGGCAATGAGATCTACAAATCAAGCCTTGGATGGAAAAATTGGCTTTGTGGTTTAGGAGTTATGATCCTCCAAAGTTGGTACCTTTGTCACTTTTTTCTATAACTTAGAAAATTTTCTAAGTTTTTATGGTTACCCCTTTTACAAGTTATCCCATTTTCTTTGATTTTTCTTGATGAATGATGATTCAAATCATACATAAACATCATTTTAGGGTTAAAAATCCATTTTTCTGAAAAATCTCAAAAAGTCAAAGTTGACTTTCGTGCACAGTTGACTTTTTATCCGATGAATTCCAAACTGTGCAATTCTTCAGGAAATCATGTCCTTGACCTACATCAAACTTGATGGACATGTTCTATGGGTGGTATAGAGGATATTGAATCATGTCTTAGGGCTTGGGAGCATGTCCTGGTCAAAAGTCAAAGTTACAGTTTACTTTTCCCGCGAAACCCTAATTGTGGTTCAGATGAAATTGAAACTTGTTGCTCAAGCTTCTTGGATCAATCCATTGTTCCAAATGGATCAATATGGCATATTGGAGATCCTCAAATCCCCTCTTGAATTCTTGGTTCATAATTGGTCCCAAAAGTCAACTTAGGGGTGAATTAGGTCAAGAAACCCCCTAAATTCCTGATTTTTGATGAATGCATCTCCTGAGGCAAAATTGACTGGATGATTGAGTTTAAGAGATTCCATGGAGCATATTAGGTTATGTTTTGGATCTTTGGCTCATGCCTAGAGGAAAATCTCCATCTAGAGGCCCTGGTCGATCAAAACCCTAATTTGGTGACACTGACGATCTTGAGGCTTGATCCACCTAGAAGGGAGCATCCTTGTGCTTAATCCTTGAAGTGGGAGTCCTTTTTTATCCTTTGTGTATGTTTGAGGGTGTAGACAAGTTGAATATCATGTCATTCCTTGATTGATCCTTTGTCTAAAAGCTCTGAGAGGGCTTGAAACCCTAATTTTGATAATAGTGAATACTCACCCATCTTTGGGGAGACTGATGAGGCATAATGATACACCCATATTGAGACGATGATTTGCACAATGGTGGAAAATCTTAGTGGTCAAAATTTGGGGTATGACAGATGCCCCTATTTAATCTTCTTGGACACGAAGGTGTGAAAGACGAAGGTATTCGGGCATTCGGGGTGCAAGAGGATTAAATATCAGAATACCCGAAATTTTGATGGTGGTTATGAATGGCAGATCGCATTCATCTTATTTTTCTAAGAAATGATGCTTAGAAAAGGTAAACTTCCCCTCGATCCTGGTCTTCAGCCAAGGAACTGGTCTTAGTTTCTGATTTAAACTTCCTCTCGATCCTGGTTTCCTACCAAGGAACTGGTCTTAGTTTCTGATTTAAACTTCCCCTCGATCCTGGTTTCCTACCAAGGAACTGGTCTTAGTTTCTGATTTAAACTTCCCCTCTATCCTGGTTTCCTACCAAGGAACTAGTCTTAGTTTCTGATTTAAACTTCCCCTCGATCATGGTTTCCTACCAAGGAACTGGTCTTAGTTTCTTTTGTCAATAAACTTTCTTGACAAGGGACGCTATTTGTAGCGGCTTTCCTCAAACTTCTCGCCGAATCTTCCTGGGGAGATGCCATTCGATGGAAAAAGTTTTGATGCCAAACTTGCCGGGGAACCCAGTCGTCTGAGTTGTAGAGGTGTACAAACTTCTCTGTTGGAGATGCCATTTGTTGACTCTATTTGGGGAATGCGAGTCCCTTGCGAGATTGCCTTCACGCTTGGGGATATTACATCATACTTTTCTCGGGATCTTCCCGGAGAAATGCCATATGATGGGATCCATCTTTGAGGTGCCGATGACCTTTTCATCAGTGGTTCTTTTGGAGAAAAACTGTCGTATCACCGAATCTCTGATTATGAGGCTTTCTCTCGGGATTTTCCTTAATCCGGGAAAGCAAGGATATCATCTTCAATGTCGAAGAGTGATATCTATTGAAAGTTTCTCTGGTTTTTCAGAGGTTCAAGTTATCAAAGTGGTCCAGGACCTATCTTCAATTTAGAAATAACTGGAGGCGAGATTGTTCAGATGATTCACTTCCTGACGAGGAAAGAATCGACAACTCGATTGAGAGAACTTTTATCACTAGGGGATAAGACCGACCAGAGTGATGCAATGTGAAATGTGAATGCAAATAAATAATGCATGATGTATGTATGTATATGCTGACAAAACTGACGCGACATACAAACTAATGGATGAACAGGACTGGATACTTGGCCGTCGCGGGAGATGAAAGGTATCACTTGGTTCAAGATAGCAATTCTACCTTGCTTAGGAGAAGTAGTCCTCGTGGGGAATACCGTTAATCGGGCTTAGGAGATAAGAACTCTACCGAAGATGTCAGATGGAATAGTTGCATCTGACACTGTTGATCCTTCATTCAGGCGCACTGGCGTAGAAGGAGTACTTTGATTCTGCACTTTGAAGTTCGCTTACTTCTGGAGAAGCGGTTGATGGTCTTTTGATGTTCAACAGTCAAAAGAAATTGCCATCTTTATTTTAAAGCAGAAAAAGTTTTACAAGTAAAATTCATTTTTTGTTTTATTTCAAGAATCGTTAATCATATCAAAATATCGTTCTGTAAAGCTAAAACAAATGAGAATTACAAACAAAAGCACAAGGGCTCAAATTTTAATGATAAGACGGAGATCAGCCAAACGCGTGATTCCAAAGAGTATTTACAAAGTTAGGAAATGGTAATTTACGGGGAAAAGGGCTACGTTGAAACATAACGACCACTATCCTTCTACCAACTTTGAATTCGGGACATCCTGAGCTTCTGTCGAAGATGACCTTGACTGGAGTTTTCCTCCGATGGACGGTGTAACTGCTGCTGCTGAGGGACTTGCCTCTGTTGAACATAGTTACTTGCCATTATCCCTAATTTTTTCCTGGATTGTACTTTGATGTTTCCAATCCACCGGGATGATTTTTTTATTTTGTCTCTAACTTTTGCCTGGACCGCCCTTTCGGGTTTTCAATCCACCGAGACGTTTTTTTTAGGCGAAGTATTTCTTGACTACATCAACATTCGTGGGGTAGGCAAATTCTTCTCCGTCCATGGTTGCAAGTCTCAAGGCGCCGCCTGAGAAAGCTTTCGTGACCACATAGGGGCCATCATAATTCGGAGTCCATTTACCCCGAGAATCACTGAGAAATGATTGTATCTTTTTGAGCACAAGGTCTCCTTTCCTGAAGACGCGAGGTTGGACCTTTTTGTCAAACACCTTCTTCATTCTCTGTTGATACAACTAACCGTGGCATAGTGCCGTGATTCGCTTCTCTTCAATTAGATTCAGTTCGTCGTGCTGACTTTGACACCATTCAGCGTCTGTAAGCTTTGCTTCCATCAATACCTGGATTGATGGGATCTCTACTTCGATGGGGAGCATTGCTTCCATGCCATATACTAGAGAGAAAGGGGTTGCCCCTGTTGAAGTACGGACAGATGTGCGATAACCATGAAGAGTAAAGGGTAGCATCTCGTGCCAGTCTTTGTAGGTTATAACCATCTTCTGAACAATCTTCTTGATGTTCTTGTTAGCCGCTTCTACCGCTCCGTTCATCTTGGGTCGGTAGGGAGATGAGTTATGGTGTTCGATCTTGAACTCTACACACAACTCTTTCATCATCTTATTGTTCAAGTTAGATCCATTATCAGTAATGATCTGGCTCGGAACACCATAACGGCAGATGATACTGTTTTTGATAAATCGGACCACCACTTGTCGGGTTACATTAGCATATGATGCTGCTTCGACCCACTTGGTGAAATAGTCAATGGCGACCAGGATGAACCGATGTCCATTTGAAACTTTAGGTTCGATCATGCCGATCATATCGATTCCCCATATGGAGAAAGGCCATGGGGAAGAAAGAACTTTGAGATGTGTTGGTGGTACATGAATTTTGTCGGAGTATATCTGACACTTGTGACACCCCCTCATGTACTTGTAGCAGTCGGACTCCATTTTCAATAAATAGTACCCTGCTCTCAGAATTTTTCTCGCCATTGTGTGTCCGTTGGCATGAGTGCCAAAGGACCCTTCGTGAATTTCTTTCATCAGCATGTCTGCTTCTGGTCTGTCTATGCATCGGAGCAAGACCATGTCGAAGTTTCTCTTACAGAGTATGTCACCGCTCAGGAAGAAGTTTTTAGCCAGTCTTTTGAGGGTTTTTCTGTCCTTCCTAAGTGCCCCAGGTGGGTACTCTTGTTTTTGAAGGAAGCATTTGATTTCGTGATACCAAGGTTTGTCGTCTATGACTGCTTCAATCGTGAAGATGTAAGCGGGCCGTTCTAGGCGCATTATGTCAATCTTAGGTAAGTCGTTCCATTGACCTACACTAATCATGGAAGAGAGGGTGGCTAAAGCGTCATCCATGTTATTCTCATCACGAGGGATGTGATGAAACTCGATTCTGTTGAAGAAAGGTAACAACCTTCTTGCATAGTCTTTGTAAGGAATCAATCCAAATTGGTATGTGTTCTAATCTCCTTTTATCTGATTGATAACCAAGGCTGAGTCGCTGTACACGTCCAAGTTTTTGATCCTCAAATCAATCGCTTCTTCGAGACCCATAATACAAGCTTCGTATTCGGCCTCGTTGTTTGTACACTTGAACGTAAGTCGAGCGGTGAAAGGAATGTGGGTACCCTGAGGGGTAACAATTATTTCCCCAATTCCGTTTCCATAATGATTAACTGCTCCGTCAAAGATTAGTCCCCACTGGGAACCTGGCTCTGGCCCTTCACTGGGTAGCGGTTCATCGCAATCTTTCATTTTTAAATACATGACATCTTCGTCTGGGAAGTCGAACCCGATTGATTCTTGATTGTCAATCGGTTGATGAGCCAAATGATCGGCTAAAATATTTCCTTTAACGGCTTTCTGAGCGTGGTACTCTATGTCATATTCTGATAGCAACATCTGCCAACGGCCAATCCTTCCCGTGAGAGCAGGTTTTTCGAAGACGTACTTGATTGGATCCATTTCGGAGACCACCCAAGTAGTGTGACCAATCATGTACTGACGAAGAAGTTTGGCTGCCCAAGCCAAAGCACAGCAAGTTTTCTCGAGCATAGTGTACCGAGTCTCGCAGTCGGTGAACTTCTTGCTTAGATAGTAAATGGCAGACTCTTTCCGTTTGGTTTCGTCCTGTTGGCCAAGTACACACCCCATTGAGTCTTCCAAGACTGTGAGGTAGATGATCAGTGGTCTTCCTTCCACTAGAGGTTATAGAATCGGAGGATTCAACAAATATTTCTTAATACTGTCGAAGGCGGTTTGGCAATCTTCTGTCCAAACGCAATCCTGGTGCTTTTTGAGTAACTTGAAAATCGGCGCACATGTGGCAGTCATAAGGAATACAAATCTGGAGATGTAGTTCAAACGTCCCAGGAATCCTCTGACTTATTTTTCAGTTTTCGGAGAAAGCATTTCTTGAATGGCCTTGACCTTGTCAGGATCAACCTCAATTCCTTTCTGGCTGACGATGAACCCTAAGAGTTTCCCTGAATGGACACCGAAGGTGCATTTGTTGGGATTCAAGCGGAGTTGGTATTTTCTCAGACGCTCGAATAGTTTTGACAGGTGGGTCACATGCTCCTCCTCTGTCTTTGATTTTGCAATCATATCGTCGACATATACCTCGATTTCTTTGTGTATCATGTCATGAAACAGAGTAGTCATGGCCCGTTGATAGGTTGCCCCGGCATTCTTTAAACTGAACGACATTACCTTGTAACAAAAGGTACCCCATGGGGTAATGAACGAAGTTTTCTCCATGTCTTTCGGCGCCATTTTGATCTGGTTATAGCCCGAGAATCCGTCCATGAAGGAGAAAACTTTGAACTTTGATGTACTGTCTACCAGCATGTCAATGTGTGATAAAGGAAAGTCGTCCTTTGGACTAGCCTTATTCAGATCTCTGTAATCAACACACATTCTGACTTTTCCGTCCTTTTTCGGAACAGGTGCGATATTGGCTAACCATTGAGGATATTCTGACGTAGAAAGGAAACCTGCGTCAATCTGTTTCTGTACCTCCTCTTTGATTTTGATGGGCATGTCCGGATGAGTGCGTCTCAACCTTTGCTTTACTGGCGGACATTCCGATCTTAACGGTAAATGATGTTCCACGATGCTGGTATCCAACCCTGGCATATCCTGATAGGACCAAGCGAATACATCGGGGAATTCTTTGAGAAGCTTTATCAAACCCTCCCTGGTAATTGGACTCAATAATGCCCCAATCCTGATTTCTTTTCTCTCTTATTCCGAACCCAAGTTTACCGTTTCCAACGGCTCTTTGTGAGGTTCAACGGAACTTTCCTCTTGTCTGAGTAATCTGGAGATATCTTCTGGAATTTCGTCGTCATTCTCCTCTTCAACCCCAAATACCGGGAACTCAAAGTTGGGAGAAGGCATCGGATCGTATGTTTCAACGGGGTTTAAAACAAGCAATCTGCATGACGTGATGATTCGTGTTTAGAAGAGACAGAGAGAATGCAAACGTGTGTGCAGTGTATTTTTCTTTTACTGCTTGTTTTTATTATTGAATTGTTTTTTAGGATTACCATTTTCTGCGAAAAGCGAAAAGAGAAAACAGCAATTAATGCGGAAATTACAGAACGACTTTATTTTATTAATGAACAAGTCGATCCTTGAAACTATAGCCCTATAAAACAAAACTATGTCGCTTTGGGCGAAGCGAAGAGGGAAAATTTATAGAAAGCGAGCCCTATCAAAACATCTGTTTCACCTGGGCAGGGTGAAAGGTTAAAGATGGCAATTACTTTGATTGGCGAACGACCTTCGGAACATCGACAACAACCCATTGGCGGCGAACTCCTCGGTGAATCACAAAGTCTGGCACCTTCCTTGATTTGTCTTCAGAAATGATGCTGATTTCTGGTGGAGCATGATCATTGGAATCTGTCTCCCAGGCAGAGTTGTCGTAGGAGAATTCCTCGGTTACATTTGCATAGCATTGGTGCTCTCAGCTGTATCTCCCCATCCAGTTGGCAGGATATCTTCGAGCCTGATACGAGAGCTTTCGGGAGCGGTGTACTTGACCATGAAGTCGTATTTCCCACTCGGTTGTCCCAAGGTGTCCCACACTTCTTTGGAACTGGAGGAGTCATCCCTCTCGATGACGTTGACCTCGGGAAAAGCATAGTTGATAAATTCAAGTCTTGCAAACATTGCAAATTCATCGTCATGTTGAGTAGTTTCTGAATGACTTGAGTGTTGATCCCATGACATGGTGGGGACACAGGTATTCTGTACAATGATGCTCAGCTGAGTTTCATTACCCGGCTGACTTTCTGGCCCCAAGTCTCCTGGGTAAGACTGCCACATTGACAGGCCATCCATCGGCCCATAGTAGTTGTGGTCAAAGTTGTCTTTCATCAGAGTGTCCTCCTCTAATGAATTTGGCGGAGCACGACATCCTTCCGGATCACAACCTCTGTATATCATTTTGACATCTGACCGTGGTATAAATCTCGGACTCTGTGCGGGATAGCAAAATGGCGTAGGCACCTCTTCCTGAGACATATAACCGTCCTCGTTAAGATAGAACTTTCATTCTTCATCTATGTCGGAGGGATCCTCCTCATTGATAGCATGGACTATTTGAGACACTGGGTGAAGGAAACCTCCACTGTGGAAGAAGTTCTGAATGGGATGAAGACTTTCATCGTTAGCAGCTGTCCGGGTACAGGTTGCAGAAAAACCAAGACCCTTCTTTGTTGTATTGCTAGTAGGAATGACAAGCTGTCCCCATCCTATTGTATCGGTACTCTCGACTGCTTTAATAGGATCTTTGTATGAAGAAATAGAAGTTCCTCCTCCGGATTGTTCGTCCTTGTGTAGCGAAAGCGCTTGGAACTGGGTTCCGATTATCCCTTCTGGTTCCACATAAGTGGATGACGATAAATTGCTGACGAGCAAGGCCTGTTCCCCACAGACTGTGATGAGTTGGCCGTTCTGGACGAACTTTAGCTTTTGGTGGAGGGTTGAGGTGACCGCTCCAGCCTGATGTATCCAAGGTCTTCCTAATAAACAACTGTACGTTGCTCGGATATCCATGACCTGGAAGGTGACTTGGAAAGTGTGAGGACCAATAGTTATGGGAAGATCAACTTCGCCGATAACCATTTTTCTGGATCCGTCGAACGCTTTGACGACGACCTCGCTGGTTCTCATCGGAGGGCCTTTGAATGATAATTGAGTCAAAGTGGACTTCGGCATAACATTCAGGGCTGACCCTGTGTCTACTAGTACGCTGGCTAAAGCATCGTCCTGGCAGTTGACTGTAATATTAAGCGCCATGTTATGACGACGACCCTCTTCAGGTAATTCCTCATCACTAAATCCCAAATTATTGCAGGAAGTGATGTTAGAGACAATACTATCGAACTGTATGATTGTTACATCCTGTTCCACAAAGGTTTGCTCCAAGACTTTCTGTTGAGCCTCCCTGTGCGCTTCTGAACTAAGTAACAGTGATAATACCGAGACCTTTGAAGGAGTCTGTAACAGCTGATCAACAATGTTATATTCACTCCTTTGGATGAGCTTCAGCATCTCATCATCGTTTTTCGAAAGGTCGGGATTACTAGATTGACCGACTGGTGGATCAGGAGCTTCTGTCTGAAGTTCCTTTTCTTTGTTGGACTCTCCAACTCCTCTATTGAAGATTCTACCACTCCGTGTTACACGACTGATGTCTGTAATATTCACGACGGAGGGTAATGGAATTTCCTTTCCATTTTCAATTATCGTTGCACCGTATTTATAAGGGATTACCTTAGCTGATTCATACGGTAGTGGTCCCGGAAGATAGATGACTATGGGAACCTTCTGGTTTTTCTGACCATCATAGGTAATCTCGATCCGTTCCCAGTTGGGAATTCTTGATTCGTCAAGCAGAGGGATAATGGCAAAAACATTCCTGGTCCTCTAATGATCAGAGATGACGACAACGTCCTGAATTTGATTGGCAAGGTAGTTCGGCGACCAATTGATGGGTCCGGAACCTGGATATGGGTGAATCTCTCCACGATCCACCTTGTGACGCCCCCATTCTATACCCCCAAATAATTGTAAAACAAATAGCACTTAATGAAATTTCGTCAGAGTATATTTAAAAACATGGCATAGTCGAGGAAATCACATCAACGTGAAACAAAACATACATACAACACCTGCCCATAAAGATATGCAACAGTGGGGTAGCATACATACAGAGGAAACTCAGTTCCTTACACCCACATTTCAAAGTTTTTAGAATAAAAGTGGAAAATCTAAAAACTGAATATCATATATATATATATATATATATATATATATATCACATAAAAAGTTGGTCATATTTCAGGTTATACATGCACAAGCCAAAATATGTATATACATAACAACCACAAACGGCCACCCTAGCTACCCGGTGTCACATATCAGAGCCGACCGACAAAAAGGGTGAAGACACAAAGCTTCACAAAAAGACCTCCAGCAACTCTAATCTGCAATGCCTCATAGAGCATTATAAAACGAGCAGAAGGGTGAGAAAAACAACCATAATATAAATGCATATAATTATATATATCAACATAAAAATACACATATCAAATATTCTCACCACGAATACCACATGCTAACACATAAAGCATCTACAGTTTATAATCACATAATCCCATATTCACACATCGTGCATATGTTTATACACAAAACATATCATTCATACTTCCATGCATTTAACACGAATGCACATCAATTCACCAATGCCACTCATAATCACATAATCAGACTATGATTCATGCAAATGCACAGAGACCGACACAACGACTCAATGCAAATGCCATGCGGTACCGACTCCAAATATTCTCATCACTAGTTCACTCAGGAACTCTACTGGAACCATTGCTCGTTACATCACTGTAACTCCCCGTCGGGCCTACGATGTTCACCCGTCGCTTTAGGTCCCCACATGGGCACACTACATTTATGGATTGCTTTAAGTCCCCACAGGGGCACACAACCCAATCGCTTTAAGTCCTCAGGCTTTTCTCACCTCATATTTTCGAGGCACACGATCTTCTATAATCATCGCTTTAGGTCCTCAGGCTATTCATACCTTTCATATTTTCGAGGCACACGATGTTATAGTTGATTCCCCACTAGAACCGCCGTCACTCAGGACGCAATAATGATGCATATCATGATGCTTGACACACAAGGACTCATGACAACCAATGCATCTTGACACATATATGCAGTCACAAACATGCATCTATAACCAAATACAACACATTGCATTTATTTTCCTTTCGGCCACAATTCATCACCACACATGTTATCACAAGTATTTTCGTCACACAACAGCACATAGCATAATACACATCAATTATGCACACTTACAACAACAAAAGTCGACAATCCACACTATTCATATTTCCCGACATAATTAAATCGGCTAACAAATTCCATAACATCATAATCACAAAGTACAGCTCAATACCTTTCCAACGACACCAAGAATGTAAGAATCAGATAAACGGAACAAAAGTTACGGACGAAAACGAAAACGACATTTTCAAAAATCACATTTTACCATTCTCCTGGCCATACGCGTATTGCCCTAGGCCATACGCGTATTGCCCAAAATCCTCGCCATGCCATACGCGTATTGCCCAAGGCCTTACGCGTATGGGCATAACCATTTTCTTCCCAAAATTCCCATTTTGAACCCCATACGCGTATGCCCAACACCATACGCGTATCACCATTTTCATACGCGTAATGACCTAAACACAGGCCAATGTTACGCGTAATGCCGAGTCCCATACGCGTATGGACATGCCCCATACGCGTATGACCAGAGCAAACCCAGAAAAATTCTGCAGAAACGAGTTCTGCGTTTTCCAACCAAAACACACCCAAATTCATCACCTAAATCCAGAAAATTACCAATTTGATTCACAACAACACATACCTATCAAGTATCAACAACAAGGAACACAAAGACATCATTTCCAACATGATTAAATCGAATTCCAACATTTTTTACAAAAATGGGTTTTGTTATATTTTTCATATAATCCAACCAAACAACAAACAAGCACATACATAATCATACACATGTATAAGATAATTGAATTTCACACCCTTACCCGATTAAATCGATTCCTAGAGGTGGTTTTCTTTGATTTCCCAAGCTTTTCCTCTTTTTCTCTCTTTTTCTCCTTTCTCTTCTCTTCTTTTTCCTTCTTCTCCTTTTCCTCTTCCTATTTCCTTCTCTCTATTTTTCTCTCCTTTCTATTTCTATTTCTTTCTATCTTAACAAAATAACTCAAAATGCCCAAAATACCCCTACACTCGAATATCTCGCAACCGTTCCCAAAATGCGATAAAATATAATCATATCGAAAAATAACATAATTTCAGATAAAAGTCGAAAATGAAATAATATAATAATAAAAAAATCAAAAACGACCCACTTAAATAAAAATACTAAAACTGGGGCGTTACAACTCTCCCCCACTTGGAAATTTTCGTCCTCGAAAATATAACCGAGACGAACAACTCCAGACACGACTCTCGCATCTTACTAACATACCAACATGCCAACAAAAGGCGCACCACGAATAACACCACTGACAAACCACCTTGCTAACAGCAGATACGACAACGACACAACAACGACAAGCTGCAAAGCCCATATAATGCACTTGACGACTAACTCACGACTCAAAGAATACACAGAACACAACTCACAGGTTCACTCTTGAACCATAACACAACAAGATCGTTACCATCACCGTAGGTAACCCACATCTAATTCCTCACACAGGAATTAGCTACACGCACTCGAACCAACACAATGGAAACGAGGCAACAACACAAACAAGAACATAAAGTTCCACGACACGACAAGGTCTCAACAACATCAACAAAACCAGAACACCAACCTCATTGTCAGACAACCTTATCACATCGATGCCACGATTCACCAATCGTACATATAACCAAAACACTCATTTACTTAGTAGCCCAAGAATACCATTCAAACCTTTCACCTAACACTTCCATTCTGAAACGTCCATTGGTCTCATCATTCCTACAGATTTCCAATGTTCCACCTAAGAACTCTTACAAGTCACACACGCATATACGAAATATACCACATCACGCTTTCGTTGCGCACTCTGATGACTCGTAACCATCAAAACTACCAATCTCACGTCTAAAGTCTAACTCTTTCGCATACTTCCCAAAAACCACCAAAACAAACATACTTAGAAACTTTCGACTTAACTCCTCAGTCACCACAATAACTTTTCCCCAAGGATAATTCAAGCCAAATTCGTAACTCATCACGAATTCTAACCATTCTCGTTGTCTCTATTCCTTCCGACCAAACCCGCATTCGATATTCTTGTAATTACCACACGCTTCGAATCTAGAATCATAAAGATAATACTTCCTGTAATCCAACATAATACAACTACAACCAATTCCACAATAGTACTGATCCTTCCACGACTCCTCAAATGTCGAAGAACATAAGCCACGATTTTTCTCTCTTGCATTAACACACTGACTATACTCGATAAGATGCATCCCCAAACCATCGACTTCCCCTTTGCAAGTCAACTGAAGTAACGAAAACGCTAATCTTGGAAAACCTCAACTCAAACAAATCACCACTCTTACCAAACATTCCCACAATTGTGATTCTGATCAAACTCAACCAACCCATTCCAGTTACCTAATCCTAAAAGTAAACACTTATTCTCAATCGTAACCCTATACCACTGTCCGTACTCCATACACAATTCCTGCTCTTGACAATCCAAATTCCATCCTATTTTAACAACCAACCAAAAAGGAACTCTCAAATATTACATCCACCCCTAAGGGTTTCCTCAAGGTTTCTGTAATCTCAATACTATCAAAGAATTTCAAATCGTTTGCAATTCGTCACAATTCAAAACTCAAACCATGCAAAACACAACCGCAAGTCCCCATACTACTCACTGACTAACACGCATCCCCCTACTATCATCTTATTCCTTACCAACCATTAGTAATACCCAATCATTATCCCTCAAAGACATTCCAACTTAATCCACATACACAAACCTCTAATCCATCTCATCTTCTGATATAAGAATTCTCCTCGACTCATCAACACAATCTATAACCATCTCCTTACATTTCAAGTAATTCATTCCGTACCACTATCAAAGCCGGAAAGACACGTCCATTCCATCCAACATAATTCCCGTCTGCTATCAACAAGAGATTAAGGGTGATCAGTTCCTCAATTTGTCAATAGACAGCCGACAACCATGATGAGGCATAAACCGTCTCCACCAAACGATAATAGCATTCCTTACATCCTATACACAAAACTACCTAAGGCACAATTCCTTAGCTGACATAATCCTTACCTCCGCACCCCTTCTTGAACCAGAAACCACACTTATAATCTTGCAATTCACAACACATTGAGCCAGCGCTCTACACCTGAAACAACACGGAGAAGTACCAGCTTCTCCCCCACTTATCTCATTCTAATCCTTTCAACTGTAAACACACTAAATCCATTACAAATCCTTTACCATAAACAGTCAAAGAACAATTAGACAAACCCCAAGAGTAATTACCGACCCCTAGACAAAAATATCGATAACCATCACACCACCCCAAGAAGACAACACAATTCAAACGCTTAGCGCACTCATACGAAATAAACGAATGAGTCGCTTCAATATCAATAATAGCAAATAAAGACAATAAAACAAGTACCTTGAGTCAGACGATCCGTACCAGTAGTCTCATCTCCTGCCAATGCAACAACCTTCCTACCAGTCTGAGCTCCCTTCGGTTCCGTACACCTCGTACTGATATGACCTGTTTCACCGCAGTTGAAACACTTCATCCTAATTCTCTTACAATCAGCTGCGACATGTCCCGAACCTCCACAATTAGAACATTTCAGTTTATTCCTCCTACAATCCAACTTACGATGTCCTACTTCCCCACACTTGTGACACTTAATGTAACACCTCGGAGGACTAGACATTCCTCCCACACTACGAGACTGTTGTTTCCCTTTCCTGTCATTCACATTCTCATAGGGAGTAGCGCGCACCTTACGATCCTCTTCGTAAATCCTACAACTGTCCACCAATTCAGAAAACCTTCTAATCCTCTGATAACTGATTGCCCTTTTAATCTCCGGACGCAATCCGTTCTCGTACTTCACGCACTTAGAAAATTCAGCAGTCGCTTCCGGATAATGAGGATAGAACTGCACAAGTTCCATAAACTTTGCAGTGTAGTCAACCACAGACATATTGCCTTGTTTCAACTCCAAGAACTCAATCTCTTTCATTTCCTTCACATCCTCAGGATAATACTTCCTCCGAAACTCTCGGCTAAATAAATCCCAAGTAACTTCTTCATCATTCACTCCCAACACTTGGCGTAAACTAACCCACCAATCAATTGCTTCTTCCTCCAGCATGTGAGTACCCAGTCTCACCTTATCCTCTTCAGCACAATCCATCACATGGAAGATTCTTTCAACCTCTTCAAACCAAAATTGTGCACCATCAGGATCATATCTTCCCTTGAAGATAAGCGGTTCGTTCTTCCCGAACTCATCATTACCCGCAACATTCGGTACACCCTGCACAGCCCGAGCCATATTCTGTTCATTTCCAATAACAACAACTATGGTTAAACAAACAGCTCACCGAACCACAAAGACCAACAAGGACTGATACAAACTGACACGGACTGGCTCTGATACCACTTAATGTGACGCCCCTATTCTATACCTCCAAATAATTGTAAAACAAATAGCACTTAATGAAATTTCGTCAGAGTATATTTAAAAACATGGCATAGTCGGGGAAATCACATCAACGTGAAACAAAACATACATACAATACCTGCCCATAAAGATATGCAACAGTGGGGTAGCATACATACAGAGGAAACTCAGTTCCTTACACCCACATTTCAAAGTTTTTAGAATAAAAGCGGAAAATCTAAAAACTGAATATCATATATATATATATATCACATAAAAAGTTGGTCATATTTCAGGTTATACATGCACAAGCCAAAAGATGTATATACACAACAATCACAAACGGCCACCCTAGCTACCCGGTGTCACGTATCAGAGCCGACCGACAAAAAGGGTGAAGACACAAAGCTTCACAAAAAGACCTCCAGCAACTCTAATCTGCAATGCCTCATAGAGCATTATAAAACGAGCAGAAGGGTGAGAAAAACAACCATAATATAAATGCATATAATTATACATATCAACATAAAAATACACATATCAAATATTCTCACCACGAATACCACATGCTAACACATAAAGCATCTACAGTTTATAATCACATAATCCCATATTCACACATCGTGCATATGTTTATACATAAAACATATCATTCATACTTCCATGCATTTAACACGAATGCACATCAATTCACCAATGCCACTCATAATCACATAATCAAACTATGATTCATGCAAATGCACAGAGACCGACACAACGACTCAATGCAAATGCCATGCGGTACCGACTCTAAATATTCTCATCACTAGTTCACTCAGGAACTCTGCTGGAACCATCGCTCGTTACATCACTGTAACTCCCCGTCGGGCCTACGATGTTCACCTGTCGCTTTAGGTCCCCACATGGGCACACGACGTTTATGGATTGCTTTAAGTCCCCACAGGGGCACACAACCCGATCACTTTAAGTCCTCAGGCTTTTCTCACCTCATATTTTTGAGGCACACGATCGTCTATAATCATCGCTTTAGGTCCTCAGGCTATTCATACCTTTCATATTTTCGAGGCACGCGATGTTATAGCTGATTCCCCACCGGAACCGCCGTCACTCAGGACGCAATAATGATGCATATCATGATGCTTGACACACAAGGACTCATGACAACCAATGCATCTTCACACATATATGCAGTCACAAACATGCATCTATAACCAAATACAACACATTGCATTTATTTGCCTTTCGGCCACAATTCATCACCACACATGTTATCACAAGTATTTTCGTCACACAACAGCACATAGCATAATACACATCAATTATGCACACTTACAACGACAAAAGTCGACAATCGACACTATTCATATTTCCCAACATAATTAAATCGGCTAACAAATTCCAAAACATCATAATCACAAAGTACAGCTCAATACCTTTCCAATGACACCAAGAATGTAAGAATCAGATAAACGGAACAAAAGTTACGGACGAAAACGAAAACGACATTTTCAAAAATCACATTTTACCATTCTCCTTGAAATTCTGGTATCAGACGTGTGATGTTAAGGTAATTAAATCGGCTAACAAATTCCAAAACATCATAATCACAAAGTACAGCTCAATACCTTTCCAATGACACCAAGAATGTAAGAATCAGATAAACGGAACAAAAGTTACGGACGAAAACGAAAACGACATTTTCAAAAATCACATTTTACCATTCTCCTTGAAATTCTGGTATCAGACGTGTGATGTTAAGGTGCGATGTCACAACAACACACTCTGCACAATGGACATTAATAATAGTAAAAGAACACCAAGAATTGTTGACCCAGTTCGGATACAACCAACCTACTCTGGAGGCTACCAATTAGGGATGGAATTTACTACTTGTAGATTTAATTTACAGGCTCAACAACCCGTTGACAATCTCCTAAACTTATACTCTACTAATGACTTCCTACCTAAGAAACCACTTAGGTATGAGAACACCACTCAATCCCTTACAAACTCTCAAAGAACCCACTTTGAGTACCCTTGATCTTACTTCACAGTTTCGATCAAGCAACCGCTCTCTATTACTTCACAGCTTCTAGAGAGGACAGAAACACAACACCTATTCAAACCCTAGAATAGTGTAAATACAAGCACTCTAAACAAACTCTAGACACTAAGCCTCCAGCTCCTGATCTTCTGAATGTTTTCTGTACTTTTTCCTTTGGTCTTGTGCGCTTTATATAGCTCCTTGAATTGGTCTTGGACTTGTCACAATATTTGATCAGATTTGTTAATTAAAACTGAATCTTCAAAATAGATTTTATCCCCAAAATCTTTTTAAATCCTCAACCTTTTAATTCTCCAACAAACCTGCAATCAAATCTCCCATGTAACAGAAAATATCTATCCCAAGATATTCTCATCCAATGAGTCAACCATTCTCCACAATTCCAGCTAACACGCGTACCCTAATAACATCACAACTTGATGTTATCAGTTTTGCAGATCTAATGTCACAACATCAGACATGTGACATCAAACTTCCAGCTACAGCAAATACAAACTTAACACAGCCCAGTGTTAAGCACAATGTTGTGACATCAAGCCCATGACATCAAACATTGTTTACCTTTATACCTTAGTACAGTCCAGTACTAAGACTCAATGTTGCAACATCAACACCATGACCTCAACATTGAACACTTAGTTGTTTTACCAAAATTTCAGCCAATCCAGGAACTTACACTCCTGGCCATACGCGTATTGCCCTAGGCCATACGCGTATTGCCAAAAATCCTCGCCATGCCATACGCGTATTGCCCAAGGCCTTACGCGTATGGGCAGAACCATTTTCTTCCCAAAATTCCCATTTTGAACCCCATACGCGTATGCCCAACACCATACGCGTATCACCATTTTCATACGCGTAATGACCCAAACACAGGCCAATGTTACGCGTAATGCCGAGTCCCATATGCGTATGGACATGCCCCATACGCGTATGACCAGAGCAAACCCAGAAAAATTCTGCAGAAACGAGTTCTGCATTTTCCAACCAAAACACACCCAAATTCATCACCTAAATCCAGAAAATTACCAATTTGATTCACAACAACACATTCCTATCAAGTATCAACAACAAGGAACACAAAGACATCATTTCCAACATGATTAAATCGAATTCCAACATTTTTTACAAAAATGGGTTTTGTTATATTTTTCATATAATCCAACCAAACAACAAACAAGCACATACATAATCATACACATGTATAAGATAATTGAATTTCACACCCTTACCCGATTAAATCGATTCCTAGAGGTGGTTTTCTTTGATTTCCCAAGCTTTTCCTCTTTTTCTCTCTTTTTCTCCTTTTCTCTTCTCTTCTTTTTCCTTCTTCTCCTTTTCCTCTTCCTATTTCCTTCTCTCTATTTTTCTCTCCTTTCTATTTCTATTTCTTTCTATCTTAACAAAATAACTCAAAATGCCCAAAATACCCCTACACTCGAATATCTCGCAACCGTTCCAAAATGCGATAAAATATAATCATATCGAAAAATAACATAATTTCAGATAAAAGTCGAAAATGAAATAATATAATAATAAAAAAATCAAAAACGACTCACTTAAATAAAAATACTAAAACTGGGGCGTTACACACCTGCCCCTGGAGAGCTGCTCGTACAAGGTAGCACCCTTGGTTACTTTCCGAACAGACTCCACAACATTCATAATTGTGTGGTGGCACCTCGCCACGCCCGCTTTGAATACAATGTAACCTCACTAGGTTAGCTTCCACGAGTCGGACATCCTGACTTTGACGCCGAGTGGGGTTTCTGTTATTGATACTAATTTGCTGAGTATCCTCATCCATGTAGATTGGCATCCACCGATGATTTAACAAGTGCTAAAGTGCCTCCTGGACAAGGGCACATCCCTGATCGTTTTCGCAACCCGCTTTACAGCTGTGATAATTATGTGATATCAGGAATCCGAGTCGGACCTGATCATCATGCAATTCTACCAAGTTGGTATTCATCAAGCGAATGTCGAAGATCTGAACCATATTGATCTGATAGGGATTCCTATCATGGTAGTCCTGGATCCATCTAAGATCCATCTGACGCTGGAGGGCCTCCTGTATGAAAGAGCATCCCTGTTTGTTTACCAAACAAATCAGACAAGAACTATAATTGTGCTGCGGCAGATTATGATACTGGCTTTGCCTTGAGTGCATTGCCACCAAGTTGACATTCATTGCACGAATGTCGTGGTTCTGAATGACGTTGGAATTTGTATAGACCATGTTAACTCCACGAACTCGGTGCTCTTGGATCCATCCGAGATCCAACTGTTCCTGTAAAGCTGATTGCACCACAGAACATCCTTGATTACTTTTAGAGCAGATATCACACTGATGATAATTATGAGGTGGCACATGGCCATATCCACTCTGTCTACAATGCATCTTGACCAGATTGGTCCTTAACAAGAGTACATCGTGAATTTGATAGACGTTGTTAAATTCTTTCTTAATCAAGTTGACTGCAGCTTTCTCATGTTGAGGCAGCGGGTTTATGAGAACACTGGGATTCGTATCTTTGAAAGATAAGAGCCCTCTCCTAACAAGCTTTTGCACGTCGGATTTGAAATTGAGACAATTCTCTATGTTATGCCCTGGTCCTCCTTGATGATAAGGGCATGTCTGATCCACCTTAAACCAAAAAGGTGGATTTTCCGGTACTGTAAGAGGAGACTTAGTCTGGATGTGCCCCTTAGCCAGTAGTAATGGAAATAGTTCTGCGTATAACATGAGTATAGGATCAAACCCTGATGGCCGCGTTGTACGGTTGTTATTGTATGGAGGACGAGCCTACTGAAGAGGCTGTTGTGTCCTTTGCTGATTAGGTTGGCTCTGCGCATCCTGAGGCTGATACGTTGGAACAAGCACGGGGTTGATAGCAGGCGTCACAACTGCTACTGGTTGATAACGTCGCCTTTGCTTTCCGAGAGAGATATTCCCAATATCTTGCTCTTTTTTCTTAGGGAGAGAACTACCGTATCGTTTTGTATTACTTGATGATCCAGCGTCTTTTACTAAACGTCCTTCTCGGACGGCTTCCTCAAGACGAACTCCCATGCCCACCATCTCGGTGAAATCACTGGGTGCACTGGCAACCATTCTGTCATAGTAAAATGAGCTCAAGGTCTTTAAGAAGATCTTCGTCATCTCTTTTTCCTCAAGAGGTGGACAAATCTGAGCGGCAATTTCGCGCCATCTCTGAGCGTACTCCTTAAAGGTTTCCTTGTCCTTTTGTGACATTGATCTGAGTTGATCTCTATCCGATGCCATGTCCAAAATGTATTTGTATTGTTGGACGAAGGCAGTACCAAGATCTCTGAATGTACTGATCGTAGCACGGTTTAAACCCATGTACCATTTGAGTGCGGCACCGGTTAAACTATCCTGAAAGTAGTGAATCAGTAGGTCCTGATTCTCCGTCTGAGCTGACATTCGCCAAGTGTACATCACCAGATGGATCTGAGGGCAATAGTTACCCTTGTATTTTTCAAAGTCGGGAACTTGGAATTTGTGCGGAACTTTCACATTGGGGACCAGACAAAGGTCTGCGGCGTCCTTTCCAAATAAATACTGACCGCGGATGGCTTGCAGTTCCTTCTGCATTTCCAGGAACTGTTCCTGGAACTCATCCATTCTATCAAACATAGTAAGAAGGTATCGGTGGAATCTGTCCTTCCGGGACAGTGTGCACCACAGGGGGTGGGACCGTGACTACGGTAGTGAATTTTGGCGTTTCCCGAAGTTTGTAACCTTCAGGAGTCTTCAGTATGCCCCTGACATCTTCGCTTTCCCGAAGTTTGTAACCTTCAGGCACAGCGGCTTCTGTTGTGATTCCCTGATCTTCAGTGATCGGCGGAACATATCCTTCCGGGATATAGTTAACAGGCATGCCCCAAGGACGATCGTTCGACATTTGATACCTAGGATCATACTTCTCCACTATGGGCGTTGAGGTGATCTCGGAGATCACAGTCCTTTGTAGCTGAGCTTCTGCCATGGCTTGCATGTCGTTACGAAGCTTTCTCATATCCTCTCTCAGAGCGTCGATCTCTTCTTTCAACTCTCTGTTTTCTTCCTCAAGATCATCCATCTTTTTCTGACGATTGGCCGGAGTATTCTATGAATGAGACAATTTGACTCTAGAATCGAGACACAAACGTGAGATTCGTAGGTAAGAAGAATACGTGATGTAAGAATGATGAATGCAATGATTATATTAATTGTTTTTTGGTTTAATCAAAATAAACTTCGACAATTAGATTGCAAATATCAAACAGTGGGAAACCCCTTTTTATTGAATTCAAAGGATTACAGAAATGGAAATACAGTAGATTACAAGGTACAGAAACAGAAACCTAAGCTAATGGGTCCCGAGTCCTCTCTGAAGAGAAATAGGGTGCTGACTCTGGTATTTTCCTTTTCTTTGACCGGGGCTCTTGGGCCGTTGTCAGGTTGTCATTCCTTTGCCAGGTGAAAGGAGCGAGCAAATTCCTTTGGTCATCTTGATTCTCTACAGCATGTTGCTCCAAAATTTCAATCAGAGTGTCCTTATCTTTCAATAGTTGATGTATTTTGATGCACTCCACGTTGAGGGTGCGGTACTTGTTCTTCCAAGACCTCCTCTCTCGTTGAACTTTGTTGAGAGTAACTTGAAGCTTTTCAGTCTCAGTAATGAAGTACATGACAGATTCCCTCGGTGGAAGAACTCCGTGATGAGGATAAGGCATCTTTAGCTTGAGAGCTCTAGTTTGCACCCAGTGGAGATAAGGCTCCACCGAGACATAATCTGGTTTTCCTAGAGACTCCCGTCCTTTCTTATGAACATGTTTCCAAGCATGCACTATTCCCGTCTTTAGTGCTCTGTCACTTTCTCCTTCCTTGAAAGAAAAGACCTTCCAGATGAACACCCCGTGGGACGTGTCTCATCGGGTATCCAAATTAACGACGAACAAGAACTGGATGGTAATTGATTCCTCCCTTAGTTCCTATAAGGGGTACGTTGGGGAAGTTTCCACAACGGTCAATGATCCTGATCCCATCATAAATCCTACTACACCAATCAATGTCAGAGTTGGTGATGGACATGATTTTCTGCCACCAACCTAAGGCACTCTTGTGATACCAAAAAGCAGCAGACTTAGGCAAATAGGAGATAAACCATTTATAAAGAAAAGGTACACAGCACGTGATCTCCCCTCCGCTGTACAAATTTCCCAAGTGTACAGAATGATACGCGTCAGCGAGTAAAGTTGGCCCAGGGTTTCCAATGAGAAAAACCTTAATGGAGTTAATATCGACGAAGTTATTAATGTTGGGCAACAGAAATAACCCGTAGGTGAGTAAAACAAAGATGCTTTCAAAAGCAGTCACGTTCCTGATACTGGCGAAGTACAGGGCTTACTTTGTCAAGAACTGGGTTGGCAACCCTTGTATGCCACCCTTAGTGGTCATGTGAGTCCTGACCTCAGACTCGTCCAAATGAATTGTTCTTGCAATGGTCTGATTCTTTGGAATTTCTTCCAGTCCAGAAAATGGAGCTCGATCAGTGATGTGTAGATCAATCAGATGAGAATATTCCTCCAGCGTTGGTGCTAGCTGGTAATCCGAGAATGTAAAACAATGATAGACCGGATCGTAGAACTGAATGAGCGCATCCATGATTCCCTCAATCACATGGACTCTTAGCAGAGATAGAAAACCTCCGTACTTGGCTCTGAAAGCCTTTTGGTTTGTAATCATCCTCTCCAAACCTCTTAAATCCTCTAGTTTTGGAATCCTGAAGGTGTACTTATGAGTTCTCCTTCTACCGAAATCCATTAGCGCAATCCTTTTCTCTGATATTTGAAATTACAGTCTTAGTTTAATTTGAAAAACAGAGAGACTAGAAGAGAAATTTTTTTTGAATATTTTAATGTTTTTTAAAGAATGCATGAATGCAGCACACAAAAACATAGAAAAAACATGGGGTCAAAGGGTCGTTGTCATGAAGTCAAGGCTCTACCCATCCCCAAAGGTTTATACTAGGGTGATTTTTTGTACATGTACTCAAAATCATCAGCTCCTCCCAGAATAACAAACAGCAAGCGGATCGCCAACTAGCTGTATGAAATCTTAGAGTAAATGCTATTCACCGAGAATAGATCATCAGCCTCAAATGAGGGTAGTATCGCATGACAACTATTTCTGATAGTTTCCGCACTACAAAAGGGTTGGCTCCTCAGCTTCTCAGACGTCACAATCGGCCCATTGCCTATGAGAGGGAATGGGTTACATTGGGAAGCCTCCACTGAGGTTGATGGTTGACCTCGTCGCCATCACTTATCTTAAGTGTATACTCAATCTTTCCACATGCGGCATCACATGCATTCCCTTTAGCAGAAAAATAAACACATATATCAATTAGGAAAAGCAATATATATATTTGTCCTAATGTCCTAGACCTTTAAGAGCTATGAATCTTATGTTCCTGACAGAAAATGGCTCCCTGACAGAAACGCCATTCTGTGGTTCCTTCCCCACTTAAAGGGTTTTTTGACCTAAGATCTTAGTGAAGTCAACAAAGAGTCATATCCCCGAAAGAAAGAAAGACCGGCCCCGCGGGACGCCACTTTTAAATTTTCCACATAATAGATGGGAAGAGAACAAGATCTCGCTACAAAGGTGAGACAGATCCTAATGACACATCCCCAGTGAAGTCGCCATTTTTCTGTAGCGAGTGATTTTGGATGTGGTTGCGAAGCACTACCGCTCTTTGGTATCTACAGCTCGATTCATTTTTTATCCTATTGAAGCTTATGAAGGAAGGGAAATAGATGTCTCAAATTAACCCTGCTTGCAATCTGAGGTTAAACAGTCAAAACTGTTGGTTTACAGATTCTACAAAGATTCGGGGTCTCTATTAGGTTTATTTTGTTAAAAGTAGTGTTCGGTCGATGGGTGGGAGGTTAAGATGTTAGGACGGATGTATGAAAGTATGGGATTTTGGTTTTTTTGTTTAGTGTGCTCGCTAAGATTTTTCTTTCAATCTTATGCCTACGTATTTCCATTTTTTCCGAAACATGGAAATCAGAGCGATCGTAGTTCCTCCTATTCTATGGGAGGAAGTGGTGTTTTGGTGTCTTGTTCAAAGCCCAAGACGTGAAGCTAAAGAGTCTATTTGTATCTTGTTCAAAGCCCAAGATATGCAGCTAAAAGGGTTTGACTTTAGAGAGAATTTGTCATCTCTAAAGAGGGGTTTGTATGTCACAACTGTTTATAAAGGAGAATTACTTTAACTGGGATATGCGAATCCGGCAATGCCATAATTTCCTTTATAGGGGACTTCCAACCTGAAGGAGAAGACTTTAACTCAGTGTAGAGAAATGCTATCTTTCCTTAGGAATTTCTCATGCTAAAAGAGGGACAGTGGCATGTATATGGATAATCCCGAGGCTTGCCGCTTACAGCGATTAGATGAAGCGGAAAGAGTTATTGATGTTCGCGTACTGTGAACAAGGCACAGCTTTGATGCTAAAAGGTTGATTGGATCAACCAGTGGTTTTCTTATACAAAGCCTAAGAGGAGGCTATTATGTGTCTCGTACAAAGCCCGAGAGAGAAGTTAAAAGGTTTTGACTCAACGAGGTAGTCCTTTGGTATCTCGTATAATGGCCGAGATGGAGGCTAAAAAATGGTGATTGACTCAACGAGGGAGTCTCTTAGTATCTCATATAAAGCCCGAGATGGAGGCTAAAAGGTTTTGACTCAACAAGAGAGTCTTTTGTATCTCGTACGAAGCCCGAGATGGAGGCTAAAATTGTTAGCTCTGCTAGGAGAATCATTGTACAAAGCCCAAGAGAGAGGCTATGGTGATGTTTCAGTTGAGTGACATGTCCAGTATATTGGTTCAAAGAGAAAATAAGTTCTTATATGAGTAATGTACTCATGGATTTTGATTCGAGGATCAGGGTTATTTCCTTTTCTTTGAGGAAATCGGAAATCCAAAGGGTATTGAGACTGTCCGAGTCTATGGGTTTTCTTCCTATTTTTGAAGGGAGCTTGAGAATGTCTTGGAGGCTCAAGGAAATTAGACTGTCCAAGTCTAAAGTTTCATCTTTTGTACTATGCTTTGAGAAACAGTAGTAGACTCTTGGAAAGACTGTTCTATTAAGATGACTGATTTCTGTTCCTTTACCTTTAGGAGGTCATCGGGACAACTTGTACGAAGCCCAAGAGGAGGCTGGAAACTTTTAGGAAGCCGAGGGACAATTTGTACTAAGCCCAAGAGGATGCTATCATTCCCGGGGGGAAGAATCATTATATGAAGCCTAAGAGGAGGCTGTGAATACTTCTAAGAAGCCGACGGGTCCTTGTACAACCCCCAAGAGGAGGCGGGGATGCTTTTAGGAAGCCTGTGGGTCCTTGAACAATGCCCAAGAGGAGGCTGATGCTTTTAAGAAGCCGCTGGATCCCCAAACCCCGAGAAATTCAAGTCAGGCCATTCACGAGGAATAGATCAAGCCAGGAAAGTTCGAGAATTTGGAAGAAACTCAAGAGATGCCATTCACGGAGAAAAGATCATCTCTGGGGAGTAGAGTTTCTTGACAAGTGCTTTTAAGAAGCCTGTGGGTCCCCAAACCCCGAGAAATTCAAGACAGGCTATTCACGAGGAATAGATCAAGCCAGGAAAGTCCGAGAATTTGGAAGAAACTCAAGAGATGCAATTCACCGAGAAGAGATCATCTCTGGGGAATAAAGTTTCTTGACAACTTCTACGAGTGACAATCTATGAAAGGGTTCACCGAGAATGCTGCCTTTCATGTCTCCATATTGTTTAACCCCAAGAGGATGGAAGACTGTGTCTGGTAATCCTATGGGGATCTAGTTTTGACTATTTAAGAGTGATCAACGGGCTTAATGCTAGACGTAGTTACCGGGGAAACTCTAAATATCTATACTATTATTACACAGTTGATATGAGTTTATGAAATAAGACTTACAGCGAAACAGCCCCACAATACAGTTATATGTATATGAAAGCGGTAAATGAAAGCGTATAAACACTTACTCGGTTGTAGAGCTTCCATGCTGTTTGGTTAGTTGTTCAACAAAGAAAGATTGAAAACAACAATATATTTCAAAATCAAAGGAGAAAGTGTTTTGAAAAAGAAAGATTTGGGGCTTCCAGCTCAAAGAGAGGCCCAGGGTTTTATCAGTGAGCGCACTGTTGTTTTGTACAGAGGGACTTATACAAGTGACTGAGGCCCAAAAATTATTTTATGTACAAAGGGATGGGTCTTACACTCTCTCAAGAGGCCCAAAAAGTCTTAAAGAAAAGAAATGGGTCTTACTACTCGAGGGTAGGCCCAAGATTTGTTTTTCAACGGATGATGATCGCGTCGAACTTTTTGAAATACAACGGGACTTATACCATAAGTGAGGCCCAAAATAGGTTGTATTTACAAAGGGTTGGGTCTTACACTCTATTAGAGGCCCAAAAGAAAAAGAGTGGGGCTTATAACACGAGGGTAGGCCCAATTCATTTTTCGTTTAAAATGGCGATCGCGCCGAGATTTTTGAAAACGCAGTGGGTCTTATACAATGCATTGAGGCCCAAAATGGTTTGGATTTCAAAGGGGGTTGGGTCTTACACTCTAATAGAGGCCCAAAAGTTTTGAATGAGTCTTATAGCTCGAGGAGAGGCCTAATTGATTTTTAAAAGGCGACGATCGCGTCGTTCACTTGTACAGAGGGGCTTATACAATAAGTGAGGCCCAAAAAGTTTTATGTACAAGGGGGTTGGGTCTTACACTCTATTAGAGGCCCAAAAGTGTTTGAAAATGATTTATGAGGGTTTAATTAATCCAAAAAACCCTAATTTGTTTTCAAAATGTATTTTAATTGAATAAAAATTCAATTAAAATGATCAAAATTGTTTAACATATGGAAAACAAATTGTGATCTTGGATTAATGCTTCAAAAATTAAGTATTGACCTACAAAATAATTAGAAGTCATTAAAAGTTGCAAAATCAAGATGAAAAAAATATTCAAAATGTCAAAAACAATTAAAATATTAATTCTTTGCAAAATTATCAATTATATAAAATAAATAATATTTTTGGGATTTTTTGGGAAAATCAAATATTTTAACATTTTTGTGAATTATTAAAAAAAGAATCAACTCAAAATCATTAAAACTCAGAGAGAAATTAATTTTTGAATCAATTAAATAAAATCACAAAATTCAAATATTTGAATTTGTGAAAATGGGGCCAAGAACATGGACCAAGAACACGCGCATTTTCTGCCTTGCCCAGATTTGCATTTTCTATCCAATCTCATTGAATACTTGATTATATCATGCAATCCACATAGCAATCAACTCGTTTCAACCTCACGATCATGTCTATGGCAATTAATTTCATTTAAATTAAACATAAAACAAGAAATCACGAAAAATCCTCAAGAACCCTAAATTCTGCATGAAGGCTGGGATTTTTAATACACGATTCAAACAAAGCAATTACTTGAGGGGAAACATTCCATGCATGATTATGAACATTTGGCAAAAGTATTGTGCGAGGAAATATGCATAGATTGAGGGATGACCAAGTTTAGGCTTACCTCTAGGTCGTGACAGCAAGAGCAAATTGATTTCTGAGTTGGAGGTGTTACAGATGAGTTTTGATGATCTGAACATCTTCCCTACACCCTATGGAGTGTGATTGAATGCTTGGACTTGATGGAAATTGGCTGGATCACTTCATGGCATCTCAACTGCACTTTGGTTAAAACCTTGAGCAATTGACTGGTGATTCTGAGAAATCAGTGTTCCAGATGTTGTTTAAGTGTTTGATCAGCTCACATATGATGTATATGAGGTGTGTGTGTGATTGGTTTGAGTGGAATTGCTCTCTAATGAAAAACCCGATAGTGACTTGCTAAGAAAGGCATTTTTTAGAGTGAGAAGTGGATTTTGAGAAAGGCAAGTGTTGTAGGCCTTTGGTGTACTTAAACTGATCATAATTGAGCTCTATTTATAGTAGAGCAAGTTTGTTTTGCAAGGAATAGTGAATGGCAACTGCTGAGTAGGTTTGGCCAATGTTGGCAAATGAAAATCCAAGTCTCCTCTAGCCATTGACTAGAGGTTAGGGCACAGGCTGTTGGTCCCCTTGGTCTTTGATAAGTCTTGACTGAATTCAGTTGAGAATGGCTCAGTCCATGCCACCTTGATGCTTCCATTGAATGCTCCAATCCAAAATTAGAGTCTTGTCCCTATTTTGGGCAATTCTAGGTTTAGCATGCTATTTCTTGTTCCAAGGACTTTGGAGGCTTGGCTCAGTGATTGTCCCCTTTAGATTCAATCCTCAGATGTGTCCAAGGTGATGATAAGGCTTGGAATTGGCTAATTTTGGCAAATCGAGCAAAAGTGCAAAAATCTGCCTTGCCTTGGCAGATTTCAGCAAGGCAACTTGCCAATGTCATATCTCATAGCTCAAACTGAATTTGGTGATGTTCTTGGCCATTTTGGAAAGCCCTTACATGATACAACAACTGTTTGATCATATTTGGTTTTGATACTTTTTAGATCCAAGTGAAAAATGCCCCTACATTTGGAAAAAAGTAAGGCAAAATCTGACTTAGTGAAATTTTCACTAAGTGTTGGAACAAAGTGACTTTTCTTGATTTTGATCACCCCATAACTCAAAATCCATGAGGAATTTTGACATAGGTCAGTATGAAGCTTTTGTAGAGGGAAATGAGAACTACAAATCAAGCCTTAGATGGAAAAAAATGGCTTTGTGGTTTAGGAGTTATGATCCTCCAAAGTTGGTACCTTTGTCACTTTTTTCCATAACTTAGAAAATTTTCTAAGTTTTTATGGTTACCCCTTTTACAAGTTATCCCATTTTCTTTGATTTTTCTGGATTAATGGTGATTAAAATCATACATAAACATCATTTTAGGGTTAAAAATCCATTTTTGTGAAAAATCTCAAAAAGTCAAAGTTGACTTTCGTGCACAATTGACTTTTTATCCGATGAATTCCAAACTGTGCAATTCTTCAGAAAATCATGTCCTTGACCTAAATCAAATTTGATGGACATGTTCTATGGGTGGTATAGAGGATATTGAATCATGTCTTAGGGCTTGGGAGCATGTCCTAGTCAAAAGTCAAAGTTACAGTTGACTTTTCCCGCGAAACCCTAATTGTGGTTCAGATGAAATTGAAACTTGTTGCTCAAGCTTCTTGGATCAATCCATTGTTCCAAATGGATCAATATGGCATATTGGAGATCCTCAAATCCACTCTTGAGGTCTTGGTTCATAATTGGTCCCAAAAGTCAACTTAGGGGTGAATTAGGTCAAGAAATCCCATAAATTCCTGATTTTTTATGAATGCATCCCCTGAGGCAAAATTGACTGGATGATTGAGTTTACGAGGTTCCATGGAGCATATTAGGTTATGTTTTGGATCTTTGGCTCATGCCCAGAGGAAAATTTCCATCTGGAGACCTTGGTCGATCAAAACCCTAATTTGGTGACACTGGCGATCTTGAGGCTTGATCCACCTAGAAGGGAGCATCCTTGTGCTTAATCCTTGAAGTTGGAGTCCTTTTTTATCCTTTGTGTATGTTTGAGGGTGTAGACAAGTTGAAGATCATGTCATTCCTTGATTGATCCTTTGTCTAAAAGCTCTGAGAGGGCTTGAAACCCTAATTTTGATAGTAGTGAATACTTACCCATCTTTGGGGAGACTGATGAGGCATAATGATATACCCATATTGTGATGATGATTTGCACAATGGTGGAAAATCTTAGTGGTCAAAATTTGGGGTATGACAATGTTGAATCATTTCTAAGAGTTTGAATTCTTCAGTTTTCTGACTTCTTTTGTCGTCTTCATTCTGAAGTTCAAAATCATAGAACAGCAATCTTTCTTCTTTACATGAATAAATTCTTAATGAGCTTTAAACGAGAAAGTCAAGGGTGGACCTAATTCGTTTCTTGAAAACATCTCAAAAACACACAAAGAATTAATCTTCAGCAAACAAGACTTCTTGTTTTCTGATGATTCAACCTTGAGCAAATACGTTGTTTATCCAAACGTATCTTCTAAAATAAGCATTCAACAGATACTACTACTTATCTGATGAGTCTATCTTATCAGCTGATTCTTCAATCTTCTTCAAAGCTTTAGTGAGGAAGATTAAGTTGTTGATAACTACCAAACTTCAAGAATCAGTGACTTGCTCAAGTAATCCGATTGATTACAATTTTGTACACAGTCATCTCCTGAGTTGTTACAGAAATTGTAAATGGATTGAAATCTCACCCAGAGTATTTCTACACACTACATCTGGATCTTTTTCTGACACTGTTAGGTATTTGATATCCATCAATAATATAACCGGAGCTCTGATACCAATTGAAGGTGCGAGAAAGACACAAGAAAGGGGGGGTTGAATTGTGTATTCACTCTTTAAAAACCTTTCGCCTCTTATCATTAAAGCGCTAAGAGAATATCAGAGTTTGTTGAGAGACTCTGACTCGAGAAGTATCATTCAGACTTTGCAATGCGTGAAGCATAAGACACATGAAGAGTCTGATTAAACTATGTGTGATTCAGAACTTGCAGTGCGGAAGCTTATCAGACTTAAGCTGCAAGGTTCTGACTTGCTTATGTAAGGTTCTGATACTTAATACAGAACATAAACAATAACTAAAAGCATAACAAGAGTAAAGAACACACGATATATCCTGTTTCACCTGAGAAACTCTCAAGCTAATCGAGTCCACCCTCCTCAGGTGATTTCGCCTTGAACACAAGGACTTAATCCACTATAATCAATCTCGATTACAGATGCACGGGCTAACGCCGGTGACTAACAACCTGGACAACCGCAGCCGTGACTAACACACAATGAACCGTTCAGGGATTCAACTTAATGAATATAACGAACATTGACCTAATAGGTTCCAATCTCGCAAGATCTACTATCAGGATTTCACAGCTAAACGTTTAGGGATTCGTCTCAACGAATATAACGTTTACTGACCCTATTTCAGGATTTACCACAATGACACCAAGTCATTGTCTTCTCAAGTCTCCGGTCACACTGACCACTCGAGGAAACCTAATTCACATAGAATTAGTTAACAAGATATTACAATAATGCTTCTTAATAAGCAGATAACTCCTAAGTTTAAGTACATAAGAACACATAAGTGTTCAATCAGATTCTACAAATATGTATGTTAATTTGACAGTTGATGACATCTTGTAGATCTTCTTCTTCTTCGTCTTTTTGGTTGAGCAAGCTTTGAGCAACAACTCCTTGCTTCAGATCTTCAATGCAGCTCAGACGAGAAGGTGGTTGATGACTTGACTGATTTGCAATGTTGCCTTCTTCATCAACAGCTTCTGTTTCAATTATTATTGTTGTTGTGTTGATTTATGATCTTGAGCTTCAACAATAATGGTCGTGGGTAAATGGTGATAGCTTTGAATATTAAGTGTAACAACGAGAACTCGTCGTTGCGACTATCATCATATTGACACCGTGATCGATTTAGTAATTGACTTTCAATCGATACCTTCGAAAGCGAATACTCCTTTCTTTAAATAGCCCAGTAAAAATATAGTCGTTTGAATTACTGTTGTCTATTTGAAAAGAGTCGTTGTGTAATGATAAAAGTTGTACTGACACATCTTCTTTTTACTGTAGAAGAAGTGACTGGATATATCTTCTTGGGTAATATGTATAGTCATTCACAACGGTAACATTTGTCTTCAAATCTTCAGAGGCTTCTGATGGTAATTAATTGAAGCATGAGTAGAGACATTATAACAGGGTAGTCTGAATCTTCAAGTCTTCAGTCTTCCGAAGTTGTCCATTAGGAATCTGCCTTCACAACTTCAGCACTTGTCTTGAAACCCGTTATCCTTTACTGCTTCAAGTCTTCAGAATCTTCAAAACTTGTCCATTAGGAATCTGTCCTCAGAGTCTTCAGCACTTGACCCTTAGAACCATAATCTTCAAAACACATAAGTCTTCAGAGTCTTTCTGCACTTGGTCTTCAGAGCCTTCAGCCTTCAGAACTTCAAGTCATGAGAATCTTCAGCACTTCGGTTCTCTAGAAGATTATTTCTTCAGAAACTTCGCTATCTTCAGAATCACAATCACTTTCAGAGAGCATCCACAAGAGCATTGCAACAGCAATATCGGCATCCTTGGATCTGACTGATCATGATCAGATACAGAAGCATACTTGCTTCTTGCGACTCGTGTCACACATAGTAACTTTGCATATAATCAATTACGCACATCTGTCTGGTGCTTGTTGGATCCGATATCTTCTATGATTATGATCTGCACACAACACTCGTTAGAACATAAAATAGTTTTTTCACAAATACACATTGTTATCATCAAAACATAGAGACGACTTGCAGAGACAACTCTTGCTTTTACAAATTCGATTGGTGGTAACAGATACTTTGTCACATTCATAGATGATTACAATCGAAAGTTGTGGACTTACCTCATCAAGAAGAAAAGTGATGTGATCAAGGTATTTTCCAAATTCAAATATATGGTCGAAAAACAGAGTGGTCGAAAGTTGAAAATTCTGAGGACTGATGGTGGTGGAGAGTATGTGTCGAAAGAGTTTGATGCATTATATGACAAAGAAGGGGTTGTGCATGAGGTGGTTCCACCCTACACTCCACAGCAAAATGGAATTGCAGAACAAAAGAACAGAATCATCATGAACATGGTGAGAAGTATGTTGAATAAAAAGCATTTACCCAAATAATTATAGGGAGAAGCGATTTCGACAGCAACATATATTTTGAACAGATGTCTTACGTAGAAGCTTGAAGGAATCACACCAGAAGAATGTTGGTCTGGTGTCAAGCCTAGCATCAGTCACTTGAAGGTGTTTGGATCTATAGCACATAGACATGTGGCAGATCAGTTGAGATGGAAGCTTTATGACAAGTCGAATCAGATGATCTTGATAGGATATCATTCGACTTGAGGTTACAAACTGTTCGACCCAATGAATAAGCAGGTAGTGATCATCAGGGACGTGATCATATATGAGCTTAAAGAATGGGATTGCACTGAGAATGTCAAGAAGGATTCACTGAGAATCTCTTGTGAAGAACCAGGCACTAAAGTCGAAAGAGAAGTTTGACATTAACAAGTCAGAGATGAAGCAGACCCAAGCAGACCTCGACGAACAAGACACATGCCTGCAAGGTTGCAAGAATGTGTAATTACATCAGATGATGTGGTTGATGAAGAGGGTGAGCTGGTACATTATGCTTTCTACGCAGATGTCGAACTAGTCAATGCAGCTGAAGCATTGAAAGATTCGAAGTGGGTGAAAACAATGAATGAGTTAGAGTCCATTAAAGTCAACAACACCTGGTCACTTGTTGAATTGCCTTAAGGCAAGAATGCAATTGATGTGAAGTGGGTTTACAAGGTGAAGGTGAATCCTAGAGGAGAAGTAACTCGACACAATGTGAGACTTGTGGTGAAAGGATTTCTAAAGAAGGAAGGAATCAACTTCAATGAAGTGTTCGCACCTATTGCTAGGATCGAAACAATCAGGTTGGTTGTTGGTCTAGCAAATATGAAAAATTGGCACACATGTCAGATGGACATGAAGTGTTCATTCCTTAATGGCCCCTTACATGAAGAATTTTATGTCGCACAACCAGCTGGGTATGTGAAACGAGGCGAAGATGGAAAGGTGTACAGGCTACATAAAGCCCTGTATGAACTTAAGGAAGCTACAAGAGCTTGGAATAAGAAAATCGACAACTTCTTAAGGGAGAAGGAATTTGTGAAGTGTACGACTGAGCCTGGAGTGTATGTAAGGAGAAGAAATAATGAATTGCTTATACTATGCCTCTATGTCGATGACTTGTTGATAACAGGGAATTGCAAGAAGGAGATCGAAGATTTCAAATATAACCTAAGTGAGGAGTTTGAAATGTCAGTCTTAGGAAATCTCTCATATTTCATTGGCATAGAATTCTACAAGACTAGTAGAGGGTTGATGATGCACCAAAGAAGATATGTAGGCGAAATACTCAAGAGATTTGAGATACAAGATTGCAACCCAACTTCGACTCCGGCTGAGACCAGACTGCAACTGTTGAAGGATTCAGATGAAGATGATGTCGACCCAACCCAAAACAGAAAACTTATAGGGTCACTTAGGTACCTTTGTCATACAAGGACTGACTTAGCATAGAGTGTGAGTATGGTAAGTAGATTCATGCAGAAGCCAAAGGTATCACACCTAGCAGCAACAGAGAGGATACTGAGGTATCTGAAAGGGACTCTCGACTACGGCATTTTGTTTCCTATAACTGATGAAGGGAAAAAATGCAAGTTAGTGGGATACACCGACTCTAGCTGGTGTAGTGATGTTGAGGATAGAAAATCAACAGCTGGATATGTGTTTATGTTAGATGGTGCACCAGCTGCTTGGAGTTCGAGAAAGGAGCCAATTGTGGCATTGTCATGATGCGAAGCAGAATAAATAGCTGCTTTTCTTTGTGCATGTCAAGTGTAACACCCCCTTTCTATACCCCTAAATAATCACAATGAATCATTTAGGCACATATTAAATATTTCGTCAGAGTATAATTGTAAACATGGTATAAAAAGAGGTACGTCACATTATACATTAAATTAAAACATACAACACCTGCTCAACATTGATATCCAACAGTGGGGTAACTTTGCAACAGAGGAACTTTGTCCTTACACCCACATCTCAATATTTAGAATAAAAGCGGAAAATCTAAACATTGAATAACATCAAACATATATACATATATATACATGCGTCGTCGAGTATCATCCATCAACATAATTCATGTTTACATAAACATTCATCAGCAAGATACATATACAAATGTATCACAAAAGAATCATATACATCCTAGCTACCCGGTGCTACATATCAGAGCCAACCGACCAAAAGAATGAAGACCTAATGGTCAGCCATCGTTTTGATTAATCCTTTCAGCAACCATAAAACAAAATATTTCGCGATCGAATTGGATGACATTATGGCTGCTAGATTTACGCGCTTCGTCGGCCATTCCCTTATTACAGTTATCTGTGAAAATTTGACCGGATGCCAACATTTTGGTCCAATCATGTCCTCGTTTTCCAAACAGTGATCCCAGACGATAGAACGTAGACTTGACCAGTGCAGTAATAGGAAGGTTTCGGGTAGCCTTAAGAACCGAGTTCGTCGCTTCAGCCAGATTTGATGTCATGTGCCCCCACCGTTGTCCTCCGTCAAACGCCCTCGCCCACTTCTCCCTGGGAATATTGTCTATCCACTCCAAAGCTGCTTTATTTGTTCTCTGTATTTCACCCCGGTAGTAGTTAAATGTTGTCGCATTCAATGCATATCCTGTAGCAAAAATGATAAGAAAAATTATTCAATAAAACATATGACAATTAATTAGCTAATTAATACATATTGAATCATAAACATATGAAGATGTAGGCATACCCATGTTGCCAACTATTTTCTTTAGTTCTTTGTCCCGAAACTCACGCATGAAGTTTTGCGTAATGTGTCTGATGCAGTAGCAATGTGAAGACGGAGGATACTGCCATCTATTTTCGGGATCATTGTATGCACTCTTGATTGACGGATGTCGGTCGGATATGAGACATAAATTGGCCTAGGGGGTCACATACATTCTCAAATTCCTAAGAAAGAAACTCCAAGCATCCTTTGTCTCACCTTCAACCAATGTGAATGCTATCGGAAAAATGTTACCATTTCCGTCTTGTGCCACTGCAATCAACAAAGTTCCTCTGTACTTTCCGTACAGCGAAGTTCCGTCAACTTGCACAACAGGTTTACAATAATTGAAACCATGTATACATGGCTCGAACGACCAAAATAGTCTGTGAAATTTGCGTTTGTCACCCAATTGGGTTCCGTCGGCTGTGATTATGGGCAATGTTTCTAACTGTATTACAGTTCCAGGAAGATACGTCTTCATTACCAACAACCACTGTGGTAGTTCATTGTAAGACGTCTCCCAATTCCCGTAAAATGATTCTATGGCTTTAATCTTTGCAATCCAGGCTTTCCTATAGGAGATCCTATAACCGTATTTCTCTGCAATATAAGCTTGTATCACTTTAACTTTTAGTGAAGTGTCGCTGTTAACAAGATCCCTGATGCTGCGACTAATAATTTCTGAATCTAATTTTCTATTATCCAGTGACATTGAAGTAGTTGTGCAAGTGTGGGGTCCTCTTATAGTTCCAATCTCCCATGATGTGCTCTTTTTACGCAGTGCAGCTCGACACTTGAATTTACACTGTGGGTTCTTGCATTTTATTATATACCTTACTGAATCAGACTTATAAACTCCATAATCAAGATTGTTAGTAATATGCCAATGTTGCAAAAATAAAACACACGCTTCTTTGTTCTCAAACACCATCCCTACTTCCAAATTCTCACCAATATGATTTGGTGCGGTATTTTCAAAAATATAGATTGGTTGTGAAGACTCAAGACATATGTTTGACATGGGCACTGGTGGATTGTATAGATTAATGGGTTCAGCATATATGGGTTCATCATTTATTACCTGAGAATGCATGGGAAGAACATCCTCGTCATCGCTAGCACCGAAAATATCTTCATACCTAACATCATGTAGTTCATCTTCACTGTATTCACCAACCTCTTCGTTTCGTATGAAAGGTTCATTGTTTTGTGTAATTTCTTCATCATTTACCTGACTCACCCCGTATTCATGCGAATATGATGATTGTGTTGGATAAGCTTCGTCTTCAACACGAACATATAACTCTATCGTCTTCAACTGAGGCATTGAGTAGTGACATTGAAACATTGATTTGACTGATTCGTTTGAATCTATCTGCTTCATTACGTAGAACACACTACCATCTACCCCATTAAATAATGGTTGACGGTAAATAATTTCATGCACCGAGCGTTGCACTTTTTTCCCAATGCGTTCTCTTAGATGAATAATATCAGAATCACGATGAATTTTGAACATCACCATTGTTGTATTGTTGAAAGAAAAACCAGGAATTTGATCTGTGAAAATTGAACCACCATAATGCATGGCAACCAATGTATTTCTCTCTGCCATTGATATGACAATTTTGAGCAGATAGTGTAAGTTCATACAAACAATACTGGATAGGAAAGAATATATAAAACTACATGGCAGTATGGGGTCGTCAGTCCAAAGGACGAGCTGCCAGGTGAAACAGTATAGGGTCGTCCTTCCGTTGGACGAACCCATGAAGAATTCACGTGCGAACAGAATAGGGTCGTCCTTTTGTTGGACGAACCCATGAAGAATATTTGAAGGCACGTCCTTCCAAGTGGCGTGCAGCACGGGCCATTGTATTTTCATTTCACGGCAGATTCCTTGCATGCCATTTTATCTTCTCAGCTAGTTATTAGGGGTGCAGGAATAACTTTGCATGCCTACTATTGACCAAAGGATTGTGCATGGCATTGGATTATTGTGTGCATGGGTTGGTTTATAAATACCACCTTCACTGTCAATTGAAACATATCTAAAACAATACATTATATCATAAACATTTCATCAATTAAAATCACAATGTTGTGGATGGGAGAGACGCACCGCGGAACACCGGCTAATGTTGCCGCATGTGTAAGTAAATTTCCTTTTATTATTAAATCATTATGATTGTGATATTTTTTTGTAAACCAATATTTTGATTTTATCTTATGTTTGAAACAGTCTGATGCAGAAAGATTTAGGTTGCATTCTCATGCTATAGATGCACCAAGTGACGCAATCAAACCATATCTGGCGCAAGCAGGTTTTGCAAAAGTTGCAGAAGTCAGCACAATCAAAGTTGATTCTAGTCTCGTGCTTGCGATGGTGGAAAGATGGAGACCCAAAACACATACTTTTCATCTTCCAACCGGTGAATGTACCATCACTTTGGAGGACGTAAGTATGTTATTTGGTCTCCGTGTTAACGGTAAGGCAGTAAATGGTCCTACTCAAGTAGGCAGTGACATATATTCCGAACACTTGGGTATTGAACCTTTAACAGCCGATAGAAATAAAGGTTGTGTTAAAATTGTTTGGCTACAATCTGTATTAGCAGAGTTAAAACAAAAAGAAACGCCATCTGATGCGGACAACCTTCTCCATGCAAAAATTTATATATTACTACTTCTAGCTAAAGTATTGATGCCAGATAAGAGCCATAACTTTTTACATTCTTCTTGGATACCCTTGGTAGGAGATTTAGATAAATGCAACGAATATAGTTGGGGCTCTGCTTGCTTAGCTACATTATATAGACATATGTGTAAAGCAACTAAGGTAGGGGTAAAAAGCATTGGAGGATGCGTGCTCCTACTAAGTGCTTGGACGTATTGGCATATACCACTAATTGCTCCCGAAAGTTCCTTCGAGATAAATCATCCATACGCAAAAAGGTAAATATTAATGACACTTTCTTTTCTTTTGTACGAATTTATACTGAGGCAATCTTATCTTCCCATTTTATCTCATTTTTTTAAAACTGCAAGATTTGCGAGACGAGGCATGGCTTACCAAAAAAACCCTCGTCACCACATCCGAGGATATAGATTCGCACTAGATAGATTGAGGGGAGACGACGTAAGTTTGTTACCATCTTCATTCTATACGTCGCTGATAAAATATATTTTCATACTTTAACTATTATATTTTCTGTTACAGTTCATTTGGAGGCCCTACCCAAATTACCCAGAATGCGTGCTAGAGGATTGCCAAATTTGGAGCGCCACCACTTATATTATCAGTTTTCATATTGTCGAAATGCATCAAGCTGATAGGGTTAAAATGCAATTTGGATTTCAACAAGATATCCCTTCTGAGCCTAGATGTCTACGCCAACACCATGAGACTGAAATGCCAAATACATGGGGAAACCATTGGCGCCATGTAAATAGAGAAGAGAACAAAGAGTGGAGAAACAGAAAAAAATTGACCTTGAAAGGTAACGTGATTACTGGTGACTATGTTCATAGCGCCGCATATATGCAATGGTATTTATCCATTCCATTTATGCATGCTTCTCAAGCCCAGTTCCTCGATGATCCCCGTCAGTATGCATCCTCTTCATCACAACAAAGAGCCTCGCCCTCCATGCAAGGGTAAATCCCCCAGATGAACCCCTCGTAATTTCAATCTCAGACTTCTTTTAACCCCCAAACCACATACCACCATCCACAACTCACACAACCTCAACCGACATTTCAACGCACTCAAACCACACAACAACACACATTCTTTGGCACCTCCTCTCAACAACCAACGCCATTCACCCCCACCCCTCAAGGAAACTTCTACTACCACCAAGAATACCAACAACAAACAACACTTCGACCATCCTTCCAATTCACCCCAATCCCACGACCTATCTTTGATTCCTCTTACCCCCCATCCCAACAACAACCCTTTAACCCTTCTTTCTCTCAAGCCACTTCTACCTACCGCATTGACGAGGTTTATTACCCTCCCATCCAACAAAGCCCTCCCACCGCCTTCGACCAACCATCCCAGTCAGTCCCCAATTTTCTCCTTACTGATGAACAGCTCATGGACTGGCCAGGTTTTTCAGTTACGGATGTTCCTATCGTCGATACATCACATCAACCAGAAAATGTCTGCGACGACGAAGGTGTAGCAGAAGACGAGGGTGTAGCTGAAGAGGAAGAGTTGTCTTCCGACTCTACTCCATCGCCAACAAGACGACAACCAGACATGGGAAGGGGAAAACGTGTGATTTTTCCAAAAAAATGTGGAACTGGGGGTCATTTGTTTATACAAAAATGATATATCTTCACCCAATAATATTAATAAAATTTATGATATTTATAATTTTATTTAATAATTATGTTATATTGATTATTTAATTACATATTGTAAAATATATTTAATTCTAATTTAAAATTAATTATAATATTTATTCAATAATATTTTAAAACATAAAAATAGTTTATTCTTTTTTAAACCAATTAATATATTAAAATATAATATAACAATTATTTTAAATTAAATTTAAAAAAAAAACGGATGGTTCAATGGGTCGGCCAACCAATGGCCGAACCCTTGAAGGACAAAAAATAATTCATTGGGTCGTCCAATGGAAGGACGAACCCAAACCCAAAACGTGGCATATTGGTCAATTTTTTTCAACTAGTGGCATTTTGGGTATTTTGGTTTCAGAACGTGGCAATGTGGTAAAAAAATCATATTTATATATCATAAATCTTATAATATTGGTTGATTTGTTTGAATAATATGGTCATATTTGCCATGATCCCTTTAAATTCCTATACTAGTTTGTCTTGGCAGGTTGAAGGTGGATCTTATTTGTCACAGGCTGAAGTGTTATTCTGCACATTTATATGATTAGTTGTAATTTATCATTACTTATATGGCTATAAACACGTTTAAAAATAGACCTTTAGAAATAAGGTAATGAGATAAAGAGTCATGATTATAGTCTTTATTTTAACAGGTTTGCTATTTTGACACCCTTTCCTACACCTACACCGTATTTCCGTACTATACGGACGACACTGTTTATGTACGGACGACACTATTCATTGTACGGAAGATACTATTCACTGTACGGAAATACGTTACTATTCATGTACGGGCGACACTATTCATTATACGAACGGAACTGTTCATGTACGGACGGCACTATTCATTGTCCGTACGTACGGTGTAGGGTGTAAAATGGGTGTCAAAATATCATTTTTGTTATTTTAATGTGTACATAAACTTCATAACAAACACAACAAGACTTTTTTAGTATACTGGTTAAAAGTAAATTTATAAGGTAAAAACCCTATCAACTACCTACCATTTTTATTACTCCTTCCGTCCCAAATTATAAGACGTTTTGGGCTTTTCACATAAATTAAGAAACTTAATTATTACTTTATGGGAAAGACAAACTATGTATAACTTTATAGTAATGCCCCTCATAATTATATAGGAGAGAGAAATTAAAAAAGTTGAAAGAATAAATAATAATAAATATTTGAGGGTATATTGGGGAAGATGTCATTTATATTGCATTGGGAATGTAAGGTGACTTATAATTTGGGACAAATTTTTTTGGCAAAGTGACTTATAATTTGGGACGGAGGGAGTATTAAGGTAAAAAATTTCTAGTATTTTTGAACATTGCATATAATATGCTACGTATATTGATCAGGAATAGTGATGATTCTTGCTCAAATATGCCATGTCTTTTAGTCATTTGATACTCAGCTTTGAATCTTTCTCTGCATTGCCTACCTTAGTTTTGGAACTAGTTGCTTCTGCTCTAAAATTCATCAAAACTAAGTAGCACTACTGCTTCAGACAGGTGATCAAAATTTTGTACAGTAGATTTAAACGTCTTAAATTTATGTTCTTTTGAGGTTGGCAAGCTTCCAAAGGTACTGTCTTCATCTTTTCTTGTGCTGATTCCTAAATGTGAATCTCCTGATAACCTTGACGATTTCAGACCGATAAGTCTAATTGGTAGTGTGTATAAGGTTGTGGCTAAATTATTGGGCGGTAGATTAAAAATAGTGATGGACAGTATCATCTTTTCATCTCAAACAACATTTATTGCGGGAAGAAATTTGCTAGATGGTGTTCTTGTTTTGAATGAGATCGTGGATTTTGTAAAAGCAAGAATAAAGGGTTGATTCTTAAAGTTAATTTCGCCAAGGCTTATGATTGTGTCGAATAGCCTTATATTCGTAACGTCATGAAAATCATGGGGTTTGGTGAAAAATGGATGAATTGGTTGGAGGGTAGTGTGTTTAATAATTATATGTCTGTTCTTGTTAATGGAAGTCCTACTCGAGATTTCGAAGTCACAAGAGGGCTGAGACAAGGTGATCCTCTATCACCTTATCTTTTTGCTATTGCGGCGGAAGGATTGGCGGTTTTAATGAAAAGGGATATAGAAGGGAAGTTTTTCAAGGGATTAAAATTAAATCAAGATGTCTCTTTTAATTTTCTTCAATATGCGGACGATATGGTAATCGTAGGTGACGGGTCTTGGAGCAATTTGTGGGCGATCAAAGTTAACCTTAAAGGCTTTCAAATAATTTATGGGTTGGAGATTAACTTTAGCAAGAGTAGTCTTTTTGGTTTTGGCGTGGAGGAGCCTTTTTTGAAGGCGGCTGAGAGATTCTTGCCTTGTAAATTCCAATTTTGTCCTTTCACATTTCTGGGAGTTCAAATTGGTGGAAATCATATGTTAGTATCCTTTTGGAAACCGGTTATTGATAAGGTCCAATCGAGATTAACTTCTTAGAAAGGCAGATTCATGTCAATGGGTGGTAGAACTACTCTTATTAAATCCGTTCGGTCCAATTTACCTATCCATTATATGTCACTCTATAAAATCCATAGCAAGAGTGTTCGGATTCTTACGACTTTGCAAAGAAGGTTTCTTTGGAATGGATCAACTAAGAAAAAAGGTATAGCTTGGATTAATTGGAGTTGGGTTTGCAAAGCCAAGGATCAAGGTGGTTTTGGTATTTTGGATATACGATGCTTTAATTTAGCTCTGTTAGCTAAATGGTTATGGAAGTGTATTAATCCCAAAGATAGCTTGTGGAATGGTATTCTTATTGGTCGGTATGGGCATTATAGTGACGATTTGGTTCAAGGTGTCTACCCAAAGTATAAGGTACCTTCATCTCTTTGGTGGCAGAATTTACTCAACATATCTCATTATTTCGGTCTAGATTCCTTTCATGGTGGTGGATTGGTAAAAAATGAAGAATGCTTTTACGTGTAATTATTACGAATGGTTTAAATCACCTTGTGATTTTTTGTAAGGTTGATTATTGGGAGGTTGGTGTTTCTTTGTATATGAGTTAGGATACCTCTTTGTATCCTTGGAATATATTTTGCTTATTAAAAAAAACTTTATGTTCTTTTCTATTTTGAAATTTGTACTAGTAAAAAAATACAGGTGTGCATGTTGCCCCTACGAAGGGCAAAAACACTCAGAGGCCTTAGTAGATATATTACGCTATATGGTGATTAGGGGTTTCCCACGATGGCGAGAAACCTTATATGGTGGTGTTTTACGGTGGTTTAAAGCTCCTGCTCATGTGAGTGAGAAAGTATGTTATTGAATGACGTGCTTAAGTATAAGTGTATGAGGGGTGTGATCTATATGGATTAAGATGTCCCATTTCCCCCATGGGAGACATATATTTATAGAAGCTCTCTTGGTCCCGAGTTGTAGAGTTAGCGGGAGATTATGCCCTAACTCCATGTCCAAGGAAATGTTCAAGGGAACTAGAATCATGGAGGAAGTGGTTCCCTCATTGACTGGACCTTTAGGTATCTTAACCTAAGTCCAACAAGGATGTCTTATCCCTTCGTTGGGTTATCAAGTGCTAGCTCGATGGGAGGCTCCTGGTCCTTCTTTGGACTATAAGGTGTTAGCCATGTGGGCGACCACTTTTGAGATACCAAGTGCTATCCCTAAGGGGAGGCTCCCTTTCCCATATTTGGGTGCTAGTTGTAAAACCCAAAATTTCTCCGACTATTTAATTAAACAAAATCACCCGAATACCTTAATCCAAAAAGGTGTTACACATTCTCATCAATCATTTCCTCGTCAAAACATTTATTAGGCAGCAAAAAATGGGTGCTTGAGCTTGGTTTAGATAGTGTGGATATTGAGTTGGATGCTAAAAACGTAGTGGATAATGTGAAGTTACAGCTACCAAATGATTCAGATTTTGGTGCCATAACTCGAGAATGTAATCGCTTATTAGCTATTTTATTTAGGAACTCTCATGTTAAGTTCATTAGGAGACAAGCTAAGAAGGTTGCTCATGCTTTGGTACGAGTGGCTTCATCTCTTGCTAGTGTCCAAAATATTAATGATGTACCAACATTTATTTAAGATTTTATTATTAATGAAGTGAATTAAGTATTTTTCCATAAAAAAGTTATGTTTTAGCCTTAAACTAAAATCCGTTTTAATTTGAATCTATTCAAGTTAAATTAAAATAATAGAAGACTTTCTTGAATTAAGTACATAAATTATAATGTAGATTTATTTGAGTTAGTCACCATTATATTAGAAGAATTTGAATAATTAGTAGTTAAGTAATTAAAATAATAAATTAATTTCTAAAATTAAATGCAATTATTATAATTTGCATTTATTGTCATTGACCAATTATAGTGAAAGAAGTTTAAAATGCTAATTAAAATTTTCATTTAATTAATTGTTTTAAGTTTAGTCGATTGTTATATATATATATATATATATATATATATATATATATATATATATGGGGAATGCTATAACACATCCATTCATTTTTATGAAGGTGTGTTTTAGTAACATGCACCTTAGGGTGTATTTAATGAATTTTTAGTTATTAATTGCTAAGAGCATCTCCAATGGTGCAACCCATTTTTGGGTTCTTTCTGGGACTCACTATGCCACATCAGTTTTAAACAACTCATTCAAATTTTCACTCCATTGGTGCAACTCTAAAAAACTCATATTAGGTCCCACAATTTTATCTCATATATTATTATTTTATTTAGGGTTAAATATGTTTTTAGTCCCTATAAAATTTGAAATTTCATTTTTAGTCCCTCCTGGGTTTTGGCAACGGTTTTAGCTGGTTTTGGCAACGGTTTTTTTGTAAAAACCGTTGCCAAAAGGTAGGGAAGGACTAAAAATGAAATTTCAAATTTTATAGGGACTAAAAACATATTTAACCCTTTTATTTATATTAAATTTTTTTAATGACAAACAAACCTCAAATATATGTATCCGTACGGTTGCTTCAGTCATTGCATTGTTGCTGCACACTGCAACGTTCGCCACCTTGGATGCATTTCAGTAAATATTTTATGCAAAAAAAATATGCCAGGCGGGCGAACAAGAATGAAAAACCACCGCTGGAGATGGTCTAATAAACTCCTTCTAAAAAATTAATAGGTGTATTATAGTTAATGCCTAAAGGAGATGTTAACTTACACCCACTTACTTTTTAGAAGGAGTGTTTTAGTAACATGCACCTTAGGGTGCATTTAACCATTTCTTAGTTAAAGCTTGCTAAAATACACCTTCATAAAAATAAGTAGGTGTGTTGTAGCATACACCTTCATAAATAAATATATATATATATATATATATATATATATATATATATATATATATATATAATATTACATTTTATGTTAGTTTAATCAATTGTTTTAAAAACTGCTAATTTATTAACCGTGTGTGATAATTACATACAGTTTATGTTATAATAAAGGATTAATTGCAATGCATAGGAAATGTCTTAAAATCATTCAAAACAGCAAAATATGATAAATGCATTAAGTGTGTGATACATTAATTGTGAATATTATATTTATTTTAAAAGATTTCAATTAAGATATAAATTCTATGATAAAGCTTGATTAAAAATTTAGAAATAGAAAAAAAAAATTTAAAGATAATGTTTTTTTTTGGAATAAAGATTAAAATTTTATTGCCAAAAAAGACAATACAAGCTCAACCGATCTACAAAGATCCAGGGTCAAGATGATATTTATAATTATTTTAATTTAAATTTTTAAAGGAAAATAATTCTAATATAGAATTATTTGACTTAACCATCCTTATAATTAATTAGAGAAGTTGAACAATTATAATTCAAGTTCAATTAAAACAATAAAATCTATTCTAAAATTAAGTACATACATAAATAATAATGTGGATATATTTGAATTGACAATCATTATATTATATTTGGATAATTTGAAGAATTAGTAGTCATGTAATATTAAAATAATAAAAAAATTAAATTAAATACAATTATTATAAGTAACATTTATTTGAATTGATCCATTATAATTAAAGAAGTTGTATAAATAAATTTAAAATACTAATTTAATGTTTACGAATTGTTCTACATTTATATTTTTGAAATTATTATAATTAGCACTCTATACTAGTATTCTTAAAATTGATTATCAAATGAACATAATATTTTTTTAAGCCAAAACATTGGACAAAATAAATTTAATCTACGGTCATGTCATCGTTCATAAACATCTTAACCATATATAAATAAACATCCCACAACTTACATGAATAATTTGTTGAATCTATAATAATATAATTTCAAATATCTAATTTAAATATAAGAATTGCATAAAACTTAACATTAAAAGCGTAATTCAAAAATACATTCAACAACATTTTTAGTTTGCAAAAAAAGTCTACCAAAACAACTTTAAAGTTGGTTTGATTCTCTAGAATTGAGTGACTCCAAATAAAACAAATTATATTTTAAAACAGTAGTTGCAACAACAATATAGAGAACTTCCTGATAAAAATTTCAAAAATAAAATAAGTAAAATCAAATAATATTATTTGTTTAATGTCAACATTTGGTTTACATATTATAATATATAATGACATATATTTTAAAATCACAATTTTTATAATGTTAATCAGTACCTCCAAACTCAAGATGCATAAAGGTGTAAGGGCCTATATATCATATAAGGGCCTATATGGGCCTATATATCATATAAAGAAATCTATAACCATTAAAATCAATAAAGAAACAAACTCCATTCATAATGTAAAATTATCCTCATAATGTAAAATTATCTTCATTAATGCATGAACAGATCCTGGACTGTTACACAAAAGAAATAACAATGGAATAGGCCACATACAGTTGGTGATGAAAATTTTAAGAAGAAAAAATTGAAAACGACTCTTTTGAACAAGATGATAGTTGATATTATACAACCTCTCTATTATTTTGTTAAATGTTGGTCTTATGTAGGATTCTGCATCCCAACAAATTCCTTTTCAGAATTGAAAACGAATTCCATTTCAGAAGAATAACAAAAATAAGTTTTACCTTTTAAATTGAAAATCTAATCAGATTGTATGACAGCTACAAGGACTGCAATGAATTATAATAACATATAAGTATTTGCATATCTTTCTTGAGCAAATCTTTCCACTTTTGTGTATGGTTGCAACGAATCAATACTTGAATTCTTTCACAGGGTTAAAGTAAAATAGGTGTAAAAACAAAACATTTTAAATAATGATAAATTAGTATATGAGAGTTAGATCAAAAACTCTAAATTGATTGTTATATTTGCATCCATTACAACCATTTCAATGTGTTCTATACCCTTGTTGTTAACAACACTTCATATATCGAGAATACATAATTAAATTGTTTATCTAAAATGGTGCATAAATGGAAATAATTTAAGAAGTGGAAACAATTTCACAGTTAGAAACGAATCAAATCTAAGAAGAATAAAATAAAATCTTACATTTTGAACTGAAAATCTGAACAAAACCATTATAGCTTTAACTTAACCATTAACGAAAAATGGGGGTATTGATAAACAACGATAACCCTAAAGTTGAAAAATTGGAGAAAAAAAGCATCATTTGAATATTGTAGTTTGATAACAAAATCGATTGTTATTATTTAATAAAACAAATAACATACCTTTTAATTCGAAACTTGATAATGATTTTAGAAATTAGGGGAAAGCTATATTCATCTACATCTTCATGTAATAATATCAGAGACGTAAAATCTCAGTTTAATAAAGATTTCAAACTCAGTTTCTTAGATAACATAAAATCAAAGAAATGAAATATGAGTTTATACCTTAAATGAAAAAACAGAACTGCAAAATTAAAATAATTTCAAAAAATGAATGCAATATCGAAGATGGAAATGATAAAAAATTTACTTTGATGAACACTGCTTGACGGACGGAGATGGAAAGAAAAAAAATGTAAATGTATAAAAAATTGGAATAGAAAAGATAAGAAGTAGAGAGGATTAATGAAAAGGCAAAAAATGAAACAATTGATTATGAAAAAAATGAGAGTTGTTAGCTTCTTTCAATGTATTGGAAGCTTAAAAGACAAATATAGTGCAATTTTTCCTAAAATCAATGGAATATATTACCAAAATGCACAAGGGGTGCATGAACCCAAACAACAAAATCAACAAAATACAGCAATACAAACAACTACCCCTTTACACAAACAAGAGGAGCAGTATAACATTCATAAAAAGGGACTTTTCTAAAAGAGCTAACTTCTATAATCCACTTCCAACTGAAATAATTGATAGCATTCAACATATCTAACACCGGCAATCTTTTGGATTCAAAGGCACAACGGTTCCTACTGTACCATAAGTACCACACCACAGCACACCAAATGACAAAGCCAACCTGTCTGCAAGACACAACATATACAGCTGCTTCGAATTCTAGTAAGGAATCAACACAGTTATTACCCCTCAAACAAGGAACTCCCAGCCAACGTTCAATTCCTCTCCACACCTCATCAGCTACACCACACTTTAAGAAAACATGATAGATGGCTTCTTCCTCCAAACCGTACCAAAGACACTTCAAATCACCACCTCCAACTACAATCCTTCTCCTAGATAACTGAGTCTTGGTGGCTACCATCTCCCTAACCAGACGCCAAAAGAAGATTTTGACTTTAGACGGCATGGTGACCATCCAAAATTTCCACAAAGCTAATAGAGCTTACTCTCCACATCTAGAACCCTCCTTATCCAAGCTTAAATTCTCATAACATGAAGCTACTGAGAACACTTCATATGTAATACCCCGTATTTTTATTTTGCTCTGGATAATATTAGTTGTAATCAACTGGGTTCCGGTGTACTCTGAGAAATTATCTGCAAAGATAATTAGGGTAACTGTTGAGCTCAGAGCAAATCCAATTAATATTATCTGACTCTGAGGTTTTATAAATTTGAGCTGTAGAGACTATTTGGACATTTAGTAGTGTTACTAATTAATAATATTTCCCTAACTCATTTATTTTCCTCCCTTGCCAAACATAGCAACATTTGAGAGAGAGGGAAGTTAGAGAGAAGGAAGAGGAAAGGAAAGAAAAGAAGAAGAAAACCTAGTGTAAGAAGAAGAAGCTTGGAATCATCATCTACTCTTCATCTTTTCATCTCATCTTCCTCATCATCATCCAACTCTAAGGTGGGATCTAGTTAGAACTTTTGTTTTAGAAGTTTGGAAATGTTAGAGTTAGGTTAGAAATATTGTTTTGTGAATGATAATATGAAATCGATGTTTCTAACGGTTAAAATGTAGAAATAATCGGGTAATATTGTCGGGTTATGATTGGGTTGATAGAAAATGAGTTGGAAGTGGTTTGGGTGAAGAAATGAGAGTGTTGGCCCCAAATGACCTGTTTTAACGCTGCTGGGAATTCTGGGATTCGCGAGTTCGCTTAGCGAACCAATGCGAAGGGGAAGGCGAATGCTCGCCTGGAGTTCGCTTTGCGAACTTTGTGTCCTTTTCATTCTGTTCTGTTCGCCAAGAATTCGCAAGGCGAAGGGGAAGGCGAATGTTCGCCTGGAGATTCGCCTAGCGAACATGACAGAATTTCCCATTTTGTTTCCTTCATAACTTTTGAACTGTGACTCCGATCGAGGCGTTCTTGGTACCGATGGAGAGCTATGGAAATACTCTATCTAATGGAAGTGAAAGATATTAGTTTGTTTCCCGATCAAATAAATTGGAGGGAACCCAAGAATGGTGTAACTTTATGATAAGTTGATATGTGTGATTCCATTATAAAATTGCATTACGTTTACCTATTCTATTGCTGTTAAACATGTTATATCTTCCTATGTGTCATTATGTACGTCTGAGTGAATATGCATGCTTAAAATGAATTAGAAAGAGTGATGAAGCTTTACCCCAAAACCAAATTATATGATTCTAGGTTGTGACTAGGATTGATAGATAATCTAGATGGCTATGCTCGTGCATTCGATGTAGAAAGGTGCATCTGTGACGAGTATTGGTCTAGACGAGAGTGAAATACTAGTATGGAACATGTGTGAACCATAGTGGTTATGAGAAAGGCAAAATAGGCCTTAAGGAGAATGTGGCCTTGTGATTGTCGAATACAATCGCGTTTGTGTGTATGATCACGTAATCGTAACCGTTTCCCTTGAATTGTCGTTTCATGAGCTTGGAGCTCCTCTGGAATGTACGCATAATTACTTGGCAGGTTTGATTCCCGCGTGTAGTACGAATGGAACCTAAGGGTAGATACTTGTGACATTTTATGGCCCGTGTAAAGTGACGGTTCATAACGGTTAATGGCCCGTAGAACCCGAATCCATTTCGTATGTCAAGTAAATTACAAGGATCCATGAATCGGGTTGCCTTCTAGACGTAGAAGCGGACGGGAAGAGAGGATGCCTTAGTAAGGTTATCGATTAGTGATATGTTGAGTTGGTGAACTCATGAACATGTTTCCATATAGTGTGAGATTATGAACTCGAAGTCCTTTCCTTTCCCTTGGACTTGAGTTAGGATTTGGTTAGAACCTTGTAAAGCCGAGAGATTCCATATGATAGGGAACTCACTGAGATTTAATATCTCACCCCATGTTGTTGATTATATTACAGGTACTACAAGTTCCACGAAGGGTAAGGATAAAGTCGTTTGATTTTTCTTACTTTCCTTGGTTTTTTGGGATGGCAAGACTTCCGCTTTGGAGTTTTATTTTTAGATCATTGTATTGATCTAGTTCTTAGTGTATTAGGACATCTTGTATATATTATGCCGTAGACTTTTAGTACTTTGTATTTTGGGCATGTAATGTATACAATGTGTTAACTAGGAACTTATGGTATTTCAGTACCAAAACTTGGATTCATGTATAATATATATGCTTGGACTCAAAAATAAAATAAGTAAAATCAAATAATAGTATTTGTTTAATGCCAACATTTGGTTTACATATTATAATATATAATGACATACATTTTAAAATCACAATTTTTATAATGTTAATAGTGTCTCCAAACTCAAGATGTATAAAGGTGTAAGGGCCTATATATCATATAAAGGCCTATATGGGCCTATATCATATAAATAATTTATAACCATTAAAATCAATAAAGAAACAAACTCCATTCATAATGTAAAATTATCCTCATAATGTAAAATTATCTTCATTAATGCATGAACAAATCCTGGACTGTTACACAAAAGAAATAACAACGGAATAGGCCACATACAGTTGGTGATGAAAATTTTAAGAAGAAAAAATTGAAAAGGACTCTTTTGAGCAAGATGATAGTTGATATTATACAACCTCTCTATTATTTTGTTAAATGTTGGTCTTATGTAGGATTCTGCATCCCAACAAATTCCTTTTTAGAATTGAAAACAAATTCCATTTCAGAGGAATAACAAAAATAAGTTTTACCTTCTAAATTGAAAATCTAATCAAATTGTATGACATCTACAAGGACTGCAATGAATTATAATAACATATAAGTATTTGCATATCTCTCTTGAGCAAATCTTTCCACTTTTGTGTATGGTTGTGACGAATCAATACTTGAATTCTTTCACACGGTTAAAGTAAAATAGGTGTAAAAACAAAACATTTTAAATCAATGATAAATTAGTATATGAGAGTTAGATCAAAAACTCTAAATTGATTGCTATAATTGTATCCATTACACCCATTTCAAGGTGTTATATACCCTTGTTGTTAACAACACTTCATATATCGAGAATACATAATTAAATTGTTTATCCAAAATGGCGCATAAATGGAAATAATTTAAGAAGTGGAAACAATTTCACAGTTAGAAACAAATCAAATCTAAAAAGAATAAAATAAAATCTTACATTTTGAACTGAAAATCTGAACAAAACCATTATAGCTTTAACTTAACCATTAACGAAAAATGAGGGTTTTGATAAACAACGATAACCCTAAAGTTGAAAAATTGGAGAAAAAAAGCATCATTTGAATATTGTAGCTTGATAACAGAATCGATTGTTATTATTTGATAAAACAAATGACATACCATTTAATTCGAAACTTGATAATGAATTTAGAAATTAGGGGAAAGCTATATTCATCTACATCTTCATGTAATAATATCAGAGACGTAAAGTCTCAGTTTAATAAAGATTTCAAACTCAGTTTCTTAGATAATATAAAATCAAAGAAATGAAATATGATTTTATACCCTAAATGAAAAAACAGAACTGCAAAATTAAAATAATTTTAAAATATGAATGCAATATCGAAGATGGAAATGATAAAAATTTTACTTTGATGAACACTACTTGACGGACGGAGATGGAAAGAAAAAAAATGTAAAGGTATAAAAAATTGGAATTGAAAAGATAAGAAGTAGAGAGGATTAATGAAAAGGCAAAAAAATGAAACGATTGATTATGAAAAAAAATGAGAGTTGTTAGCTTTTTAAAATGTATTGAAAGCTTAAAAGACAAATATAGTGCATTTTTTTCCTAAAAGCAATGGAATATATTACCAAAATGCACAAGGGGTGCATGAACCCAAACAACAAAATCAACAAAATACAGCAATACAAACAACTACCCCTTTACACAAACAAGAGGAGCAGTATACCACTCATAAAAAGGGACTTTTCTAAAAAGAGCTAACTTCTATAATCCACTTCCAACTGAAATACTTTATAGCATTCAACATATCTAACACTGTCAATATTTTGGATTCAAAGGCACAACGGTTCCTACTGTACCATAAGTACCACACCACAGCATACCAAATGACAAAGCCAACCTGTCTGCAAGACACAACAGATACAGCTGCTTCGAATTCTAGTAAGGAATCCACACAGTTATTACTCCTCAAACAAGGATCTCCCAGCCAACATTCAATTTCTCCACACCTCATCAGCTACACCACACTTTAAGAAAATATGACTGATGTCTTCTTCCTCCAAACTGCACCGAGGACACTTCAAATCACCACCTCCAACTGCAATCCTTCTCCTAGATAACTGAGTCTTGGTGGCTACCCTCTCCCTAACCAGACGCCACAAGAATATTTTGACTTTAGACGACATGGTGACCATCCACAACTTCCTCAGAGCTAATAGAGCTTACTCTCCACATCTATAATCCTCCTTATGCAAGCTTAAATTCTCATAACATGAAGCTACTGAGAACACTTCATAAGAGGAGGCACCACTTAGCTTAACAGGATCCCACTTAAAGGCATCATCCTTATTTCTCGCTGGTTTTATAGTCTGCAGCAAAACCATCAAGATTTCCTTATCCCTTTCCATCACAGACCCATTAGGGATATCAACAAACACCACATTCCAATACCAGACTTCCCCATCCCAAAACCCAGACCCTACTACTGATGCTTTATGGTTAGCAACGAAAAGAAAAAGATTAGGGAAAAACTCCTTCAAGGGAACTTCATTAGCCCATCTATTATGCCAAAAGGAAATGTCCAAACCACAACCCAAAAAACACTTAATGTTCTCAACAAACAAATCTTTATTATTAACACTGTCAAAACTAATGACTATCAAATCTCTCCACCATATAGAACCAGAGGACTTTTTAGCAACTTCTCCTCCATAATTGCTAACATACAGAGCTAGCCTCTCACCATATTTACTCTCCATAAGGCCCTTCCACACACTATCATCAGATTTCAGCAATCTCCATTTCCACTTCATAAGCAAAGCTTTGTTGAAGCAATCCAGATCCTTTATGCCTAGCCCACCTTTATCTAAACGCAAACACATTGCTTTCCAATCCACCCAGTGAATCTTCTTCTTACTCTCACTTCCACCCCAGAAAAACCTGCTTTGAATACCCTGAAGAACCTTCAAAACTCCAGAAGGGACTTTATAGAAAGAGAAAGCATACAGAATATTAATTAAATATTATTATTTATTTTTTTGAAATGATTAGATGTGCTAAGTGACAATTAAGGACATGATAAACCCTTTAGTATTAGTTTTAGCTTTGACAATTAAGTAATTTTTGTGGTCATTTGTTTTTTTTTTATTTTGATAGTAGAAAATTGAAAAAATTAACACATAATTTTGAAATAGAAAAGACCACAATTTAAAAATAAAGAAAAAAATTAGAAAAAAAAAATTCTCACAAGATTTGGGAGTGAAATCCACAAGAGACTTTTAGTATGTGTCTGTGCTTGAAGAATAACAATTAAATGAGAACCAAAAACATATAAAGAAAATTTTTAAAGTTTTTTTACAAGGTTTGTGATTGAGATCCATAAAGCAAGTATTGTTCCTATTCTATATAGGAACCCCGGTAAATAGTAAACAAAACAACAAAAATGGTTTAAGAAACCCGCTCCTGTTAATAGGAAACGAAACAACAACAAAAAAATCATTCAAGAACTTATGGTTAATATTAAGATTAATAATAATATGAATAACAACAACATGGAACTAGAGAAGTTTGTGTCTTCTTAATAGAGAAAGCCATGGGCATAGTAGAAATTGTGGTGGTATGGAAAATAGAAAAGAATGGAAGAGAAAAAGATAAGGAAGGAAAAGGAATGAGAAGAGAAATGGTTGGTGTGTATGATTTATAACTATCAAAACTCAAACAAGAAGGGACTACACTTCATACACTTCAAAGATATCAAGAACTAAGGGAATGAGAAAGGACTTCCAAAAGGGTTTATTGTGAAATGATATCGTTAAAAAAATTGTACCATGAAGAAATTGGTCAGGGGTTATTGGAAGAAAAAACGTCCTTTGATGTAGGATTTGGAAATGGTAATAAAGATGGAGATAGAATGATATCCTGAAGCTCAATTTGTATCATGAATTTGGAGAAATTTGGTGAAGCTCAAGTATCTATGACCAAAGGGATTTGGAGAAATTTGGGGTATGGAATGATAAACATGAAGTTTGCAAGATGCGAAAGCCATCGATTTCATTAGAAACCTCTACATAGATCTCATCTCAAATGTAGGCAGCCTTATCAAAGGATTTGAAAACACTAATGGATTTTAAGAGAATTTATCCAGAAAAATTTTATTCCATACCCCTAAATTTCTACCCTACTCCTGCAATTTTAAAACATTCTCATTTTTTCTTTTAACATATCAACTAATTTACATTTTCTTTACCATTTTATTTAGTTTTTCGAATTTGAAACTTTTCGTAATACACATTTGTTTACCGAAATACTCCGAGAAAAGTCATCCAATACGTTTTTTTCTTAACCAGTAAACTTGCTATATACTTTGGTGTCTATTTTTTATCCTTAGAAATTTTAGTGGTATGTTCTGTGGTTTGTAACATGTGTCAGATAACTTGATCTAATGTTATCTGGTGAATTTCATTTTGTGTTCTAGATTACTTATCATTAAGTAATCAAGTAGGGTTTTTTTTTCTTCAATTTTTAGACTTTTTTATGTTGCACATATAGGAAATCTCTTTACATATATACGATAAAATTCATGTATTTGTAGATACCACTAATGCATTCCCAACAACACAAAAATCTAATACATAAGAAGGATAAGGTGGATTAAGAATAGATAAGCTTTATTTGAAATAGTTGGCATGAGGTCCACCGAGTTGACATTTGTTGTTGCATTTGTCAAATGGAATCTAAGCAAACAAAGAACTTTTGTTGGGTGTTGGATAAGCTGAAACAATTGTTTATTAAGGAAGAGGTATGTCCACAAGTGATTTTAACTGATAGGGATATTTCTTTGATGAAAGCAATTGAAGTTGTATTCCCAATGATGCTTAATTTGCTTTGTCAATTTCAGATCAACAAAAATGTTGGTTCAAAATGCAACTAATATGTTATGAAGGACATGCAAAAGAAGATAGACACATTATGGGTGGAAGTTGTATGGGCTAGTAATAAGGTTAAGTATCATCAACGCTTACAACAACTTAAGCATGAACCATATGCATCTGTTGATTGTAGTCAATTTATTGATTATGTGAAAGACACATGGTTGACTTCTCATAGGCATAAATTTGTTGGTGCAAGGATCAATCGAGTGTTGCATTTGGGTAACACCACGACTAATATGTATGTACCTTTAGTAGTTATAGTTTATAAGATTTTGATGTTTAGTATGCCAATTTGATTTTTTTTTCATTTTAGGGTTGAGTCTGCCAATTGGAAATTAAAGCAAATGTCCGAGAATAGTATATGTGACATGATCAAATGTTAGGAGGCTATGAATAACAACTTAAAGTTATAATTGGATAACATTAGATCTTATTTTTAGAAACATTTTTATGAAGTTGAGAATGCCCACACTAGTCCATTTTATGGGAATCTATGTGGATCAGTATCCTGAAATGCTTTGAGATGAATTGCCAAAAAGTTATTAAGGGTTGGTTATGTGGGAACCAAGACCCAAACCTATAGGTGTACTCTTAAAACATCTTATAGGTTGCCTTATGCTTGTGAGTTAGGAAGATAGAGATTTGGCGGTGATCCGATTCCAATAGATGTAGTTCATATCAATGGGAGGAAACTAAGCACGGAAGTTGACTTGGAGGAAGATCCAAATGATGGATCATAAGTGAATATATGTAGTGCAATAGATGCATTATGGAGAAGGTACATGTCACTAGATACTGTTAAAAAAGTAACTTTAAAAAGTAGGATTTGTGAAATTGCTTACCCTAATACGACTTCAATGTGCCCACCACCTGAAAAGTATAAACCAAAGGATAAGTGAAGAAGAAAGGAAAGAAACCAGTTGGATATGATATTTGTAGGGACCCTTCATATAAAAAGTATGTTGATAAAGCATCTAAATCTTCAAATAGGTCATGTACACAACTATCTCAAGATGTTAGACTTCTAAGAAGCAGTATCAATCTTCTAATAGACTATCCTCAAAGAAGAAACCGTCTAGAAATCAATTCATTTTTCAATTTCCTAACAATATGAGGCCATATATTGAAGATAAAGTTAATGTTGAATCATATGGAAATTATGGGTTAAGATTTATTGAATCATTGGATGTATATAGTGAGGATGGTTGGCCCATGACTCGTCACAACTTGGATAAAGAAATAAGCGATAAATTAAGTTTTTGTGATAAGTTATTTGGAGGTCGGTTATCGTAAGTGAGGGAATCTTTGATGATATTATCTTTAGGTCTTCAACCACACAAAAAAATGATGAAAATACCATATGTGGGCTATTTGATAGTGAATCTGTATAATGTCGTTCTTGTCAATTTAGGCAATCCGTGTATGACTATCTTTCTTATGACAAGTTCACATTCACCAATAATTTTCATTTATTGCATTGGTTTTGAAAACCTAAATCATTGGGTTCAGGTACTTAAATATTTATGTTTCTTAAGTTTATTACTTACTTTGATGTAAATATTAATGTTTTTCTTTAATTTTTTAATCGTGTACAAATGAAGGAATGGTTTCCATTGCCAGAAGTCACATTGGATTGGAAGAACTTTCATTCCCCTGTAGTAGAATATTTGATGTTAGGATTTGCGACATGGATACAATATATGCAATAACTTACGCTTGTAATACCAAACAATGTTAGCTTAGCATAGTTCTATGTATGATATATTGTGGTGAATTTAATGACATTACATTGCATGCTATTGAATTAATACTATTGTCTTAAATAAAAAACATTAGCTCAAATTTAAACATAAGTATCAAGTTAATGCATAAGTCGACTACTACGAGATATGTGTAATGCTTCAAATAAATCATAAAATTGGGTGTCTACCTCATCAACACCAATATACTAGAGATAACGATGAAGCAACGTAGAAATTAATGATAACTTCAGATCACACGGTCCTTCATCATTAATGTGAATGGGCACCTCTCCCTGCTCATCTTGAGGGAGTGATACCAACTGAAGATATGAAACACGATAATACAACTCCAAGTATCCAACACTAACATCATATGGAGTTATAATCACATTGTCGGGTGAACCCCATCAAGGATGCTAGAATGGTAACCAATCCACTCAACGTCAACATTTTATGTCTTATGATCAGGAGGTAGGGGCAAAATATATTGCCTGAATAAAAACTAGCTTATACATTTGTCTGGTAGATATGGAACAAATGTGCCACACTATTTCGGACACCCCGGTATATACATATATCATCAAATCGAAGCCTTATTCTATAATTCTCGAATGGACGCCATATGACATCAGCATCTGTCCACTCATCTAACACATGTCTTAGTTCATCCACCTTCAGTGCTCTTTGCATATACATATATCTCATAGCCAGCGGGAGTCCACCACTGCTAGTTCCAATCTGATTTTTTCTTCTTCTTCAAACAGATGGAAAATACTCGTGAATACAACACTACTGCAAAACTAATATTATTAATAAAATATTAATAATAAATAAACTAAATAAAAATATATGTTTGTAGTAGAGTGACATATTCGTCGAGCTGCTTTCAAGTAAACTTGGAAGCATCTCATAAATATTTATATAATGTGACCAACGCAGTTTCCCCCACCATATATACTATATTCAGCCAAGTCCCTAAATAGTATTAAATACCTTACCTTGATAAGAGTAAAAGTCTTATCAGAAAAAAGGTGCAACCTACTAGCATCATCATACAAATATGGAAATCCCTTTACATATATGCGATAAAAATCATATATTTGTAGATATCACTAATGAATTCTGAACTACACAAAAATTTGATACACAAGAAGAGGTGATAAGGTGGATTAAGAAGGTTGAAATAAAAAATAAAATAATTGTTACCATCACTCATTCAGATACCGAAACAAGCAAGAGAGGATGAACCAACAAAGTAATATTTGTTGTGATAAAGGTGGGAAATAAAAACGAAATAGAGAGTAGAACACAAAATGCTAATGAGAACTACGGTTGTCCATTCAAAATCAGGTCAACACCATCAAAAGATGGTTCCGGGTGGAAGATTGATGTAAAATGCGGACTTCATAACAATGGTTTGCCTTATAAATTAGAAAGTCATTCCTTTGTTGGTTAGCTAAATGCAGATGAACAATAACATAAAAATACCATCATTCTCAAAACTGAAAATCTCATTTTCCACCTCGTATTACCAATTTCAAAAATCACCATCCTCGCGTCACAAAATCGAAATCTAACAAAGTACATTGATTAACCACAAATTGTGCACAATTTAGAATTTATTCATACTTATTATACTAAAAAAGCATAGAAAATCGCTCATATCACACCGCGAGTCTTTGGTCAAGAGAAGGGAGAAACTACATACGCTTATAATCCCAAAAACCAACGAAAAACATACATTTGTAGAACTTTTTTTAATTTAAAATATTAAAACAAGTAAGTGAATGGAAAATAATAAAAACACATAAATTAATGACTTCCACACACTTAAGCCACACATTGTCCTCAATGAAAGAACATAATCATAAAATAAGGATGAGAGAGAGGAAAGAACACACCCGAAGAGTCAAGGCAGATAGATGACTGAATAAGTAGCCTTTCCAAGTGAGAGCTCTTTTATAGTTTCATCTTCCAATGTGGGACTCTCATGGAATAACTTAAGGCGGTGTCCATTGACTTTGAAATTTTTATCATTGTTTTTGCTTTTTATTCCAGGATCAAAGAACATTCTTCTATAGGAAAAATTGTCGAATGGGCAAGTGAAAGTGGTCTCCTATTTATCTTATAGTACAATATAGATATCATTTTTCACAACATCCGAATTTAGCAGACCAGCTATTTGGGAATTAGCTCTCCATAGAATTCCTAATCCCTAGTTATTATTTCGTGAATGCTAAATAGAAGGAACTAGAAGTAGCACTAAATTTAATTTTTAATATTACATTAGAGATCGGGCCATAATAGCAATTGACCCGAAAAACATAAAAAAAACTAGCCCAAAACTAATTATGTTATTAAGTCTGGAGATAAAACGAACTATTCGACCCTTTTGCACTCTAATTTAGCTTCTTACTTTATCATAAAACTTATAGCTTATCCTCATAGCTTTTCAACGCATATTTGAAAGAGTCAATCCGATTTTTGTAGCTCAAGTTATAACTTGCACAACAAGAAGGTGTCAAATTATTACTTATTCTTAAAATAAATAACTGAATTAAAATAAAAGCAAAAATAAGCTAAACCTAGGAAACACACTAAAAAAAATAAAATAAAATCTACAAGTAATAAAAATCCCTTAGCACAAAGTAAGATTTGGTGTATTAAAATACACTAATCAACTTCCTGTAGGAAAGGTCCTACAAAACCGACTGTTTCCATCATCGAGATAAAAGTAATCTGAATACCGATAGGCCCAACTGGCACAACATGCAGTTAGTCCTAAGTTGAAATAAGAATAAAAAAATTCATAACTCCGACTCTAAGAGGTACCCCTTATTCCCTCTTGATCGCACTTCCGATGACTTCCTATAGGAAGGGTCATACAAAACCGAATATTTCCATCACCGAGATATTATTAATTCAGATAACATCAGGACCACCTAGCCCAACATGCAGTTAGTCCTAAGTTGCAATAAGAATCGGAAATTCCATAGCTCTGACTCCCGGAGGTACCTATTTTCCCTCCAGGACGCACTTTCGATGACTTCTTGTAGGAAGGGTCCTACAAAACCGGCTGTTTCCACCACTGGTATAGAAGTAATCTAGATACAGCCTGGCCCACCTGTCACAACATGTAGCTAGTTCTAAGTTTTAATAAGAATCAGAAATTTCACGATTCTGACTCCAAAAGGTACCTCTTCTGCCCTCCATGCCACATTTTTTATGACTTCATGTAAGAAAGGTCCTACAAAATTGACTATTTCCACCACCAGGATAGAAGTAATCTGGATACCGTTAAGCCTACATAGAACAACATGTAGTTATTCCTAAGTTGCAATAGGAATAAAATATTTCATATTCTGACTCCCGGAGGTACCCCTTCTACCCTCAAAGGCGCACTTCCGACGACTTCCTATAAGAATGGTCCTACAAAATCGACTGTTTCCACCACCAGGATAGAAGTAATCTGGATGCCATCACACTCACCTGGAACAACATGTAGTTTGTCCTAAGTTGCAATAAGAATCTTAAATTTCATGATTCTGATTCCCGGAGGTATCCCTTCTACCCTCCAGACCAGACTTCATATGACTTCCTATAGGAAGGGTCCTACATAACCGACCGTTTCCACCATTGAGATAGAAGTAATCTGGATATTATGAGGTTCACCAGACACAACATGTAGTTACACTACTACGAAAAACCCATTTAACAACGGTTGGGAATGACATATAATGACGCGGGCGAAGGCGTTGTTATGTAGATTGTCGTTGTAAGTTCGTTGTTTCTACAACGGTTTGGAAACCGTTGTTGAAAGGCAGGACGCGCACCATATATCACAACGGTTATGATAATAACCCATTGTGATACATACACTTAGGTTCTGGGTTCGAAACCCATTAGTAGCGAATTTATATAAAACATAAATTACTTATGATATCGGTTACAATATATAACCATTGTTGTAAGTACCCTAAGTTTATTATATTAAATGTAGATTGCTTGTTTTCCAAACACCTCACTAAATAAATATACATGGATTAAATTTGATGAAGATGTCTATAATCTGCAAATTAAACTGTTCTTGAAAACCAACTTAAACAAACCAATGTTGTTTTCTGATTGCATTCGTCTCATCGTGCATTTCACGCTCTTTTACATATATTGTGGTTTATTGATCTGACTCCTTCGATATATCGCTATCTTCGATTATAATTAAATTTCCATAAGATCAACAAGACATTGGATAATTTGCCTTATCTTTGATTTAACTATAATGGAAGATGGAGATGCATCTAAGGAGCCAGATCATTTACCATAATATATATATAAAAGAACGTGAGATAAATGATGAGAGGCATGCAATCAGAAAACAACATTGGTTTGTTTACGTTGGTTTTCAAATACAACTTAATTTGCAGATTACAAGTATCTATGTCAAATTAACTGAATGTATTTTAAGTGAGGGTTAGTGAAACAAACAATCTACATAGAATATAATAAACTCAAACAAAATTCTATACCAGATCCAGATATTATAAACTCATATAATACGCTTGCTACCACCAGCAAACTTTAAGTGAGGGTTAGTTAAACAAATAATGTAAATAGAATATGATAAACTCAAACAACATTCTATACCAGATCCAGAAATTATAAACTGATATAATACGCTAGCTTCCACCAGCATCATCACCCTGTATCATCCCCTTAACCTGAAAGGAAACAAAGCAAACTTCAAAAATGAGCATCCTCAGTTGAAAATAAACCGTAAAACCATAATCCAGTGATGAGTAAAGAGAGGAACAGGAATAACACACCTTTTAATGAAACTAATCGTGGAACAGGAATCAATTATGATGTTGAACTAGTTTGGAAAGCCATGAAAAAGAAATATAAGGAGGAAGAAGCTTACACAAAAGCTTCATACTTCTTATACTTCTTTTCATTGCTTCTAAAACTAGATAAAGTTTGCTTACACTGTTGTTTCTTCATTTACTAACATCTTGCTCGTGATGCTATGAAAAAAAAGTACAAGGTGGATGAAGTTTCCATCATAGCTTCATGCTTCTTATACATTTTTCCATAGCAACACAAACATTATGAAGTTTCCAAAGTATGGTCTTTGTTAAGGTAGTGAAAATGAATCTGAAAAAATGAGAACAATCAACAAAAACAACATGCAACAAACGAGATAATGGAAAATATCTAACAATAGATGGAAGAAGAAGAATACCTTAATATATGAAGCATAAGATTCACGGCTAATGGTGAAAACGAAGAGAAAAAATGGGCCCTAGGGTTTCACTTTGAAGGCAACGGCGTTACTGTTAATTAAGTGAAAGTTATTTCGCTTAAATATGGGTAAACTATTTCACAACGGTTAACAATAACAACCGTATAGATATGTATTTATTTATTATAAATATATCACTACGGTTTACCATAATAACCGTAGTGATAACCCTTTTATCTGTGAATTTTAAAATAAATAAAAACCGTATACATAGGTATTCATTTATTATAAATATATCACTACGGTTAACCAGAAGAACCGTAGTGATAACCCTTTTATTTATGAATTTTAAAATAAATAAAAAAGAAAAGGTGCGCCTTAACTTCTAACTTAATGCATCTGCAGTTTAAACATCAACAATGTAATTCACAATGCATCTGCAGTTTAAACATCAACAATGTAATTCGAACCCTAATTCAACTATTACATTTCATAACAAAGTAAATATTAAACATAAAGGAGCCAAAAAAACATAACATCTTGATATTTCAAGAAAATATCTCTGATTTCAGTTTGTTCTTCAAATTATTGTTCTTTTTCTTTAAATCCTCATACATAACCTTCAGATAGCCCACAACTTCCAACTCTGACTTCATAATGCTCTCATCGTCATTTACATCTCTTTCTCCCACGTCTTCATCCCATATGAACAAATTACATGTTTCATCGCTCCTCCAAAATGGACATCTCCAAAAAAGCCTTCCTTTATTGTGTCCCTTCTTACATTGATACGAAACCATACGACCATCACAACCACAAAAACTTCCAGATCGAGATTTTACATTGGAACAAGACGTAGAAACACCTTTGGATGATTTTGTCTTCAAATGTGACATTGCAACACCTTAAAGTAGAACACTTTGTTGTTGTTGTTGTCTTCTTCCCGACAATGGTGACGGCGTTGGTGTTAGGGTTGTTTCAATGGATAAATTGATATATATATATATATATATATATATATATATATATACTTGGTGTTTAAAATACATAAAAAGAAGCTTCAATTTGTAACAACGGTTTTGAGAAAAATCCGTCGTGATATCCTTATTATTTTTTAGTTAAATATTAATAAAACTTAAAAATGGAGCATTTACATCAAAGTGATAAACTATTTGAGGGCGATGAGGTTCGAACCCATGATAGCTAGATTGTATCACCACGGTTTTCATAAAAACCGTTATTATACCCTTGAGATTTCTAATTAAAATAATGGGCGCGCATCCAGTACGCACTATAAGAACGGTGTATAGGATGCCGTTGTAAACCTGACATTGTTGTTTGGCCGTTTTGTAGTAGTGTTAGTCCTAAGTTACAATAAGAATAAAAAATTTCACAACCTTGATTTAATGTTCATAATTTTAGCCAAATCTAACGTGATTTTTCTGAACCGCATGATCCAAATCAAATAGTCACCATTATATTTACTTTGTGAATGTAAGAAAAATTTGGCTGCAGCGGATTAAAATGAGTCTATATATTATTATCTTTTACTCATTCGTTTCTTTTGCAATTTAAATAAAAAATACTCCATCATCTTTCATTCTAAAAAACTTCAACAAAAATGTCTTCCTCAAATATCAGTGGGAACTCCATAACAGGTCCATGCCAACTGCAGTACATGAAGTTATGAGGTTTATGTAAAAGGGTTGCAGGTCTCAAGATTTCAGAAATTGATAAAAATCCTAGCAAACTAATTACTACACATGTAGGGACAATTTTTGCAACTTCTGCGATTGGGCATATCCAACAAATTTTCCGACCATTGTTTCAAACATTTCTGAAAGTCGTGACCATAGTGTTCAACAAACCACTTTTAAATCAATCAATATAGATCTCCACAATACAAATAAAGAAGTCACTGTTATAAAAAAGCCTTCTTAAGTTTCTCAAACTCATTTAAGTTGTCATTGTGGTAATTCTTTTTTTAATTCTTTTTATTTTGGTTGTTTAAGAATTGGGTGTTTTCAACTTTGATTATTATCATTGCATACTTGTTTTCTTGATATGTAAACTCTTAGTATAATACTGGGTTATCCTTAACGATTAATATGAACTTTGTTGTTTTAATTTTTAATTTTTACTTTTATTTTCATTAATGACTAATATGAACTCTAAGTACAATCTTTGCAAAAATGAATATGATTAATATATGAGAAAAAGGGAAATACATTGACAGTGTAAAATTTTTTATATTGTCAACTAATGAGAGACATGCATCAGAATAAATTTCAATTTTATTTTTAAAATACTAAATGACATGGCAAATATAAGAGTTTTAATTGGTTGCATGTGTTAAATTTCTTTACACTAACAGTGCACTACCATTAAACTTTTAATATATTACTATATATTTATATGAAAAAATAATGTTTCAGTAGAAAGTTAGGCTAATGGAAATTGATTCTACACCAACTTCATTAAACCACCACCATTATGACGATTATGATGTTGATGGACGACTCATCATGTCCGGCAGATACCGTATCTTCATGTCTGCCACTTCTACCATGGCCATTGAAAAAAATATTTTTTTATTTGATGTCCCTCACACTGAAATTTGATGATGATGAGATATTAGCCTGCTCAATAACCTATCCCTCACTCTGCCTTTCGAATATGAACCACAATGATATTTTTTTAGTATAATCAATTGATTTTTTATTGATGTATTATGGACCGTTATATTGTGTATGAACGATTCATATTTGCTTGAGTGCGTGAATGCGCGAGAATATGAATGCAGGGAAATTATGTCCGAATAATATGTAATTTCTAACCATTCGATTAAGATCTAATGATGTATATTAAAATACAGAATTTAATAATTAGTTTTTATTATAAAATATCATTCGTTATTCAAAGCGTTTAATTCCAAACCATTTTTAACTTTAGGGTTTTTATCTACAGCCATCACAATTCAAAAACTGTTAAAAAAACTGCTTCATCTTCCTTTTCAAATTGAAATCAAATTTTTAGTTTTTAATATAAAATAAAATACCATTTTTTATTCCAAACCGTGTAATTCTAAACAATTTTTAACTTCAGGGTTTTTATCTACAACCATCCAAATTTCAAAAGTTCAAAAAAAAATACTACTTCATCTTCCTTGTCAAATTAAAATCAAATTGAAATCATTTAAAAAACTGTTAATTGATAAAAAAAATAGGAGATAGTATAAATGTTGTTGCATCGTGTACAAGCTATCCAACTAACTTTGTAACTACCATAACTAACTAGTGTCGAGTTATCATGTACAACTGGATTATTGTATGTTATCATATAATAGCTTTTAGTTGTATAAAAGCTCACTTCATCATTGTAATTAATTAAGTGAATAAAACTGATTTACACTTCATCTTCTTCTTCCTTTTCAATGTTACTTGTTTCTTAAGCTTTGTTTAAACTTCTTCCATGGCTTCAATTCTGATTCTTAATATGGTATATTGAGCCTTTCGATCCGATTTTTTTTCCTGTTCGTTTAGGGCTCCAACACACTCACAATTCAATGATCCGCAGCTTGATCAAACCAGTCTGTTATTCGTTCATCCAAGTGATGAACCTTCCTCTGTTAATGTATCACTAAAACTTAATGGCACAAACTACCATTCTTGGGCTCGTTCGATGCGTCGTGCTCTTGGAGGCAAGATGAAACTAGAATTCATCGATGGTACTATTGATTCCATCACGGATAGCTTTGATCCTCTATACCGTGCCTGGAACCGTTGTAACATGCTTGTACTTTCTTGGATCATCAATTCAGTTTCTGATTCCATCACCCAATCCATCATCTTCATGGAGAATGCTATTGATGTTTGGATTGATCTCAAGGAACGATTTTCTCAAGGCGATTTGGTACGTATTTCTGAATTAATGCAAGAAATTTATAGCCTGCAGCAAGATTCAAAATCAGTTACTGAATTTTATTTTGCTTTTAAAATTCTTTGGGAAAAACTTGATGTTTACATCCCTATTCCTTCTTGCTCATGTCGTATAAGATGTTCATGTCAAGCTATGTGTAATGCTAGAAAGAATCACATTACTCTGTATGCCATTAGATTCTTGACTGGTTTAAATCCACACTTTGATGCTGTTAAGTCTCAAATTCTTTTGCTTGATCCTCTACCTCCTATGACCAAGATATTTTCAATGGTTCTCCAACATGAGAGACAAGGCAATTTTCATACTGTTGAAGATCCCACTTCCCTTGTTAATGCTACTGATTCCCAAAGATACAAGGGAAAACCAAATGCTCAACATTCTTATGGTAAAAGCAATAGTCGGGTTTGTACTCATTGTGGCAAAACCAACCACACCATTGACAACTGTTATGCCAAGCATGGATTTCCTCCTCATATACAAATGAAATATGCAAATCAATCTTCTACAAATAAACCTGATCTAGAACCTGACTCACAAGCTTCAGATGCGAAGACTGTCTCCCATTCAATCACTACTGAGCAGTATGAACAACTGATGCAATTACTCCAACAATCAGCTATTTCTCAACCCTCTTCTTCAAACCAAGTCAACTCAGTGAGTATTCAATTAGGTATCTCACACTCTTCTATTGTGTCTCATTCTCTTTCATGTCAAAAAATTTCTTTGGGTTCTTGGATTGTTGACTCACGTGCAAGTTCTCACATGTAAGGTTCACTACAATGTTTTCATTCTTATGTTGAAATTCCCCTTATTCAGGTTAGAATACCTACAGGTCATTTTGCCATTGCCAAACATGCTGGTACCATTAAGTTTTCACCTGATCTTATTTTGACCAATGTGCTTTATGTTCCATCATTTTCATTAAATCTCATTTCTGTCTCAAAGTTGTGTCACTCACTTGACTGCACAGTTGAATTTAATGGTTTTAATTATCTCATTCAGGAATGGAGCACAAAGAGGATGATTGGTTCTGGTGACAAAGTATAGGATTTGTATTACTTAGTTATGGAAAATAATATAGTTTGTAGCTCTAGCTCTAGTTCCAATTCTATTTCTTTACCAAGTCATGCCATTTGGCATTTTCGACTTGGACATGTATCTGACCAATGTATGAACACATTACATTCTATTTTCCCTTTTATAAACGTTGACCCAAAATCTGTGTGTGATGTATGCCATTTTGCAAGACAAAGAAAATTACCTTTTCCCAATAGCACACACAAAGCCTCACAGCCATTTGATCTCATCCATTTTGACATTTGGGGACCAATTGCTATACCTTCCATCCATGTCCATACTTATTTCTTGACTGCAATAGATGGCTGCAGTAGATTTACCTGGCTCACACTCATGAAACATAAAACCGAGGCCAGACGAAATGTCATCAATTTTATTAACCTCATCCTTACCCAACATAACCATAAAGTTAAAGCCATTAGAATTGACAATGGACCAGAATTCAACATACCCTGCTTTTACAATACTCATGGCATTACACACCAAACTAGTTGTGTGGAATCCCCTCAACAAAATAGTCGTGTTGAGAGAAAACACCAAAAAAATTTGAACATTGCCCGTGCCCTGCAGTACCAATCAAACTTGCCAAAACCATATTGGTCTTATGCAGTCTTACATGCATCTTTCATCATGAACAAATTACCTACCCCCACCTAGAAAACAAGTCTCCTTATTTCATTATGAACAATCAAAATGCTGAAATGAATGACCTCAAAGTGTTTGGTTCTCTGGCCTATGCATCTACATTGCAAGCTCACAGAACAAAACTTACCCCTAGTGCAAGAAAATGCATCTTTCTTGGCTATAAAACTGGCATGAAAGGATCCTTAGTTCTAGACATAACTATAAATGAAGTCTTTGTATCCAAAAACACCACCCACCATGAACACATTTTACCATACAATTATCATAATTCCAAACCTACCTGGACTTATTATACACCAACTGACTCCCCTAGCACAAATGACACACATAACAGAATACCACCTTAACCTGACCCCTTTTCCACATCCCTAACACCATCTGCTCATCAAACACCAAAACCTACCCTTGACCCCACACCCAACAACACACCATCTGTTGCTCATAACCAACCCACTACCATCAGACCTGCTAGACAAAAACAGACTCCCTCTTATCTCCATGACTATGTATGTAGCTCCTCTATAAGTCATTCAGGATCATAATCTTCAAGTACTCCTTATCCCATCACTTCTTATCATTCCTTTGATCATTTGTCCTCTGTTCATAAATCTTTTCCTTTATCCATTACAAAATATGTTGAACCTAAAACTTACAAAGAATCTTGTCAGAATGATTGTTGGGTTCAGGCTATGAATGCTGAGTTAGCAGTTTTGTCTGCAAACAATACTTGGCAACTTGTTGTCAAACCTCATAATGTGAAGCCTATAGGCAGCAGGTGGGTCTATAAAGTCAAACATAAAGATGATGGCTCAGTTGAAAGATACAAGGCCAGGTTAGTAGCTAAAGGATACAATCAAATAGAAGGTTTGGATTATTTTGACATATTCTCCCCTGTGGCAAAACTTACTACACTTAGAACACTCATAGCCCTTGCATCTCTTAAGCAGTGGCACATCCATCAAATAGATGTCAACAATGCTTTCTTGCATGGTGACTTGCAAGAAGATGTTTACATGTCCATACCTGATGGTGTTGTGGCTAAGAAAGGTCTTGTTTGCAAACTTTAAAAGAGCTTATATGGTCTTAAACAGGCAAGCAGAAAGTGGTATGAGAAGCTGACTCACCTTCTATTACAACAAGGATATCATCAGTCCACTTCAGATTATTCATTATTCACTCTCAAGCATGGATGTGACTTCACTGCTCTCCTTGTCTATGTTGATGACATCATCATAACTGGCAACTCTCTCACTGAATTCTCTAGAATCAAATTCATCCTTGATCACAACTTCAAAATCAAAGATCTTGGCATACTTAAATACTTCTTCGAATTAGAAGTGGCTCATTCCAAAGATGGCATATGCATATCTCAAAGGAAATACTGCTTAGATCTTCTTGAATCATCAGGGCTCATTGGTTCAAAATCAGCCTCAACTCTCATTGATCCTTCATTAAAGTTACATCAAGACAACAATCCACCTCTTGAAGATATCTCAGCTTATAGGAGAATCATTGGCAAGCTCTTATACTTAAACACCACTAGACCTGATATCACTCTAGCTACTCAACAACTCAGCTAGTTTCTAAATTCTCCTACTATCACCCACTACAAGGCTGCTTGCAGAGTGATAAGATACCTGAAGCAAAATCCTGGGAAGGGACTCATGTTCCCTAGAAGTTCAGAAACATAAATTAGAGGATATGTTGATGCAGACTGGGTTGACTGTCATGATACAAGAAGATCTACAACTGGTTTTCTCTTCTTCCTTGGTAATTCACTTGTCTCTTGAAGAGCTAAGAAACAACCAACCATATCCAGGTCATCTTCAGAAGCTGAATATCGAGCCCTATCCACTGCCACTTGTGAATTGCAATGGATCCTATACTTGTTGCTGGACCTGAACATTGAGAGCACCAAACAACCTGTTCTATACTGTGATTCATAAAGTGTCATTCATATTGCATCAGACCCTATATTCCATGAAAGAACGAAACATTTGGAGATTGATTGCCCCTTTGTTAGAGAGAAGGCACAACAAAACATTTTGAAGCTTCTACCTATTTCAACACAAGAACAACTTGCTGATTTTCTGACAAAAGCCTTGGTTCCACCAAAATTTGAAGCATTCGTGTCCAAACTTGGAATGATAGACATTTATCATGGTCAAGCTTGTGGGTGGGTGTTAATTGATACAAAAATAGGAGATAGTATAAATGATGTTGCTTCTTGTACAAGCTTTCCAACTAACTTTGTAACTACCATAACTAACTAGGGTGGAGTTATCATGTACAGCTGGATCATTGTATGTTATCATGTAGCAACTTTTAGTTGATAAAAGCTCACTTCATCATTGTAATTCATTAAGTGAATAAAATTGATTTACACTTCACATTCTTCTTCTTTTTCAATGTTACTTGTTTCTTAAGCTTTATTTAAACTTCTTCCATGAAGTTCCATGGCTTCAATTCTGATTCTTAATAAAAACCACTATAAAAAGTCATTCATTAGCAAATTCCAAAAGACATGTCAATGTCCAAATTTTGGCATATGTGCGATGACAGCGAAAATTATTTTTGTTTGGTATGTGATTTACACATCATAGAGCGAATTATTCGAAGAAAATGTTGGAAAAAATATTGTGGACCACATGGGACTGGAGATTCAAGATAGTGTTTTTTTTTTCAATTTAAAGGAAATACTGATTTTTATATCAGATGTGAAAACATAAAGCTTTAGGTTTGTTTTCAATTGTAATAAGGGATCAAGTACTATTATTAATGTTTCTCTTTACTACATCAATTTTTTACTATAAATGTATCAGATTCATTTTTCGTTTTTAAGTCTGATTTGCTATAGTTACACAACCCAACATTCACGCAGTCAAGCATATATTATTATCTAATAAAGGTCATATGGTTCTGATTTTAAACTAGCATTTTTGAATTAAAATATAAAATTTAATCTCATTTTTTACCGTGTGATTAAGATCAGATGGTGATTAATGCAGTTACTATGTGAATGCCTAAAATATTTGACTGCAGCAGATTCCTTTAGTTTAAAAGTATTGGAATAATATAAGCAAGTGTGAGTAAGTGAGAAAATAGTCTCACATTGGATAGAAATGTGGTGACTTGAGCATTTATAAGTGGGAGAACCCACTCACCTATCACTTTAAGGTTTTATGTGGACAAGTGGTGTGTCTCTCACAAAGGTGTCTAGTCTTACACTATGTATCAATGCTCTATAGTGAACTCCCCCCAACAAAAAGTAGTACACTATTGGTGTAAAGAAGTACATCACACACAAACATCCAATCAGAATATTTTACACTGTCAAATCATAACAAAATTTTAAAATTAAAAGTATGATGTGACGGAATACACATCTCTCATTGGTTGTTAGTGTAAAAATATTTTACATTGTCAGTGTATACTCATTTTTTCTATATTTTTAATATTTTTTAATAAGTTGTGATATTAGATTTAATTTATTTCAGGTTGAAGGTGAATTTGATCCTATGTTTTTGAATTATTTCATAAATATTTTACCGGCACGGTGGAAAGTTTATGATAGGGACGTTTATAGCCATGTGATGCACTTTAAAGGAAATCAAGCAGCTCCAAGATTGTTTAACTGGTTTGAAAGATTGAGGAATTTCTTTAAGTTAACCAATGATGTTGAAGTTAAGATAACTTTTTTTGGTAACTTTATTTTTAGAAAGAAAATTCTAGATGAAATATAATTGTATTTAAAAAAATTTGTTGAATGAACTTGTTTTCTTTGATGAAGTTGGTAATTTACTGTTAACAAATATTAACAGTAAAATATTAACAAATAATATCAACAAATATTAAAAGTTATGTTTTAGCCATAAACTAAAATCCGTTTTAATTTGAATCTATTCAAGTTAAATTAAAATAATAGAAGACTTTCTTGAATTAAGTACATAAATTATAATGTGGATTTATTTGAGTTAATCACCATTATATTTGAAAATTTTGAATAATTAGTAGTTAAGTAATTAAAATAATAAATTAATTTCTAAAATTAAATGCAATTATTATAATTTTCATTTATTGTAATTGACCAATTATAGTTAAGAAGTATAAAATGCTAATAAAAATTTTCATTTAATTCATTGTTTTGAGTTTAGTCAATTGTTTTAGAAACTGCTAATTTATTAACCGTGAGTGATAATTACATTAAGTTTATGTTATAATAAAGGATTAATTGCAATGCATAGAAAATGTCTTAAAATAATTGAAAACAGCAAAATATGATAAATGCATTAAGTGTGTGATATAAAGCTTGATTAAAAATTTAGAAATAGAAAAAAAATAAATTTAAAGAAAATATTTATAATTATTTTAATTTAATTTTTTTATGGAAAATAATTATAATATGGAATTATTTGACTTAACCATCCTTATAATTAGAGAAGTTGAACAATTATAATTCAAGTTCAATTAAAACAATAAAATCTATTCTAAAATTAAGTAGTACATAGATAATAATGTGGAAATATTTGAATTGACAGTCATTATATTATATTTGGATAATTTGAATAATTAGTACTCAAGTAATATTAAAATAATTAAAAAAATTAAATTAAATACAATTATTATAATTAACATTTATTTGAATTGATCCATTATAATTAAAGAAGTTGTATCAATAGGTTTAAAATACTAATTTAATTTTTACAAAATTGTGCTACATTTATATTTTTGAAATTATTATAATTAGCACTCTATACTACTTATATTCTTAAAATTGTTCTGAATTCCATCCCTACTATTCATAATCAAAAGAACATAATATTTTTTTAAGCAAAAACATTGAACAAATTACATTTACCACTGCCATGTCATCATTCATAAACATGTTAACCATATATAAATAAACATCACACAACTTATATGAATATTTGTTAAATATATAATAGTATAGATTTCTAATATCTAATTTAAATATAAGAATTGCATAAAACTTAACATTAAAAGCGTACTTCAAAAATATATTCAACAACATTTTTCGTTTGCAAAGAAAGTCTACTAAAACAGCTTTAAAGTTGGTTTGATTCTCTAGAATTGAGTGATTCCAAATAAAACAAATCATATTTTAAAACAGTTGTTCCAACAACAACCTAGAGAGCTTCCTAATAAAAAATTCAAAAATAAAATAAGTAAAATCAAATAATATTATTTGTGTAATGCCAACATTTGGTTTACATATTATAATATATAATGCCATTCATTTTAAAATCACAATTTTTATAATGTTAATCGGTACCTCCAAACTCAAGATGCATGAAGGTGTAAGGGCCTATATATCATATAAGGGCTTATATGGGCCTATATATCATATAAAAAAATCTATAACCATTAAAATCAATAAAGAAATAAACTCCATTCTTAATGTAAAACTATCCTCATAATGTAAAATTATCCTCAGTATTCTAAACTTGATAATGATTTTAGAAATTAGGAGAAAACTATATTCATCTACATCTTTATTTTTTGATAAGCAAATCATTAATAGGAGATTAATGGAATCTCAAACCAAAACAGCACCTCCAAACACAAGGAGAGCAATTAAAAAAAATCGAACGGGAATTTATGCCATTTGTACAAACTACATTTTCTACTATCTTCATGACCTAAAATCAACCAATTCCATGATACTACTTTAATAAGACTAACAATATCTTCCACATTATACAAAGCGTCATTAAACATTATATTATTTCTAGCCTTCCATAAGATTCAACAAGACATAAACCATATAGAGTTTATCTTTCCCACTTTACCTCGACCTTTAAGATTCAGGTTCCAAGCCTTCATATGGCGACTGCAAGAATCTTCTGAAATTCTACTAATACCAACCCAATCACAGATCTTGCCCCACACCAATAAGGAGAAATGACACTAGAAAAAGAGATGGGCGTTATCCTCAAGATTACAGAAGCAAAGCACACAAACCTTATCATGCTCGTTAACGATTACTCCTCTTTTCTCCAACTTGCATCTCGTCGGGAGCCTATCGAGCACCAATCTCCAACCAAAAATATGGACTTTCATCAGCATCACCGTCCCCAAAGTAACCTCAGCGAATCGGCAATTTCAGGCTGGAGCTAAACTAAAACAGACGAATTCAAGAAATGGTAGAAGGAATTAACAGAATACACCTTAGAATCATCAAGCATCCATTGTCATTTATCAGTAGCATCTTTTACCGCAGAGAAATTTTCCAGAAAATAGTTGCAGGTCCTCCTTTCAAACTCAGAATTTCCAGAATTAGCACTATCCACCAAAGAAGGGTTTTTTCCATTGCCATTGAGTTCCTTCCCAAACTTCCATCTGACTAACTGACATTGCCTTATTTCTGCAATTATCGAACAGGGAAGGAAATTGAACTTTCAACGCCAGATTCTCTGTCCAAGAAGACTGCCAGAATGCAACATCTTCCCCTCCACCAACAGAACATTCCAAAAAATCACAGAAATTTTCTTGAAGATCGGTGACTGCATTTGACAGGATATCAGTCATCCAAGGAGAATCTGACTTCAATCTGCCAACATTCAGGTAGGTCTGAACTTTAATACTCAAGTTACCGTATCTGGTGGCAAGAGTTTTCCTCCATAATTCGTTGCCGCCAACAGTAAACTTCCACAACCATTTAGCGAGCAATGCACGATTGAACCTCCCTAAGTGTTTGATTCCAAGACCACCAAATTCCTTTGGTTTACAAACTGAATTCCACGAAATCCAAGGAATATAATTGTTGGTAGAGGCACCAACCCAAAGGATCCGTCACTGAATACCGATAATCTCATTCACTACCTTCTTAGGGGCCTTAAAAAACGCCAGAGCATGGATAGGAAAATTAACCAAGACCGAATTGATGAGGGACACTCTACCTCCAATAGACAATGTCCTCCCTGTCCAACAAGAGTGCCTGTTCCTAAAGCTAGTAATACTCGGTTTCCAAAAGGAGTACCGACGAGGATTCCCTCCGACTGTCAAACCCAGAAATTTAAAAAGTAGTCTTCCCGTTTTACAATTCAGAAATGCCTCAGCAGCAGCCAGAAAATCTGTGTCCACTCCAATTCCAAATAAACAGCTTTTATGATAATTAATTTTGAGCCCAGATACCAATTCAAACGCACGCAATATAGATTTAAAAGCCCAGATATTAGTGGCCGAACCATCTCCAATAAGGAGGGTATCCTCGGCAAACTGCAAAATACTAACAGTGGAGGTATCTTGAATCTTAAACTCAGAGAGCATAGAATTAGAAGCGACATATCTGGTAAGACTTGCCAAACCCTCAGCAGCTATAGCAAATAAGTATGGAGCTAACGAGTCGCCTTGCTTTAACCCCCTCCCCGCCTTGAAATCCCTCGAAGGGCTCCCGTTGATTAAGATTGACGTGAAACTATTGAAAACAGAGCCGCGAATCCATTTCAGCCAATTGCACCCAAAACCCATCTTGACCATCATATCTTCAAGATACGACCAATCCACACAGTCATATGCCTTAGCGAAATCAACTTTAAAAAACAAACAATCCTTCTTAATTTTTTTGGCGTAATCAGCAACTTCATTTGCCAGAAGAATACCATCAAATATCTGTCGTCCCAGAATAAAAGCAGTTTGAGAACAAAAGATCAGCTTATGGATGATCTTACCCAACCTACTAGCAAGCATCTTAGAGATAACCTTAAGGACACAGCTCACCAAACTAATAGGCCTGAAGTCATCAAAATGCTGCGGGTTCTCTACTTTTGGAACCAAGGATATGAAAGAGGATGCAAACATTTTAGGGAGATAACCCGTTTTGAAGAAATACATGATACAGTTAGAAAAATCAACTCCTATAACATCCCAACACGACTTAATGAACTTTAAATTGAATCCGTCGACCCCAGGACATTTGTCACCATGACAACTAAACACTGCTACTTTCACATCATCCGCTCCAAACTCAGAGTCAAGGAAGATACGGTCATTATCATCCATACGAGAAATAAACTCTGAATTACAACTAACCTTGCACATAATCTGTTGTTGGTATCTGTCCTTGAAAAATCTGCAAGCTTATGATTTTATCTCCTCCGGATCTTCCCCCAGAACATCTCCTACTTTAATAGCAGATATTTGATTCGAACGATTCCTCACTTTCAGGGAATTATGGAAGAATTTAGTGTTGAGATCACCATCTTGGACCCAATTCATACGAGACTTCTGAGCCAACATACTTTCTTTAATTCTCAAGTTCTTCCAAATCTCCTCTTGAATTTTCTGCCTATCCCTTTTGATCTCTTCACTATGACTACCAATATCCAAGTCTGAATCCAACTCAATCTGGTTTACCTTCTGGACTTTATCTTCAATAGTTAAATCCAGCCACCCGAACACTTTAATGTTCCAACTTCTTAAATCAACTTTGAGTCCTTGAAATTTTTTGAGCAGAATATTAGAATAAGTACCGGAAAAATGGTAGGAGTTCCAACATTGATTGACAAACGACAAAAACTCCTTATGAGACAACCAACAATTAAATGTCCTGAAAGGCTTAGGACCCCAGTTGACATTATTAGTTCTCAACCACACTGGCCGATGGTCCGAAACATCTCTATCGCCAACCTCTTGATTCTTCAAAGACAAAAGGGATATAGCGAGATCATCCACCAAAAATCTATCCAGCCTACTTCTACTCCTACCATTGGAATTAAACCATGTGAAAGTATTTCCAATAACCGGGAGATCAACTAGATTCAAATCTCCAATGAAACAACCAAAATCCATCATTTCAGAACTACTACCAATACTAACTCCTTTCCTTTCATGATAAATTTTAACAGTGTTGAAATCCCCACCGACGATCCACCCATCACCAGGAAACCTACTCTTAACTTCCACCAGGTCCCTCCACAATCTCTTTTTATCATTAATGCCACAGGGGGAGTAAACGTTTACCACTGTCAATCTCTGATTTTTCCAAATGAAATGCAGACCCAGAAAATCGTTACCTCTAAAGCTAGAGCAAGCTGAGATCGACTTAGAATTCCACATCGTAATAATCCCACCAGATCTGCCCTGAGCATTCACACCAGACCACTCTACATCGTGGCTTCTCCACATGCTATTAACCAGATTAGAATCCATCTTCAGAACTTTAGTTTCTTGTAAAAGACAAATATCAGCATTCCCTCTAAGAAGAGTTTGGGAAATTCTTCTTCTCTTCATAGAGCTGCAACACCCACGAACATTATAGGAAACAATATTCATAATCCATCTGTAGCTACAACCTTCTTACCAGACCTGGCAACCTTATCATCAGAATCTAATTTCCTCAAAATACTATCCAACTCACCATCTTCAATGTCACCCACAAACCCCAATTTCTTCAAAGACCTGCGCACTTTAGATGGAACTTCATCAAGAACTTTCCGGCATCTCATATTCCCTCTTGCCACATCAGTATCTGTGATGGACTCATAACACAGAAGAGATGAATTAGACTCATCAGGAGTTAATCTGATCGATCTTCTCTTATTCGCCACCCTATTTTGACTCACTTTAGGGTAAGGTTCAATGTCTTTCAAGGCCAAATGCAGAAGGGTAGAAAAGTAAGAGGGGGTGTAAGGAATTTTGAAACAATTATACACCTCGTCAACATCTACATCTTTATGTAATAATATCAGAGACGTAAAATCTCAGTTTGATAAATATTTCAAACTCAGTTTCTCAGATAACATAAAATCAAAGAAATGAAATATGAGTTTATACCCTAAATGAAAAAACAGAACTGCAAAATTAAAATAATTTCAAAATATAAATGCAATATCGAAGATGAATATGATTAAAATTTTACAGGGCGGAGATGAAAATAAAAAAAATGTAAAGGTATACAAAATTGGAATTGAAAAGATAAGAAGTAGAGATGGTTAATGAAAAGGCAAAAAAATAAAACGATTGATTATGAAAAAAATAAGAGTTGTTAGCTACTTTCTATATTAGAAGCTTAAAAGACAAGTATAGTGCATTGAAAGTTAAACAAGATTAATTAATGGACAATATTAATTAAATATTATTATTTATTTTTTGAAATAATTAGATGTGCTAAGTGACAATTAAGGACATGATAAACCCTTCAGTATTAGTTTTAGCTTTGACAATTAAGTAATTTTTGTGGTAATTTGTTTTTTTATTTTTTTATTTTGATAGTAGAAAATTGAAAAAACTAACACATATCATTGAAATACAAAAGACCAAAATTTTAAAATAAAGATAAAAATTTTTCAAAAAAATTCTCACAAGATTTGGGATTGAAATCCACAAGAGACTTTTAGTATGTGTATGTGCTTGAAGAATAACAATTAAATGAGAACCAAAAACATATAAAGAAAATTTTTAAAGTTTTTTTTACAAGGTTTGTGATTGAGATCCATAAAGCAAGTATTGCTCCTATTCTATATAGGAACCCCGGTAAATAGTAAACAAAACAACAAAAATGATTTAAGAAACCCGCCCCTGTTAATAGGAAACAAAACAACAACAAAATAATCATTCAAGACACTATGGCTAATATTAAGATTAATAATAATATGAATAACAACAACATGGAACTAGAGAAGTTTGTGTCTTCTTAATAGAGAAAGCCGGGCATAGTAGAAATTATGGTGGTATAGAAAATAGAAGAGAATGGAAGAGAAAAAGAGAATGGAAAAAAAGGAATGAGAAGAGAAATGGTCTGCGTGTGTGATTTATAACTATCAAAACTCAAATAAGGGACTACACATACACTTCAAAGATATCAAGAACTAAGGAATGCGAAAAGACTTTCGAAAGGGCTTATTGTGAAATGATATCCTTAAAAAAAATTGTAACATGAAGAAAGTGGTCAGGGGTTATTGGAAGGAAAAACATCCTTTGATGTAGGATTTGGAAATGGTAATAAAGATGGACATAGAATGATATTCTGAAGCTCAGTTTGTATCATGAATTGGGAGAAATTTGGTGAAGCTCAAGTATCTATGACCAAAGGGATTGGGAGAAATTTGGGGTATGGAATGATATACAAGAAGTTTGCAATCTATGACCAAAGCCATCAATTTCATTAGAAACCTCTACATAGATCTCATCTCAAATGGAGGTAGCCTTATAAAAGGATTCTTTTTTTTTTGGAAAAGGCCAAATGAATTAAATTTGCACAAGTTGTGCTGAATACAAAGTACAGAAAGCCTCCCAGTTGGGGGCCGAATTCACCAAAACCAGATACAAAGAAAATTACCACAGGAATTCACTCCTATTTCAATACTAACAACACCTGAAAATAGCTCCTTAACATAATGCAAGAATAACTACTGTGAGCTCGATACACCAGACTCTATATTATTAGATAGTAGATGAGAGTTGAGGGTTAAAGTGCAGCAACCGACATGATCCACCACGCCCAGACTCCTCTCTGAAGCACACCACCAAGCTTGAGGCTTAAAACAAACATCACGACTTAAAGCAATTGACAACCAACTGCAAACACTTTACTGCATCAAGAGCCTTACTAATCTCCTCAAGCCGGAATTGATTGACATGAACATAACAATTGCCAATGAAACGAAGAACCATCATAAACTAGTATGTGATTAATATATTGCTAGCTATTTGATAAAGCCTAGGGGTGGCAAACGGGCATGCCCGCCCCGTTTAAGCCCGTCCTGTAAAAGCCCGCAAAAAAATGGGGCGGGGCGGGGCGGTCAAAGGTAGAGATGCGGGCTCATTTTCTAGGCCCGCCCCATTTAATGACGGGCCCGCGGGCATGCGGGCAAGCCCGCCATTCTCTTTAAAAAAACTTTTTTTCACTTATGATATAATTTAAAAAAAAACTCATAAATCATAATACTACCAATAAAAAAACACTATCATTATCTTACATTGAATAATTAAATTCAACAAATAAAGTATCATAAAATAAAATTAAAATAAAAAACTCATGATATAATTTGATAATGGGTTGTTTTGGTATGGGCCTATTGGGCCATAAGATATCATAAAATAAAATAAATTTAATTTGTTCCTAAATTTTTACCCGCGGGCATACCCGTGACCGCCCCATGCCCGCCCTTCTTTTTTGCGGGGCGGGGCGGGGCGGGCATTATTAAATATGCGGGTTCAAAATTCAGGCCTGCCCCGCAAAAAATGACGGGTAAAACGGGTTTTTCCCGCGGGTCGGGCCCGTTTTGTCACCCCTAATAAAGCCCCCAATCCATGCCTACTGATAAGGAGAGGCTTAAGATATGCCATCAGTTTGTCAGCACCTAGACTAAAATTACAAATTACTGCAGGTCAATTGCAGAATATAACAAAACTTAGCAGGTAATAAACTACCCCTTTACACCAGAGCAACTTCGTGATATCCCAGCCTCCCAGAACTATACCAGCTCAACCTGCACCTGAGCAATTATCCTCCCCCAAGTTATCACCCTCTCCTACCAGAAAAGATAATACCTGCCTAGTCCTTTGTGTGAATTGATCCTCTGTCTGGGCCACCTACTGATAATTTATCACAGATAACTTTTTGACACTTGCTCAGATACAACACTAATTTCTCAGATACAACACCAACCCGACCATGATTCTAACTTTAACAGAAGCTAAGCAATTCGTCTGTCCTTGAATCCTCTTTACCTCTACTCAGCCAGATATGGTGATGTCTGTTTCTAGCCTCAGTTTTTCGCCAAGTCCGAGGTAACATCGTTTTGAATTCCCATACATGCTTTTAGATTAGAATACCACGCTCCTATGTAGTCTTCAATTATTTTAGCTTTGAATTTGAGCCAGTCCCATGAGGTGATTTTTGTCCCTTTCGTGATCTGATCTATGTGAATTTCTTTGTTTCTGAATATTTTTCCGTTTCTGTTTTTCCAGATATGCCACACCGTAGAGCTCCAGATGATTCAAAGTTGCGATGCGTGGATTTTTCCATTTCCCAGGATGTACTCAAACTGATCCCAATGAGGCCATCCTTCGTTGTGGAAGGTTGTTGTCACTCCCAACCACCTGCAAATTTTATACCAAACACCTGCAAATAACGGACATTCGAAAAATACGTGGTTCACCGATTCCTTAGACCCGCATTCCTCGCTGCAACTGTACTGATTAATTGGAATTGCTTCTCTCTTAGTTAAATTATCCTTCATCGGTAACCTATTTTGGAGAATTCTCCAAATCAGGCAAGAAACCTTTATCGGAATTGCTTTACTCCATACTTTTCCCCTTTAAAACGTTGGTGCTACTTGTTCTAATTCTTCTATACTCTTGTAAGCCACTCTAACAGAGTATCTATTATCATTTGATTGGCTCCCTATATCTAGTTGAACTATCTCCTGCAACCAGGTTGATGACTTTCTAGAGTTATTACCAAATGATCTGTACACAAACCGTTTTTCTCATTTTGTATTTTCCATTTTCATTTCCCAAGTAATGCTAAATTAAAGGCTAGGCTCTAAGTTTATTAACCCCCCATTCCCTTTTCGATAGGTCTACACACCGCCTCCCATTTTACCCAATTTATTTTCCTCTCGTTCTCGCACCCTCCCCACAGGAACTATTTAAATAAGCTCTTGATTTTGTTAATAATACCTGCTGGCATCTTGAAAAATGATAGGTAATAGACTGGAAGAGCCGACAATACTGAATTTATTACCACCACCCGAGCCCCCATTGATAAAGATTTGTTCTTCCACCTCGATAGTCTCTTCCTAATTGTTTCAATAACAGGCTGCCACATAGTTTCCTTTTTAGAGTTATCCCCAATCGGGATCCTTAGGTAAATGAATGGCGCTGCACCGGTTTTGTAATTCAGTAAATCAGTCGCATCCTCTAACCACCTCTGACAGACATTTACACCGATCAAGAGGCTCTTAGGGAAGTTCACCTTAAGGCCCAACATGATCTCAAACAACATAAGCGCCGACTTGATCGAATTGATGTTTGACCAGCTTCTCTCTCCTATGATCAAAGTGTCATCCGTGTATTGTAGGTGCATAAACACTTCGCCACCTTCATTAAACCTATAACCTTTAAATCTGGCCACTTATTTCGCCTTGTTTAACAGAATGTTAAATCCTTCAGCTGCAATGAGAAATAGAAAGGGGGACATCAGATCGCCTTGTCTAAGACCATGCTCCAATTTTATCTCATCTGTGGGGCTGCCATTAACCAGGATTGAAGTAGATGTTGTATTTAGACATTCCTTTATCCATTTCCTACAGGTTTCGCAACGAAGTCATGAATTGCCAATCGACCGAGTCATAGGCCTTTTTGAAGTCCACTTTAAATAAAATGACTTCCTTCTGGTTTTTCCTTGCCTCGTCCACTATCTCGTTTTCCACGAGGATTCCATCTACAATTTGTCTCCCTGTAATAAAAGCATATTACGTTTCGGCTATGACTTTACCAATCACTTCCTTCAACCTATTCGCGAGCACCTTCGACAACACTTTAAATATACACCCAACTAACGAAATGAGTCTGAAGTCTGTATTTTTTGTTGAATTTGATTTCTTTGAAATTAGCACTGTGAAGGAGCTATTTGCACCTTTGACGATTCTTCAGAATTTGTGAAATTCTGACATGATTCTCAAGAGATCATCCTTAATTATTCCCCAAAAATCTTTAATGAATCCAAAGTTTATTCCGTCTGGGCCTGGATTTTTTCCCTGTCGCAATCCCACACTGCTGCTTTCACTTCCTCTTCCGTGAACTCCTTGGTTAATTTTTCATTGTCACCAACATAAATACTTTTGAAATCCATGAAAGCTAGAACTGGTCTCACTCCTTCTGTCGCGAATTGTTTTTGAAAGTGATCCTTCACTAAATTTTTTATCTCTGTAACTCTTGTCACCATGCTGCCTTCTTGTTCGAGACTCAGAATTTTATTCCTCCTTCTTCTTTTGTTGATGAAGCCATGAAAGAGTTTCGTATTGGCATCTCCTTCTTTTATCCATCTCACTCTGGATCTCTGCCTTTGTATGCTGCATTGCAATCTAGAAAGGTCATGAAGCTCAGTTAATGCCTTCCTCTTTGCTATGATTTCTTCTTCTGATAAAGGAATTTCTTCTCCTCTTTCTTCAAGTCTGTTAAACTTCAACTTTTCCTCTTTTATCCTCTCTTCCATATTCTGAGTGTTATTTTTATGCCATTTCTTCAACGCCGCTTTGATTAATTTCAGTTTTTCATTGAGTACAAACATTCCCCACCCTTTCACCTCAATTTTCTACCATTAGTCTTCTACGAATTGTTTGTATCCTTTAATTTCCTTCCAGCAATTCAACATACGAAAGGGTTTAGGTCCCCAATTTAGTTTTGAGTCGCTTAGCATTACCGGACAGTGATCTGAGAGCGATTTTTCTAAACCCCACTGATTACAACCAGGCCATGATCTCGAACATTCTTCAGATATCAGAATCCTGTTGATCCTGCTCATTGATGTACCATTCACTTTCGCCCATGTGAATCTTCTGCCGTGCAGTGGTAAGTCAATTAGATCCGCTTTTGTAATATACTCATCAAATGCTTCCATCTCTTCTCTTCTACCTTTGTTGTTGCTCCATTTCCTTTCGTCTTCCGATCTAACATCATTAAAGTCTCCTAGAACGCACTAATTAGCTTGGCTTCTTTCCAAGATCATTGTTATTAGCTCTTCCCACAGTGTTTTCTTCTTTCTCGGATCACATGGGGCATATATGTTGACAATTATTACTGGTTTTTTATCTGTTCCCCAATCTCCTTCCCCTAATGAATTTAATTGACCCTAATGGATTTCAAGAGAATTTATCCAGAAAAATTTTATTCTATACCCCTAAATTTTTACCCTACTCCTGCAATTTTAAAATATTCTCATTTTGCTCTTTTAACATATCAACAAATTTACTTCTTTTTTTACCATTTTATTAAGTTTTTCGAATTTGAAACTTTTTGTAATACACATGTGTTTACCGGAATACTCGGAGAAAAGTCATACAATACATGTTTTTCTTAACCAGTAAACTTGCTATATACTTTGGTGTCTATTTTTTATCCTAAGAAAATTTATTGGTATGTTCTGTGGTTTGTAACATGTGTCAGATAACTTGATCTAATGTTATCTGGTGACTTTCATTTTGTGTTCTAGATTACTTATCATTAAGTAATCAAGTAGGGTTTTGTTTTTTTTCAATTTTTAAACTTTTTTTAAGTTGCACATATATGAAAATCCCTTTACATATATGCGATAAAATTCATGTATTTGTAGATACCACTAATGCATTCCCAACAACGCAAAAATCTAATACATAAGAAGGGTACGGTGGATTAAGAAGTTTGAACCCATAAATAAAGTAATTGATACCATCATTTATTCATATATCAAAACAAGCAAGAGAGGGAGAAACAACACAATAGTATTTACTTGTGGTAAAGCAGTTATATTAATGTCCTTGAAAGAGCGGAATTCGGAAAATGCCACTCGGATCACGCAAATATATAAACATAAGAGTAAGTTACAAAAAGAGATAAGATATCCTAGAACTGAGACACAACATTTATTTAAGATGATAGAGGATGTATGTTATGTTTACTGGAGTATGAGAATAGATGACTCGGATATTGTGAGAGGTATTCTTTAGGTCCACACATACTCAATAAAGTTGTTGAACATTTTTCTTATTGTGTTGATTATGGATAGCACAGATAAGACAAGTAAAAATAGATAAGCTTTATTTGAAATAGTTGGCATGACGTCAACCGAGTTGACATTTGTTGTTGCATTTGTCAAATGGAAACTAAGGAAACAAAGAACTTTTGTTGCGTGTTGGATAAGCTGAAACAATTGTTTATTAAGGAAGAGGTATGTCCACAAGTGATTTTAACTGATAGAGATATTGCTTTGATGAAAACAATTGAAGTTGTATTTCCAATGATGCTTAATTTTCTTTGTCAATTTCAGATCAACAAAAATGTTGGTTCAAAATGCAACTAATATGTTATGAATGACATGCAAAAAAAGATAGATACATTATGTGTGGAAGTTGTATGGGCTAGTAATAAGGTTAAGTATCATCAACGGTTACAACAACTTAAGCATGAACCACATGCATCTGTTGATTGTAGTGAATTTATTGATTATGTGAAAGACACATGGTTGACTCCTCAAAGGCATAAATTTGTTGGTGCAAGGATTAATCGAGTGTTGCACTTGGGTAACACCATGAGTAATATGTATGTACCTTTAGTAGTTATAGTTTATAAGATTTTTATGTTTAGTAATGCCAATTCGATGTTTTTTTTTTCTTTTTAGGGTTGAGTCTGCTAATTGGAAATTAAAGCAAATGTCAGAGAATAATATATGTGACATGATCAAATGTTTGGAGGCTATGAATAACAACTTAGAGTTATAATTGGGCAACATTAGAGCTTATTTATAGAAACATTTTTATGAAGTTGAGCATGCCCACACTAGTCCATTTAATGGGAATCCATGTGAATTAGTATCCCGAAATGCTTTGAGATGAATTGCCAAAGAGTTATTAAGGGTTGATTATGTGGGAACCAACACCCAAACCTATATGTGTACTCTTAGAACATCTTATAGGTTACCTTATGCTTGTAAGTTAGGAAGATAGAGATTTGGTGGTGATATGATTCCAATAGATGTAGTTCATATCAATTGGAAGAAACTAAGCATGGAAGTTGACTTGGAGGAAGATCCAGATGATGAATCATAGGTGAATATATGTAGTGCAATAAATGAATTATGGAGAAGGTACATGTCACTAGATACTGTTAAAAAAGTAACTTTAAAAAGTAGGATTTGTGAATTGCTTACCCTAATACGACTTCAATGTGCCCACCACCTGAAAAGTATAAACCAAAGGATAAGTGAAGAAGAAATGAAAGAAACCAGTTGGATATGATATTTGTAGGGACCCTTCATATCAAGAGTATGTTGATAAAGCATCTAAATCTTCAAATAATCCATGTACACAACTATCTCAAGATGTTAGACTTCTAAGAAACAATATCAATCTTCTAAAATACTATCCTCAAAGAAGAAACCGTCTAGAAATCAATTCATTTTTCAATTTCCTAACAATATTAGGCCATATATTGAAGATAAAGTTAATGTTGAATCATATGGAAATGATGGGTTAAGAGTCATTGAATCATTAGATGTATATAGTGAGGATGGTTGGCCCATGACTCGTCACAACTTGGATAAAGAAATAAGCGATAAATTAAGTTTTTGTGATAAGTTATTTGGAGGCCGGTTATCGTAAGTGAGAGAATATTTGATGATATTATCTTTAGGTCCTCAACCACTCAAAAAAAGGATGAAAATACCATACGTGGGTTATTTGATAGTGAATCGGTATAATGTCATTCTTGTCAATTTAGGCAATCCGTGTATGACTATCATTCCTATGATGAGTTCACATTCACCAATCATTTTCATTTATTGCATTGGTTTTGAAAACCAAAATCATTTATGTTTGTTAATTTTATTACTTACTTTGATGTAAATATTAATGTTTTTCTTTAATTTTTTAATCGTGTACAAATGAAGGAAGGGTTTCCATTGCCAGAAGTCACATTGGATTGGAAGAACTTTCATTCCCCGGTAGTAGAATATTTGATGTTAGGATTTGCGAGACGGATACAATATATACAATAACTTACGCCTGTAATACCAAACAATGTTAGCTTAGCATAGTTCTATGTATGATATATTGTGGTGAATTTAATGACATTATATTGCATGCTATTGAATTAATACTATTTCTTAAATAAAAAACATTAGCTCAAATTTAAACATAAGTCTCAAGTTAATGTATAAGTCAACTACTACGAGATATGTGTAATGCTTCAAATAAATCAGAAAATTGGGTGTCTACCTCATCAACACCAATTTACTGGAGATAACGATGAAGCAAGGTAGAAATTGATGATAACTTCATATCACACGGTCCTTCATCATTAATGAGAATTGGCACCTCTCCTTGCTCATCGTGAGGAGGTGATACCAACTGAAGATATGAAACACGATAATACAACTCCAAGTATCCAACACTAACATCATATAGAGTTATATTCACATTGTCGGACGAACCACATCAAGGACGCTAGAATGGTAACCAATCCACTCAACGTCAACATTTTATGTCTTATGATCAGGAGGTGGGGACAAAATATATTGTTTGAATAAAAACTAGCTTATACATTTGTCTGGTAGATATGGAACAAATGTGTCACACTATTTCAGACACCCCAGTATAGACATATATCATCAAATCGACGCCCTATTCTATAATTCTCGAATGGGCGCCATATGACATCAACATATGTCCACTCTTCTAACACAGATCTTAGTTCATCCACCTTCAGTGCTCTTTGCATATACGCATATCTCATAGCTAGTGGAAGTCCACCACTGCTAGTTGCAGTCTGATTCTTCCATCTTCTTCAAACAGATAGAAAATACTCGGGAATACAATACTGCTGCAAAACTAATATTATTAATAAAATATTACTAATAAATAAACTAAATAAAAATATATACTTGTAGTAGAGTGGCATATTCGTCAAGTTGCTTTCAAATAAACTTGGAAGCATCTCATAAATATTTATTGAATGTGACCAACGCAGTTTCCCCGACTATATATACTACATTCAGCCAAGTCCCTAAATAGTAGTAAATACCTTACCTCGATAAGAGTAAAAGTCTGGTCGGAAAAAAAAGTGCAACCTGCTAGCATCATCATACAAATATTGAAATCCCTTTACATATATGCGATAAAAATCATATATTTGTAGATATCACTAATGAATTCTGAACTACACAAAAGTTTGATACACAAGAAGAGGTGATAAGGTGGATTAAGAAGGTTGAAATAAAAAATTAAGTAATTGTTAGCATAGCTCATTCAGATACCGAAACAAGCAAGAGAGGATGAACCAACAAAGTAATATTTTGTTGTGATAAAGGTGGGAAATAAAAACAAAATAGAGAGTAGAACACAAAATGCTACTGAGAACTGCGATTGTCCATTCATAATCAGGTCAACACCGTCAAAAGATGGTTGCAGATGGAAGATTGATGTAAAATACGGACTTCATAACAATGGTTTGCATTATAAATTAGAAAGTCATTCGTTTGTTGGTTAGCTAAATGCAGATGAACAACAACATAAAAATAACATCATTCTCAAAACCGAAAATCTCATTTTCCACCCCGTATTACCAATTTCGAAAATCACCATCCTCGGCATACAAAATCAAAATATAACAAAGTACATTGATTAACCACAAATTGTGCACAATTTAGAATTTATTCATACTTATCATACTAAAAAAGCATAGAAAACCACTCATATCACACCATGAGTCTTTGGTCAAGGGAAGAGAGAAACTACATACGCTTATAACCCCAAAAACCAACAAAAAAAAATTCATTTATAGAAATTTTTTTAATATAAAATATTAAAACAAGTAAGTAAATGGAAAACAATAAAACACATAAGTAATTGACTCCCATACACTTAAGCCACACATTGTCCTCAATAAAAGAAAATAATCATAAAATAAAGATGAGAGAGAGGAAAGAACACACCCGAAGAGTCAAGGCAGATAGATGACTGCATAAGTAGCCTTTCCAAGTGAGAGCTCTTCTATAGTTTCTTCTTCCAATGTGGGACTCTCATGGAATAACTTAAGGCGATGTCCATTGACTTAGAAATTTTTATCATTTCTTTTGCTTTTTATTCCAGGATCAAAGAACATTCTTCTATAGGAAAAATTGTCGAATGGGCAGGTGAAAGTGGTCTCCTATTTATCTTATAGTGCAATATAGATCTCGTTTTTCACAACATCCAAAATCAAGGGGTTAAGCCCGATTTGGGGCTTCCTCACTGCTTTTTCTCCATCTTCAGTTAAGATCTAATGCATACACATTGATGATCTAATACCAAGAATGTCAGTCAAGGTCCATCCAATTTCCTTCTTATTCTCCCTCAATAATTGTAACAACTTCAGTTCCTGTATAGATTCAAGTTTAGATGAAATTATAACAGAATTTTTTTCATTAAATTCTAAAAACATAGGGAGTGGCTTTAGCTCTAAAGTAGGTGGTTGCTCAATGGATGATAAAGTTTTGGTAGTAAGAGCTACATTTACATCTGCAACATCAACTTTGTCATAAAAAATCTCATAATAAATATCAGTAGAAATGTCGCCTGTAAAGCAACTTCAATTTCAGTAAAAAAATGAACATCAGTGAGGGAAATTAGCAAAAAATGAATCTGGTGTGACAAGTTCTCTAAATGTTCTACTTTGATCAGCCATGATATAATTATAAAATTAATGCACAATCAAATAAAATAAGAAAGTGTTGCAATACAATAATTACAAAAATGCCAACAATGTCCCTATTGAAAAAAAAAGAATGAAAAAATACAAAAAGCAATTAAAATAAAATCTAAATTTTTTGTAAAAATGACTAAAAATAAAATAAAATAAAGCAATGAATCTATAATATTTTTTGGATTGTTTTTGAGAATATGTAAAAAAATAATAAATCAAATAAAATAGAAAAAAAATGAGGAATTTGCGATTTTTAAGATCATAATGTTTGTTGATATTATTTTCCTAATTTTTAGAGAAAAATTCAGAGCAATTTGAACCAATAGCTTACAGAGTCACCTGGTAGGCTTTGATACTTACCATTATACTATAACCTTGAAAATCCACAAACAAAAACAAAAACAAAAAACAAATACAAAAAACAAAAAAAAAGGAAACGAAAAAACTTTCTAACAAGATTCTAAACTATGATTATAAAATTTGTTAAAATAAACCGTGAGTCCCTATGAATTGCGTCAATTTGATCCGCTGTCGCACACGAGTAAAAAACGAGTTAAAAAAATGTAGTATAACGGAAGCGACACTAGATTCGTATTGCAAGAGATCTCGAAATGATTTAACCAACCAAATGAAAGAGGGGGTTTTAAGGTTCAGAATTTAGATCGAAGATGATTAAGGTAAAATCAAAATTGATGAATAAGCTAGTCTATTGTATCGACTTTTGACTTATCATCGATTATTATAATTTCAATTCCCTAAGCAGATTTGATATTGTTCCATTACAATACCCACCGACAAGCACAATTGGCATTATATGATGTATGTTCCTAATTTTTGAATTAAGCAAACAGGTTTAAAAGTCGCAAATTAAGCAAACACGAATTAATCAAACCCGATAACGAAAAAACTACGTTAATGTGATTATAGTTAATGATCATACAAACAATAAAATTTATTCAACTCTATCCTATAAGCAACAATGGAATTAAGCAAACGAAAGCTATCAAATTAAGCAAATGAAATTAAAGGAAGAATTGAAATGAAATAGAAATTAAACTGAAATTTATAAAAACCTCAAAATGGATTCTGAATTTAGCAGATCAGCTATTTGGTAATTAGCTCTCCATAGAATTCCTAATCCCTATTTATTATTTCGTGAATGCTAAAAATTTCACAGCTCTGATTTAAAGTTCATAATTTTAGACAAATCTAACGTGATTTTTCTGAACCGCATGATCTAAGTCAAATGTCACCATTATATTTACTTTGTGAATGTAAGAAAAATTTGACTGCAGGGGATTAAAATGAGTCTATAAATAAAATATAATTAATATTATCTTTTATTCATTCGTTTTTGTTGCAATTTAAATAAAAAATACTCCATCATCTTTCATTGTAAAAAAATTCAACAAAAATGTCTTCCCCAAATACCTTATGAAGTTAAAAAGAAAAAACAAAAGAACAAAACAAAATAAATGAAGAAAAAAAAGGAAAGAAAGCTGGCGCCTGCCACCATTTCTCAGTGTGGCGCCTGCCACATGATGCATGGCAAGGAGTGGCATCTGCCACAAGCCAAAGATGGCGCCTACCATCACTTTAGGAGGGGGAGGTGGCGCTTGCCACCATTATTGGCACTTCACATGAATTAAGGTGGCACCTGCTACCATTATGTAGCGTCTGCCACATGTTTTGGTTTTTATTTTATTTTCATTGCACTTTCTTATAATTTATTTATTTTCCTTCTAAAAAAATTCAAAGAAAACAAAAAAATATGCTTTGCTTTATATTCGTTTCACGGTTTCCTTTTTATGAAAAATCACCAATGATTTCTGTAAGTTTTTTAGAACTTTTCAGTTGGCATGTAAATATTTGTTTGTTGTTCCTCGACTTAAATAAAACCATTTCTGTTGTTTGTACGCTTTAACATGTCTTTGATTTCAAAATGTAAAATGTCATCCCTGCCTTACTTGTGTTCATTGATCCATGCTTACCATGTTCATAATTGAAATATCATTTTGGTTATTGTTGACTGTCTTTGAATTCATACGCACACTTTTCATTTAATTTCAATCCCTTTTAACTCTTGCTTACAGGTTTATATCTTCCCCTTTCAAAGGAAAGTCTCTTTATGGACCGCAAAGTCATAGATAGCTCATTACCCTTCTAACCTAGCATTCGGTTTGGAGTCTCCACACTCCACGTAGGTGTCTTGCTGTCAGACCCTACTTTCTCGTGAACACTTTATTCCCTTTTAACCTAGCCTTTCCAAGAGATAGCCATTAATCTCTTATAACTCTTAAAGCCTTTCTTTAACCTTCACAAGAGATATCCATTAATCTCTTCTCCTTCACCAACCTTTAACCCTTCATCCAAATCCTTTCATAAGAGATAGCCATTAATCTCTTCTCCTAAACAACCAATCCTCACAAGCTTTTCTTTCAAGCTTCTAACCCTACTTTCCCTGGAGCCTTGACCACAGTCAAGAGTTCCTCACCCCCATTGAGGTGAACTACGAATGCTCTGATTCCACTCCCGTCAAGATACGTAGGCACGAAATGCGATGTCTTGATGAGCAAACTTAGTGTACATACCCTTAGGTCTTTACCTTTACCCCCTAGCAGATCACTTTAGTAAGCAAACATAACATAACACAAATATAAACAAGAGGTTCCTGTAGAGTACTATAGATACTTAGGATGCTAACGCCTTCCCTAGGTATAACCAACCCCCGAACCTAGATTCTCTTTCTTTTTAGGATTTTCGTTCTTTACCCTTTCCTTTGGATAATTCAAAGCTCGGTGGTGAATTTCAAAGTTTTGCGATGCAAGTTAATTAATAGCTTGTTATCCAATTCTCACCGCAACAAAAATGACGTCTTCACTGGGGACATCCCCTAAGAGGGTTAAGCCCACCTTGTTTGCATTTGTGTTATTTACATGTTTGCTTGCTTGCATATTTGTACACATTTATATATCTATATATACCCGTTGTGCTTGGGTTTTTTTGTGTGCATGGTTGTTACTTTGAGTGGTGAGATAAGTCCTAACCCGGACTTGAGCATACACATATGATAGGATTATGATGTAATCAATGGTCGGTTGTTGGGAGTAGTCCTAACAAATTTTGGCATATGATGACCACGCTCAGTTGAGGCCCTTTGGGATTGTTGATGTCTGATGTGAGTAGTCGCATTGATGTCACTCTTCTCGATTTGAGAGCCCGTGATTCTGAGGACCGTAGTTACCTTCACCCGACTTGGCCTTTTAGGACGTAGTGCGATGGCTACGAGGGAGTAGTCCCAAATGGTTGATACGCGATACTACACTCAAACGAGTTTGTCTTGAGAATATTATTAATTCGCGTGAGTAGTCACGTAGGCCGATAATATCTGAAAGATTTACGTTGACTCTGAGAACTTTTAGAACCCTATTCTACAGTTAATGAACCCTAGTACACACCCTGTGGTTGGTTCTTTACGTAGACTCCATGATGTGATCTCGAACCCTTGATCCTGTTGCATGTGTTTTGCATCCTGTTTGTTTTGCATTGCATATCATTTGCATCTTTGCATGATTCATTGCATGTGTCTGTTTGTCTAGTTACTCATTTCCAGTGGTCTCTATCTTTCAGTGTCACCTGTGAGTCGTCAAGCTGATTCCTCGACACCGATACCGGACTAGAGCTAACTACAGACGCAAGATGTCAAAGCAAGAGGCACATAATGCTGAGGTCCGAATAGAGATCGATGACCTCAAATCAAGTATGACTAAACTAACTGAGATGCTTCAAGTTTTGATTGCTAGAGGAGAACCTCCCCAAAAAACTATCATCCAGGAAGTTTCAAATGCTGAACCTCCACCGGTTCAAATGCCACCTTCAACTTGGCTCGAGTTTGGTTTGCCACACAACTATTCTCCACCGATTGTATCTACTGATATGGTTGGTCAGACTGCTATGCCTGCTTTTCAAGCTCCTATTTTCACCGAGCCCAGACCTATGATCCATGCTGTTCCATAGACTATTCGAGCTTCTTTTGAGAATCCCCTCTTTGAGTACAATGCTGCCAGTGCTCAGGGTGAAGACTGTGTAGACTTTGTTGAGCCCGAATTTATCAGAGAACAGTTTCAGATCATGGACAAAAGACTTAAAGCTGTTGAGGGTACTGAAACTTTCAATGTGGATGCAGAAAATATGTGCTTAGTATCTGATCTTGTTATGCCTGCTAAGTTCAAGACTCCAGAATTTGTGAAATATAAGGGGCACTCTTGCCCAAGGGCTCATCTGGTCATGTATCTTCGCAAAATGACTGCTTAGACTAGAAATCAGAAGCTGCTTATCCACTATTTTCAGGATAGTTTGAGTGGACATCACTCCAATGGTATATGGGTCTCGAGCAAAACTCCATTCACTGCTTCCAAGATCTTGTAAATGCCTTCATGAAGCAGTATAAGTATAACCTTGACATGGCCCCTGATCACCGCTAGCTGCAAAATATGACTCAACAAGAGAAGGAATCTTTTAAGGAGTATGCTCATCGCTGGAGAGAGTTAGCTTCCCAAGTTGAACCTCCTTTGGCTGAGAAAGAGTTGACTGGAATTTTCATGGATACCCTGTCCCCATTCTATTGGGAAAAGATGATTGGAAGTGTTTCCTCCAACTTCACTGATTTGGTTACTATCGGTCAGAGACTCGAGGAAGGGCTTAAGAATGGTAAAGTGTCCAAAGCTGCTGCTGAATCTTCCAATGGTGCGAAGAAATCTTATGGAAATTTCCAGAAGAGGAGAGAAGAACAGACTAACGCTGTTGTGGTTGAAGTGAGAAGGCCTCGTCCTCAACCTCAGTATGCTATTCACCCTACTGTTGCTGTTGTCACTTTCGTGGTTACTGCTCCACGACCAGCTCAAGCTTCCCAACGTCCAACTGCAGGACATAACCAGTACCGTAATAGGAATCAATTTGATCCTATTCCCATGACATACACTGAGCTTTATCCTGGTATGGTTCAACAAGGTTTGATTACCACAAGGCCTCTGACTCCTCCTCCAAATCCTCTTCCAGCCGGCAATAGGGTTGATCTTCATTGTGAATACCATCAAGGTGGTGCAGGCCATAACTTGGAAGGTTGCTTTGCATTGAAGGCTAAAGTACAAAAGCTGATGAGAAACAAAATCCTCTCCTTTAAGGACAATCCCAATGTTCAGAGCAATCCTCTGCCAGGGTACGCCAAGTGAAGCTTCAGTCGACTTCAGCTCAGCTACTTCTTAAAGACAGGACAACTCATCCTTGTGTTTAACTAGTCACTAGGCCTTGTTTCTTATTGTTTGTATTTTCCTTATTTTGTACTGGTTGTTCGCCTTCAAATTATGTTTGTACTTTCGTGATTAAGGAAATGATCATTGCAACTTTTGATACAATTCATTTTGTCCACTATTTACATCTTTATGCTTTCTTTTGCAAAATATTTTATCTCTTCCACTTTCTTTTTTATTATGCAAAGATTGGAGGGAGGATAATGAAAACATTATATCCATAATTGTTGTGGTATGCTTCCAATTAGACCTTGCCTATGATGTAAGGAATTATTTCAATTCCCAAACACTGGAGAAATAAGGTAGTTATTTCCTTGTCAACCCCTTCGAGCCTAGAAGTAGGAGTTTTCTTTCTTTACAAAAAAACCTACAATCTTAACCTGGGGCAGGGTAGTTCTCAGTTAACTTGGTTGTGCGTCCATACAAAATACCTTTCATATAATGGTTGCATTCACAAATTTTCCTTCGCACATAGCAAGCAAGTGTCGAAGATGTCCCTCAAGTCAAATGCCAATGATGGTTCACCGAAATCATTAAGTTGTTTAGTCACTTTCCTTACCCAACGAATGAGCCGAGTCCCTTTCAAGGCAAAAGCTAAGAAAGATGGGAAGCTCATGACCTTGCCTTATAGAAAAATAAGAAAGAAAAGAGGAAACCTTTAAATTTTCATCCTGAAAGTCCTCAATGGCAAACATTGGTGAGGAAGCAGTGACTGCCATCTCAAGTCCCTTGAATTTTAAACCATCATCATTATCATCATCAATGCAATTCCTAACCTCTTGGGAATACGAATGCATAGCTTGTGTTAACTGAGCTTAGGACTGGAGATCATCACGAAGATTGGGTGGGTACAAATAAACTTTGAGCCTTTATCCTTTGTTTCATAAACTGTGAACCAGACCACGTTACAACCCTCAAAAGACCTAACTGAAGCAAGGTTGTCTTGAAAGCATACTACAACAAGGTTGCGTAAACAGACTCCCAAAGATCTTTGCAGATCATCTGTTTTGGCATCATACCTTTCCCTTTTAAATGTCTTGAACCGCCATGTTCAGACCAGTGACTCATTTTGTTTTGCATCTTCCAAAACTAATTTTGATTTCAAAAGTTGCATGAAATTGCTTTAAAATTACCATGTCTGTACAAATACTTTTGTTTGCAAACTGACTTTCCTCCCAAGGAATTTTAAAGTATTAAGAAACTTGGTCGGTGATCCTATCAGGGTCAAGTTCTTTCCAAATCCTGTTGAAGAATCAGTTCAAGGGTTGTTGTTCAGGGGCAAGTCCTTCTCAGAATTGGTTTATCCAGATTTTTTAAGACACAGACTGGGGCAAGCTTTTCGAAGAGCACCGTGAAACAGTCATTTCAGAATCAGACAAACTGAATCAATGATCAGTTCATATACAACAGTCAGTTAATCTGGGACAATTTACTTGAGGAATCCCCAAGCATCTCTTCATCCTTCCTACAAGGATCATCACTTGATATAGTTTACCAGTGTGGTAGAGATTGTGTTCAATAGCATCTCTAGTCCCCAAGCAGAATGACAGTGATCCCCGTGTTGAGGAATCAATCTTCCAATCTTGTCTTCTCCCCAAAAGGGTCGAGCGGTGTCGTCAGCATCTGCATTTGCATTTAATCATATATCATATGCATAATTCATATACATATGCATATCATGAGTGTTTCATCCTCATTTGCATTTCTCCCGAGGCCGTGTCGTTATCCACGTCTTACTTTACCAAATCGTTACCTGTCCTTTTCATTCAGTGTCATTCCTGAATGTTGTCATTCTCTTGCGCATCTAATCCTGTTGATAGATGTTGGTCTTCTCTCATTCCAGTGCTATTCCTGGATCTTTATATTCTCTCACTCCAGTGCCATTCCTGGATGTCCGTCTCTTGTGATCTCCAGTTCCATTCCTGGATATCTTGTTCCTCTTGTTTCTTCCAGTGCTATTCCTAGAAGTTTTGCCTCTCTTCTGTAATCCTCATCAAATTTGGTTGGATATTTTTCAGTGACATTCTTGAAACTCTTATATGTTCATTCAGTGCCATTCCTGGATGTCTTTCTCACTATCATTCGATACCATTCCTGAATATAGTGATTTACCTTTACTTTCAGTACCATTCCTGAAAGTTCACAGTCATTCAATGTTGTCTTGGATACTGTGATTCCTTTTATCCAATTCTTTCTTGGAATTAATCTTTGTTCACATTCATCCAATGCTTTCTTGGATATTGTGATTCCTTTTATCCAATGCTTTCTTGGGTATCCCCTTGTTCATATTCGTTCAATACTTTCTTGGACGTTGTGGTTTCTTTTCATCCAATGCCTTCTTGGATTTCACCTTTTGTCGCATTTGCATCTGATGCCTTCTCAGATATTATGAGTTTACCTTTCATTCAAAGCCATTATTGGATGATTGGTTTCTTTGCATCCATTGCTATCTTGGACCCTGATTTGTTCACTTTTATCTAAAGCCATTATTAGATATTATGATTTGTACCTTTAGTTCAAAGCCATTATTGAATGTCTGGTGTCCTTTTATCCAATGCTGTCTTGGATCCCTGTTTGTTCACGTTCATCTGATGCCTTCTCAGATATTGTAATTTATACCTTTCATCTAAAGCCATTATTGGGTGATTGGTTCCTTTGCATTCAATGCCATTCCTGAATGTAACCTTTGTCCACTTTCATCTGATGCCTTCTAAGACATTGTGATTTGTACCTTTCATTCAAAGCCATTATTGGATGACTGGTTTCTTTTCATCCAATGCCTTCTTGGATTACCCTTGTTTGCTCACTTTCATCTAAAGCCATTATTAGATATTGTGATTTGTACCTTTCATTCAAAGCCATTATTGGATGACTGGTTTCTTTTTCCATTTGATGTTTTTCCAGATGTGCCATTCTCTGTCATTTCTGGCTTTTCTTGAAGATCCCGTTTGAACTCTTCAGTATAAGAAAATCCCAAAAAATCTTTTGTTGATGTCTATCCTCTTATTTCAGGCGGATCCCCAGTGGAGATCATGTCTTCTTTCTGGTTTCATGCCCAGTCAGAGTGTGCTTTTACTTCCCCAGTGTCATCCGATCACCTATAAACCTTTCGACCATCTCCCTAGATCTTTCCCCAGTGAGGACCTGTGTGGTTTCCCCTCAGTTTTATTTGTCTATCCCCGGTGTTTCCTTAGGTTCTCCCCAGTGAGTCTTTTGTTGGCCAGCCTATATCCCCAGTAAGTCTTCCTTGTGGATATTAACCTTCATCTATCCCCAGTAATGCTCATCTGTGGTGGTTTTCTCCCTATCTGTTGGTGTTTTGTTTGTCTGTACCTTTGTATCTATCATGACATCATATCATCATACTAGAAGTTCATGGCATGTCAGCATTTGCACAGTTGTTTCCTGTCCTTAGCATCTGCATTCCATCTAAGGGAGAAAATTTGCTGTTTGCTATATTAAAATATCTTTCACCTTGATGTACCGAGGATTTCCATTCCTCGTGTCATTCGGTAAAGCTATTTAAATAGGGGCAACTGTTGTACCCCAAATTTTACCCCTTAGATGTCATAACATTTTGCACTTACATTTAGGATTCATCCATCTGTGCATTATTAACTAACCCATATCTTTGCCAGTTTGTTTCTTTTGTGAAAATCAGGATTAACACAAGAAAGAAGATGGGAGCAATAAACCAAGTTCTCATGTGTTTCGAGACCACCAAAGCATTTGTACATTTGTTGAAAATTGTAGAAAAGAAAAGAAAAAAAAAAGAGAAAAGAAAAGAAAAAAAAAAGAGAAAAGAAAAGAAAAAAAAAAGAAATCAAAGGTGGCTCTGCCACTATTTCTTTAAGTGTGGCGCCGACCACTTAAAGAATTGGCGCCCATCATCACCATTACAAGGGCATGGCGCCCGCCACCACCATGGAAAGGAAAGTGGCGCCTGCCACATTAATTTGTGGCACCTGCCATGAATTAATGTGGCATTATCCATTAGTAATTCTTATCATTTCATTTTTTACACTCAGGAAAAATAAAATAATAATGTGTTTTATTTTAAATTAAGAAAATGCAAGTGGTTTGAAATTCATCATGAAATGAAAACAGATTTTCAGTAAAGCATGGCTTCACATCTCATCAGCCAACCTATTTTTTGAAGCCTATTTTCTGAAATCGAAGACTTTTTCAACCACGCCAGCTCGCACGAAATGTTTGAAAAAAGGGCAATCTTGGCAATGTAAGCTCCTCACTTTCTCCTATAAATAGGACATTACACTTCAGTTTCAAGGACACCAAATTTACCAAAAAATAGTGAATACTCTCTCTTTCTCCCTCAAATTATTCTTGTAAATTTATCAGCGGTTGAAGGAGAAAAGCTCATCATCTTTAGTTTTCCCTGGAGCCCTTACCACAGTCAAGAGTTCCTTACCCCCATTGAGGTGAACTACGAATGCTCTGATTCCACTCTTGTCAGGATACGTAGGCACGAGATGCGATGTCTTGACGAGCAAACTTAGTGTACATACCCTTAGGTCTTTACCTTTACCCTTAGCAGATCACTTTAGTAAGCAAACATAACATAACACAAATATAAACAAGAGGTTCCTGTTGAGTACTACAGATACTTAGTATGCAAACACCTTCCCTAGGTATAACCAACCCCCAAACCTAGATTCTCTTTTTTTAGGTATTTTGTTCTTTACCCTTTCCTTTGGATAAATCAAAGCTCGGCGGTGAATTTCAAAGTTTTGCGATGCAAGTTAATTAATAGCTTGTTATCCGATTCTCACCGTAACAATTACCCCTCTGACGAAATGCAGCCTCACATCAATTTGTTTGGTTCGTTCATGATAGGCTAAATTCTTAAACAGGTGTATTGCACTTTGACTATCACATTTAACAGTGATAATTGGACCTTGAAGTTTCAGCTCCTTTGCAAAACCTTCAAGCCACAATGCTTCCTTCATAGCTTCAGTTAGGGCAATATATTCTGCTTCAGTTGATAAGGCAACAACCTTCTGAAGTGTTGCTTTCCAACAGATTTTTGTCCCAAACATAGTGAACACATATCCAGAAATAAATTTCCTGGAATCCATACAACTTGCATAATCAGAGTCGACATATCCTTTAATTTCTGCTTTACTATCTTCACCCAAGGCTCCACCATAAATTAGGACTCTATTCAGAGACCCATTTATGTACCTTAGATTCCACTTCAATGCTTGCCAGTGAGACTTTCTAGGATTCGACATGTACCTGCTTACATCAAAGAACCCACTGTATTAGCATATGAAATGCTATTCATATAATCTCTTTCGAAATCACTACTGGGACACTGATCTGCACTCAGCTTTAATTGAGGGTTTGTCGGAGTCACAACAGGCTTTGAATTCGACATACCATAGTTCTCGAGAATCTTCTGTAGGTATGCCTCTTGAGATAAGCATAATTTTGACAGCTTACTATCTCTTCAGATGTTAATCCCAAGAATCTTGGACGTAGCTCCCAGATCCTTCATGTCGAACTCTTTATTGAGTTCAACCTTCACCCTCATTACATCTTCGACATTGTTGGTTGCTATTAGAATATCATCCTCATAAAGCAACAATATAACAAATGAATTACCAGGTCAAAATCTGAAGTAAACACAGTGGTCGAACTGACTTCTAATGAAACTTATACGTGCCATGAACTTGTGGAATCTCCTATTCCAATGTCGAGGAAATTGTTTCAGTCCATATAAAGATCTCTTCAGTTTGCACACATAATCTTCCTTTCCCTTTTCGACATACCGTTCAAGTTGCCTCATCAGGATTGTTTCATCTAGATCACCATATAAGAACGCAGTCTTCACATCCATTTGTTCCAGTTCAAGGTTGAACTGTGCCACCATGAGAAGCAACATTCTAATGGACCTGTGCTTCACAATAGGAGAGAACACATCATTGAAGTTGACACCTTCTTTTTGAGTGAACCCACTAGCCACCAATCTTGCCTTGTATCTCTTCGACGCCACTCCTTCGATTCCTTCATTAACTTTGAAAATCCATTTACAGCTGACTAACTTGGATCCAGTAGGTTTCTTGATCATTTTGCCATGTGTTGTTGTCATGAAGAGATTTCATCTCATCATCCATAGCCTTCAGCCATTCAGTCTTCTTTCGACTCCTCATAACTTCCTTATAGTCTCTAGGTTCTTCGTCGAGAACCTCACTTGCAGAGATTAAGGCATAAGCTATAAGATCCGCATACCCAAGTCTTTGAGGTGGCTTGATGACTCTCATTGACCTGTCTCTTGATAGCAGGTAGTCATTATCAGTCTCCTCATCTTCGACAGGATCTTCTGCTTCTTCTTCGACTTTATCTGGGGTACGCAATTCAGTATCAGCATGCTCCACCTCAACAGGAATCTCTCCATGTTCCAGCTCTTCGCCAGCATCATCAGTTTTCTTGATAGCCATCTCAGCTTCATTGAAAACTACATCTCGACTGGTGATACACCTCCTGTGACCTGACTCTAGGCACCATAGCCTATAAGCTTTGACTCCTTCATGGTATCCCATGAACATGCATTTCAGAGCACTATGTTCGACCTTGTCTTGCCTAATATGAGCATAGGCCACATAGCTAAATACTCTCAGTCTGTCGAGACTAGGTGGGTGTCCCGACCAAACTTCTTTAGGTGTCTTCATTCCCAAGGCAGTCGAGGGACATCTGTTTATGAGAGAAGCTGCTGTCGAAACAGCCTCCACCCAAAACAACTTCTTCAATCCAATACTAACCAACATGCATCTAATCATTTCAAGGATTGTTCGATTGAATCTCTCAGCTAAGCCATTTTGTTGAGGAGTACCTGCTACAATCTTATGCCATGCAATCCAAGACTCAACACAGTAACTGTCGAACGCTTCCTTGCAGAACTCAATGCCATTATTGGTTCTCAACCTCTTAACCTTTCTGACAGTTTGAGTTTCGACCAGAACCTTCCAACTTTTGAAATTCTCAAAAGTTTCATCCTTTGTCTTCTGAATGAATACCAATAACTTTCTGGAATAGTCATCAATGATGGATAGAAAATACCTTGCACCTGAGTGTGAAGGATTTCTTGCAGGCCCCCAAAGATCAGCGTGAATGTAATCCAGGGATCCATGTGTATTTGAGGCCCTCAACTTATGTCTTGAGGTCTTGGTTCATGCCTTGCCTTGAAGGTAAATTTAGGGTGAATTAGGTCAAGAAACCCTAATTCCTGATTTTTGATGAATGCTTCCCCTGAGGTTGTTTTGACTTGATGATTGGGTCCATGAGGTCCCTTTGAGCATCTTGGGTCATGCTTTAAAGTATTGGCTCATGCCCAAATGAAAATTTCATCTGGAGGCATTGGTCGACCAAAACCCTAATTTGGTGACATTGTCGATCTCGAGGCTTGATCCACCTGGAATGTTGCACTCTTGTGCTTGATTCTTGATGTGGGAGACCTCTTGGTCCTTTATAGGTGTTTGAGAGGCTAGACAAGTTGAAGATCATGTCAATTTTTTTATCCTTTGTCTAAGTGCTCTAGGAAGGTTCAAAACCCTAATTCTTGATTGTAGTGAATGCTCAACAATCCTTAAGGAGATTGATGAAGCATGATGGTACATCCATATTGTGGTGATGATTATCACAATGATGGGAAATCTTGGTGGGAAAAATTTGGGGTATGACAGATGCCCCTATTTAATCTTCTTTGACCCGAAGGTGTGAATGGCGAAGATATTCGGACATTCAGGGTGCAAGAGGATTAAATATCGGAATACCCGAAATTTTGACGGTGGTTATGAATGACAGTTTGCTCATCCATCTTCTTTTGCTAAGTAATGCTACTTAGAAAAGGGTAAAACTTCCCCTCGATCCTGGTTTTTGGCCACGAAACTGGTCTTAGTTTCTGAAATAAACTTCCCCTCGATCTTGGTCTTCAGCCATGGAACTGGTCTTAGTTTCTTTTGAAATAAACCTCCCCTCGATCCTGGTCTTCAGCCACGGAACTGGTCTTAGTTTCTTTTGAAATAAACCTCCCCTCAATACTGGTCTTCAGCCACGGAACTGGTCTCAATTTCTTCTTGTCGAGTTCATTCTTTGACAAGGAACGCTATTTGTAGCGATCTTCATCAAACTTCTCGCCGAGCTATACTGGGGAGACGCCATTTGATGGAAAAAATATTTGATGTCAAACTTGCTAGGGAAACCTATTCGTCTGAGCTGTAGAGGTGTGCAAACTTCTTTGTTGGAGATACCATTTGTTGACTCTACTGGGGAAAACGAGTCTCTTGAGAGACTGCTTTTTACTTGGGGATATTACATTATACTTTTCTTCGAGATCTTTTCGGAGAAATGCCATGTGATGTGATCCAATTTTGCGGTGCTGATGACTTTATTATCATCGAATTTCTTGGGAGAAAAACCAATGTATTACCGCGAGTCTTTCAGTGGAGAGGCTTTCTCTAGGGATTTTCCTTAATCCGGGAAAGCAAAAATATCATCTTTGATGGTGAAGAGTGATGTTCCAGAGTGTCCATCAAATGTCTTCTTGCCTTTCAGAGATTTAAGTTATCAAAGTGTTGAGGACAATTTCCAATCCAGAAATAAACTGGGGATAGGTTGCTCAGACGATACATTTCTTGACGAGGAAAGAACTCAAACCGGGATTTTGTCTTATCCGACGCGGAAAGGAAAACTAACAACTTGATTGACAAGAGGATTTTATCACCCGGGAATGAGTATGACCAGAGCGATAGCAATGCAATATGAATATGAATATGAATCAATTATGCATGATCTATGTATGTTTATGCTGACAAAACTGACGCGACATCGAGACTAGTGAATGAACACGATTGGATACTCGGCCACTGCGGGGGATAAAAAAGTACCATTGGTTCAAGATAGAAATCCTGTCTCGCTTAAGAGAGGTAGACCCTGTGGGGGAGAAAGAATTATCAATTAGTCTTAAGAGGTAAGAACTCTGCCGGGGATGTCAGATGGGACATTACATGTGAAAAAGTTGATCCTTTATTCAGGTGGACTGGTTTAGAAGGAGTACTTTGATTCTGCATTTTGAGGTTTAATCACTTCTGGAGAAGCCATCGGTGTTCTTTTTGACGTTCAAAGTCAAAAGGAATTGCCATCTTTATTTTAAAAGCACAAAATTTTGACAAGTAAATTCATTTTTTTTCAAGAATCGTTGATCATGTTAAAAAATGTCATTCTGTAAAGCAAAAATAAATGAGAATTGCAAACAAAAGCACTAAGGTTCAAATTTTATTGATAGAATGGTAAACAGCCAAGTGCATGATACCATAGAGTATTTACAAAGTTTAGAAAATGGTAATTTACGAGAAAATGGGCTACTTTGAAACATAACGACCGCTATCCTTCTACCAACTTTGAATTCTGGACATCCTGGGCTTCTGTTGAAGGTGACTTTGACTGAAGTTTTCCTGATGGATGGCATTACTGCTGAAGAGTCAAATTGATCAGACGTAGTTACTTGCCATGAATCCCTAACTTTTTCCTGGATTGTCTTTTGAGGTTTCCAATCCATCGGGATGATTTTTTTGCTTATGTCTCTAATTTTTGCCTGGACCGCCCTTTCGGGTTTTCAATCCACCGAGACGTTTTTTTAATTATTTAGGCGAAGTATTTCTTGACTACATCAACACTCGTGGGGTAAGCAAACTCCTCTCCATCCATGGTTGCGAGTCTCAAGGCGCCGCCTGAGAAGGCTTTCTTGATCACGTAGGGGCCGTCATAATTCGAAGTCCATTTTCCCCGGGAATCAGTGAGAAATAATTGTATATTTTTGAGCACAAGGTCCCCTTTCCTGAAGACACGGGGTCAGACCTTTTTGTCGAACGCCTTCTTCATTCTCTGCTGATATAACTAACCATGGCATAAAGCTGTCATTCTCTTTTCTTCGATCAGGTTCAATTCGTCGTGCCTGCTTTGACACCATTTTGCTTCTGTTAGCTTAGCTTCCATCAATACCCGGATTGATGGGATTTCTACTTCTATGGGAAGCACCACCTCCATGCCATATTCTAGAGAGAAAGGGGTTGCCCCTGTTGAGGTTTGGACAGATGTGCGATAACCATGAAGATCAAAAGGTAGCAACTCGTGCCAGTCTTTGTTGGTTACAACTATCTTTTGAATAATCTTCTTGATGTTCTTGTAAGCCACTTCTACCGCTACATTTATCTTAGGTCGGTAGAGAGATGAGTTATGGTGTTCGATCTTGAACTCAGCGTACAACTCATTCATCATCTTGTTGTTCAAGTTAGATCCATTATCAGTAATGATCTGGCTTGGAACACCATAATGACAGATGAGACTGTTCTTGATAAATCAGACCACCAATTGTCGGGTTACATTAGTGTATGACACTGCTTCGAACCACTTGGTGAAGTAGTCAATGGCCACCAGGATGAACCGATTTCTATTTGAAGCTTTTGGTTCAATCATTCCAATCATGTCGATTCCCCATAGAGAAAAAGGCCATGGGGAAAAATGAACTTTGAGATGCGTTGGCGGTACATGGATTTTGTCAGCGTATATCCGACACTTGTGACACCTCCTTATGTACTTGTAGCAATCAGATTCCATTGTCAGCCAATAGTACCCTGCTCTTTCAATTTTTCTCGCCATTGTGTGTCCATTGGCATATGTGACAAAGGATCCTTCGTGAATCTCTTTCATCAACATGTTTGCTTCCTGTCTGTCTACGCATCGGAGCAGAACCCTGTCGAAGTTTCTCTTATAGAGTGTTTCACCGTTCAGGAAGAACTTGCCAGCCAGTCTTCTGAGAGTCTTCCTGTCTTTTCTTGATGTCCCAGGTGGGTACTCTTGTCTTTGAAGGAAGCACTTGATATCATGATACCAAGGTTTATCATCTATGACTGCTTCAATTGTGAAGATGTAGGCGGACCTTTCAAGGCGTATTATGTTAATCTTAGGCACGTCGCTCCGTTGACATACACTAATCATGGAAGAGAGAGTGGCTAGTGCATCGGCCATGTGATTTTCTTCACAAGGGATGTGATGAAACTCGATTCTGTTGAAGAAAGGTAACAACCTTCTCGCGTAATATTTGTAAGGAATCAATCCTGATTGGTATGTATTCCAATCTCCTTTGATCTGATTTACAACCAGGGCTGAGTCTCCATACACATCCACTTCTTTATCCTTAGGTCAATTGCTTCTTCGAGACCCATGATACAAGCTTCGTATTCATCTTCGTTGTTTGTGCACTTGAATGTCAATCTGGCAGTGAAAGGAATATTGGTACCCTGGGGTGTTATGAAGATTGCCACAATTCCGTTTCCATATGTGTTGACAACTCCGTCAAATGTTAGTCCCCATTGGGAACCTGGTTATGGCCCTTCAATGGGTAGCAGTTCATCGCAATCTTTCATTTTAAAGTATATGACATCTTCGTCTGGGAATTCAAATCCGACTGATTCCTGATCATCAATCGGTTGATGAGCCAAATGATCGGCTAAAATACTCCCTTTGACGGCTTTCTGAGCATGGTACTCGATGTCGTATTCTGATAACAACATCTGCCAACGGGAAATCCTTCCCGTGAGAGCAGGTTTTTCAAAGATGTACTTGATCGGATCCATTTTGGAAATTAACCAAGTAGTGTGGAAAATCATGTACTGGTGATCAGTGCATTTTGATGCACATTCCTCTATGTTTAGACTTAAGCATTTCTATGGTTTGGTTTGTTTATTTTTCTATTTTATGATGTTTTTATAATTCAATTTATTTTCAGCCTTATTTGATTTTCGTTTATTATTTCCAGCATTAGCAGCTTTCAATAAAAAATTCATAACTGGAGCTACATGAATCGTATTGAGCCGTTCTACCAGTCGTTGGAAAGCTAAGAAAAAAATCTACAACTTTGACGTTGGACGAAGAATCTGATTCGGAGTGCATGGGTTTTAGATAATTCGTTGAAGTTTCTGACTGTAGAAATTAAGTTGTTTCGGGTCATTTTTATTGGGCCTGGTTTATGTTTCCGACCCGGTTGAGTTTGTAATGCAAAACCTTATTTTGTTTATAAGGTTTTATGCCGTGCTACAGCAGTTCTCACCTAGCTTTCACGAATTTTATTGTTGCTTTCACATATTTCATGGCGAACTAATCCCGAGGGGAAATCTGCCGGATTCGAATTCCATAATTCTTTGAGGTTCTTATCAATTTCAATTTAATTTAGTTCCTTTCTAATTTGTTCTATAATTTTCGTTTGCTTAATTCGTTTCTTATAGAATAGATTGGATTTAATTCGGTTGATGCATGTCCCTTACGTTAATCGCGTTTAACTTAGCTTTTTCGTTATTTCGCGCTATCTTTAACTGTTTGCTTAATTCGGTGAACCGTTTGCTTAATTCAATGATTAGGGACATAACTCGTGTAATATTGTCGACGCTTGTTTGTTCAATATTGCAATCGAATAGGAATTATAACCGCTTAGGGAATTGGAATTGTAATAACCGATGATAAGTTGGTAGTCGAACCGGTAGATTAACCTGTTTTAATCACTTATTTCAATAATCACTTATTTACTCTGTTTATTTTCTTAATCGAATTTTAAAACAAAAAAACCCCCATAATAATTTTCAATTGGTTAATTCATCATCAAGAATCCTTGTGAATCGACATCTGAGTCATTGTCGCTTTACTACAGTTTTGAAAATCACTCGTTTTGATCCGTGCGCGACAGCGGATCAAATTGGCGCCGTTGTCGGGGATTCTTGTCAATTTAGCCAATAGTGTAGTTTTAGGTATTGTTTGTTTTGATTTTCTGCATTTTTTGTGTGTTTTCCTGCGTTTTCGCGTCCGACCTAGTAAAAAAAATCGATTTTTAGGAAAATCGTCTCAGATTTATCCGATTCTTGGTCGATTCATTAGAAAAAAATCAGAGATCAATAACCTCTAGTTAGGTACTAAATAGTGGACATCACACTAAAAATCCAAAATTCATCATTTTTCTATTTTTTTATGAATTTTTTACTGTTTTCATAGTTTCAGAAAAATCCGAAAAAAATCTCAAAAATTTTAATTGACTTTGTTAAATTAGATTTTGTGTTTTTGTATTTTTTTTAATTTTATTTTAATCATTTTTCTTCTTTGATTTTGTTTCTGTCTCTATAGGAACATTGCTGATATTTTCCTATTTGTTGTTGCATTGCTTATTCGTTTTCTCTCATAATTTGTTTGATTCTGATTTTAAGTTTCATTACTATAAAATGAGTGAAAAAATAACCTTAAAAGAATTTGCTGCACCTGATTCACTTTTTGCCAATTTTCCTTCTTTGTCTGATTATGATGACAATTATACTTGTGATGATTGTACTGACACTCACTTATGTTCAGTTTGTGCTGAAATTGAAGCTGCCTTACAGGTTGATATTTCTTATGAGATTTCTACTGACAAAGTTGATATTGCATATTTAAATGTAGTTCCTGCTTCCAAAATTTTGTCATCAATTGAGCAACCATCTACTTTAGAGCTTAAGCGACTTCCTTCAAATTTTGAATGTGCACTTTTAGAATTGGAAGAAAATTTGCCTATAATAATTTTGTCTAAACTTGAATCTGAACAGGACCAAAAAGTGTTGCAGGTATTAAAGAAACATAAGAAGGCCACTTTCACTTGTTCGTTCGACACTTTTACCTATAGAAGAAGGTTCTTTGATCCTGGAATAAAAGGCAAAGGAACTAATAAAAATTTCAAGGTCGATGGATGCTACCTAAAGATCCTCCCCACTTTGGAAGAGGAGACTGTAGGAAATCTCTCTTTGGAAAAGGATGCTTATTCGATCACCTATCCACCTTGAATACCCGGGTGTGTTCTTTCCTTTCTCTCACTCTTATTTAATAGTTATGTCCTTTCATTGAGGACAATACATGTTTTAAGTGTGGGGGAGGGAACCATTTATTTGTTTCGCTTTCTTTATTTTCTTTGTTTTAAAAAAAAAAATTAAAAAGTAAAACAAAAATGAAAAAAATAGCATGCTTTTTCTTTGGTTTTTGAGTTACAAGTATGAGTTTTGTTCTTAGCTCTCTTTGACAAAAGACTTGTGGTGTGATGTGATTGATTCTTTTTGTGCATTCTTGGTATGTATGTATGACTAAACTCTAAATTGTACATCACTAGTGGTAGATCACTAACCTTGTGAGATTTTGAGACTAATAATGGATAACATCAAAAATCCATCTCTTTCTTTCTTGTGTGATTTCACTCATGTTTGTTAGTCTCTAGAACTTGAATTGACTCTCGTTGAAGCTTTTTATTTACTTGTGCACACTGAAATGATAAAGGCATGTTGTTTTGTTTTATTTTTAGCCAGTTAGCCAAAAAGCCAACCTTGATAATATTACCCCTTGTTTTCAAGCCCCCTTTGAGCCTATTATCCCTTTTTTGTTTAAAACTCATTACAAGTCAAAAAGTGAAAAACAATGAAATAACCTTATTCAAAGGGTTAAGAGAGTCTTGTATGGAGTTGTGTGGGGTTGAGCATTATTTTTGAGTTATTGTTGTAATGTTGTTATGATGTTGGCAGAAAAGAAAAAAAATGAAAAAAAAATGAAAAATAGAGAAGGATGTCAATACATATTCCTTCCGGAAAAAAAAAAAAGAGAAATAAAAAGATAAAAAAAGAAGAAAAAGCAATTGTTATAGAGTTGTTGTTGAAGTGAATAAATCTTTTGTAATTCAACTCCCGCAAATTCTTTCAGTCTCTTTTGTCCCTTTGAATTTTAGCCTAGTACCCCCTTAGGATTTATCTCACCTTGACCCTGGCCAAGTTACAACCCGAATAAAAGTCCTTTTGATCTTTGTGTGCATGTAATTCAATTGTGAATGTTAGAGTTTTTTTCAAGCTTATGGTAGTACTAACTCTCATGTTGTGCTTTGAGTGTAAACAGTAACCTAAACACTTGAGAGTTGAGTGGAAACAGTTTATCTTGTGAGGATCTTGATGCTTGTGATGTACTTTTTGGTAATCTGCTTTTCATATATACTTTGAATGTCACAAAAGAGTTACTCACTAATGTCATATTCTTGAAGCTTAGAATTAGAAGTTTGCTTGCACTTCGTATCCAGAGAACCTTTGAGATTGCATGCTCTGTTTGGTTTTTGCTTTGAAGTTTCTGTTTTAAATTCTTGATTTTGCTCAGAGTGCAAAAGTTCAAGTGTGGGGGAATTTGATCAGTGCATTTTGATGCACATTCCTCTATATTTAGACTTAAGCATTTCTATGGTTTGGTTTGTTTATTTTTCTATTTTATGATGTTTTTATAATTCAATTTATTTTCAGCCTTATTTGATTTTCGTTTGTTATTTTCAGCATTAGCAGCTTTTAATAAAAAATTCATAACTGGAGCTACATGAATCGTATTGAGCCGTTCTACCAGTCGTTGGAAAGCTAAGAAAAAAAATATACAACTTTGATGTTGGACGAAGAATCTGATTCGGAGTGCATGGGTTTCGGATAATTCATTGAAGTTTCTGACTGTAGAAATTAAGTTGTTTCAGGTCATTTTTATTGGGCCTGGTTTATGTTTCCGACCCGGTTGAGTTTGTAATGCAAAACCTTATTTTGTTTATAAGGTTTTCTGTCGTGCTACAGTAGTTCTCACCTAGCTTTCACAAATTTTATTGTTGCTTTCACATATTTCATGGCGAACTAATCCCGAGGGGAAATCTGCCGGATTCGAATTCCGTAATTCTTTGAGGTTCTTATCAATTTCAATTTAATTTAGTTCCTTTCTAATTTGTTCTATAATTTTCGTTTGCTTAATTCGTTTCTTATAGAATAGATTGGATTTAATTCGGTTGATGCATGTCCCTTACGTTAATCGCGTTTAACTTAGCTTTTTCTTTATTTCGCGCTATCTTTAACTGCTTGCTTAATTCGGTGAACCGTTTGCTTAATTCGGTGATTAGGGACATAACTCGTGTAATATTGTCGATGCTTGTTTGTTCATTTTCAATTGGTTAAGTCATCATCAAGAATCCTTGTGAATCGACATCTGAGTTATTGTCGCTTTACTACAGTTTTGAAAATCACTCGTTTTGATCCGTGCGCGACAGCAGATCAACTGGCGAAGATGTTTGGCTGCCCAAGCCATAAAAGAGCAAGTTTTCTCGAGCATAGTGTACCGAGTTTCACAGTCAGTGAATTTCTTGCTTAAATAGTAAATGGCAGACTCTTTTCTTTTTGTTTCGTCTTGTTGGCCAAATACACAACCCATTGAATCTTGCAAGATTGTTAGGTAGATAATCACTGGTCTTCCTTCCACTGGAGGTGACAGGATTGCTGGATTCAACATATATTCTTTGATATTGTCGAAAGCTTTTTGGCAATCTTCTGTCCATACACAACTTTGATTCTTTCTGAGTAGTTTGAAGATCGACGTGCATTTCGCGGTCATAAGGGATATGAATCTTGAGATGTAATTCAAACGTCCCAAAAATCCTCTTACCTGTTTTTCAGTCTTTGGTGAAGGCATTTCTTGAATGGCCTTGACCTTGTCATGATCAACCTCAATTCCTTTCTGGCTGACGATGAATCCTAAAAGTTTTCCTGAGCGAACACTGAATGTGCACTTATTGGGATTCAAGCGGAGTTTATATTTTCTCAGACGCTCGAATAACCTTGAGAGGCGTGTCACATGATCTTCTTCTGTTTTAGATTTGGCGATCATGTCATCGACGTACACTTCAATCTTTTTGTGCATCATGTCGTGAAACAGAGTCGTCATGACCCTTTGATAGGTTGCCCCCACGTTCTTTAAACTGAACGGCATTACCTTGTAAAAAAAGGTGCCCCATGGGGTGATGAATGAAGTTTTCTTCATATTTTCTGGCGTCATTCTGATTTGATTATAGCCCGAGAATCCATCCATGAAGGAGAATACTTTGAACTTTGTTGTACAGTCAACTAGTATGTCTGTGTGTGGTAAGGGGAAGTCATCCTTTGGACTTGCTTTGTTTAGATCCCTGTAGTCTACACACATTCTGACTTTTCCGTCCTTTTTCGGAACTGGTACTTTGTTGGCTAGCCATTGACAATATTCTAAGGTGGCAAGGAAACCTGCGCTGATCTATTTCTGCACTTCCTCCTTGATTTTGATAGCCATATCTGGATGAGTCCGTCTCAGTCTCCGTTTCACCGGAGGACACTCTGCTTTTAACGGTAAATGATGTTCCACGATGCTGGTATCCAACCCTGGCATGTCCTGATAGGACCAAGCAAATACATCTGGAAACTCTTTGAGAAGTCTTATCATGTCTTCTCTGACAGGTTGATTGAGCAGTGCTCCAATCTTAACTTCTTTCTTTTCTTCCTCTGAACCCAAATTGACCATTTCCAACGGCTCTTTGTGAGGCTCAATAGACTTTTACTCTTGTCTGAGTAGTCGAGAAATCTCTTCTGGAATTTCTTCGTCCTCTTCTTCTTCACCTTCAAATACCGAGAATTCAAAGTTGGGAGAAGGCATTGGATCGTATGTTTCAATGGGGTTAAAAACAAGCAATCTGCATGACGTGATTATTCATCTTTTTAGAAGAAATAGAGAGAAATGCAAGAGTGTGCGCAGTGTATTTTCTGAAAAATGTTTGTTTTTATTTTGGGTTGTTTTAGGATTACCATTTTCTGAAAAAATGAAAAGTGAAAACAGCAATAAAATGCGGGAATGACCGAATGCCATTATTTATTTATGATTTGTCGATTCTTGAAATACATCCCTATAAAACAAAACTCTGTCGCTTTGGCCTAAGCAAAGAGGGACATTTATAGAACGTGAGCCCTATAAAAACATCTGTTTCACCTGGGCAAGGTGAAAGGTTAAAACAAAGATGGTAATTACTTAGACTTATGGGCTACTTTCGGGACATCGACAACAACCCATTGGTGACGAACTCCTCTGTGAATCACAAAGTCTGGTATCTTCTTTCTTGGTTTGTCTTCAGAAATGACGCTGATTTCTGGCTGAGTAGGATCGTTGGAGTCTTCCTCCCAAGCAGAGTTGTCGTAAACGAACTTTTCTGTTGTATCTTTCTTAGTGTTTTCACTCTCAAGAGGATCTACCCATCCGGTTGGCTGGATGTCCTCGTATCTGATGCGAGACCTTTCAGGAGTGGTGTACTTGACTAGGAAGTCATACTTGCCACTTGGCTGTCCTAAGGTGTCCCATACTTCTGTGGGAGTGGACGAGTCATCTTCCTCATTGACGTTGACCTCAGGAAAAGCATAGTTGATGAACTTTTATCCTGCAATCTTTGAAGATTGATCATTGTGCTGGATATCTTCGGAATGTCCTAAGTAATGATCCCATGGCTCGGTGGGGACGTGGGTATTCTTTCCAACATTACTCAGCTGATAGGCATTGTTGGACTGACTCTTTTGCCCTAAGCCCTCTGTGTACGGCTCCCAGATTGGCAAGTCATCCAGGGGATTATAGTAATCTTGGTCGAAGTTATCTTTCATTAGATCATCTTCTTATGAGTTAGGTGAAGCACGGCACCCCTAAGGATCGCAATCTCCATTAATTATCCGGATGTCTGATCTTGGTATATATCTCGGGCTCTGCTTTGGAAAACAGAATGGCATGTACGTTTCTTCATGAGATATATAACCGTTATCGTTGAGATAAGATTTCCACTCCTCATCCGTATCAGAGGAGTCGCTCTCATTGATGGTGTGTACTTCTTGAGATACTGGGTGGAGGAAGTCTCCATTGTGGAAGAAGTCCTGAATGGGATGAAAACTTTCATCTTTCTTGACAGTCTGGGTATAGGTTGAAGAGAAACCAAGACCTTTCTTTGTCTTGTTATCAGTAGGAATTACAACAATCTGCCCCCATCCTTTCGTGTCATTACTCTTGATTACCTCGAGAGTGTTCTTGTATGAGGAAATCAATGTCCCATTTTCTAGTCGATTCTCATTGCCCACCGAGAGTGCTTGGAACAGGGTTCCAACAACCTCCTCCAGTTCTACACAGGAGAATGATGATAAGTTGCTCACTATTAAGGCTTGCTCTCCACAGACTGTGACTAACTTGTCATTCTTGACGAACTTCAGCTTCTGGTGAAGTGTCGAAGTGACTGCCCCAGCTTCTTGTATCCAAGGTCTTCCTAATAAACAGTTGTATGCTGCCTGGATGTCCATGACCTGGAAAGTGACTTTGAAAGTGTGAGGATCGATGGTTATGGGAAGATCGACTTTGCTGATAACTATTTTTCTAGACCCGTCAAAGGCTTTGACGATGATCTCACTGCCTCTCATCGGAGCTCCTTGAAATGATAGTCACATCAGAGTTGATTTTGGCATAACATTCAAAGATAATCCTGTGTCCAATAGTACGCTGGCTAAAGCATCGTCTTGGCAGTTGACTGTAATGTTATGCGCCATATTATGATTTTTGCCTTCTTCTGACAGTTCTTCATCACTAAATCCTAAATTGCTGCAGGAAGTGATATTGGATATGATGCTGTCAAATTGTCCTACCGTCACATCTTGTTCTACAAAGGCTTGCTCTAAGACTTTCTGCAGAGCTTCCCTGTGAGTTTCGGATTTAAGTAGGGGAGATAGCACAGAGATTCGAGACGGAGTTTGCAACAATTGGTCCACAATGTTGTACTCGCTTTTCTGGATGAGCTTCAGCATCTAATCGTTGTTCTTCACAAGCTCTGGATTACTAGATTGACCGACTTGTTGATTAGGAACTTCTGTTTGAGGTTCCTTTTCTTTGGTAGGTTCTCCAACTACTCTGTTGAAGATTCGACTGCTCCGGGTGACTCGACTGATGTCGACAATGTTCACGACGGATGGTAATAGAGTTTCCTTTCCATTTTCGATGGTCGTTGAACCGTACTTGTAAGGGATAGCCTTCTCTAATTTGTACGGTATTGGTCCTGGCAGGTTGATAACCGGAGGAGCTTTTTGATTTCTCTGACTGTTATAGGAAACCTCAATTAGTTCCTGGTTGGAAACTTTTCTACTATCAATAGGGATTCATGATTCATCGAGTAGAGGGATTATGGTGCAAACAACATCCATCTCGTATGCCAAGTAATTTACGAGGATCCATTACTCGTTCTGACTTTTAGACGTAGAGGAGGATAGGAAGAAGGGATGCCTTGATAAGGTTATCGATAGTGATAGATTTTGAGTTAACGGACTCATAACATGTTTCCATATAGTGTGAGATTGTGAGTTCAAGGTCACTTCCCTTCCCTTTGACTTGAGTTAGGATTGATAGAACCTTGTAAAGCCGAGAGGATCTATAAGATAGGGAACTCACTTAGATTTAATATCTCACCCCATGTTGTTGATTATATTATAGGTACTTCAGGTTCCGCGAAGGGTAAGGATAAATTCGTTTGATTTTCCTTACCTACCTTGGCTTTTTGGGATGGCATGGCTTCCGCTTTGGAGTTTTATTTTGATATCATTGTATTGATCTAAATCTTAGTGTATTGGGACATCTTGTATATGTTATGCCATAGACTTTTAGTACTTTGTATTTTGGGCATGTAATGTATACAATGTGTTAACTAGGAACTTATGGTATTTCAGTACCAAAACTTGGATTCATGTATAATATATATGCTTTGAGGTGTGTTATTATATGTGGGTGTTACACCATCTCTCAGGGTCACGCCTCAACTTTCCATCAACTGACTTTCTTTTTAGACAAAAAGACATTGAAAACCATAAAAGAAGCACCTCGTGTGCTCATAGCTAAAACATATTGAAATAAGCTAAATTCACATTAAATCACCAAATCCTAAACTAAAATGCCACATAAAATGGATCAGAGTAACACACTAAAATAGTGTTATCACTCCCCCAAACTTGAATGATCACCTGTCCTCAGGTGATGTGATAGTGAATGACTAGGGTAATGAACTTGGAGAACATCAGTTTCGGTCAGGTTAGAAAGATGAAGTTGCCTTAGATTTGGAGGGGTAATAAAACTATATTAAGTGAAACTTGCTCAGCTTTGCAATTAGTCAAAGTGGTTTCAAGTGCAAGAGAGAACCGACATCGCTTGTCACGACTCTACTCTTCTAAAAAACAAGCCAAAATTTCTCTCTTTTGATCCCTTTTTTGTGTACTCTTGTGAGTGGGGTCTCTTCCTTTGGTTTCACTAGGGAATTCTTTTCTGACTCTCAAATGGTATTTTTGACTTTCACAATTAGGACCACACTTTTCCACTTATTTTTGTATTTTTGTTCTTTTTCTTTTTCTCTTTTTCTTTTGGCAAAGAATCCCATCTCAAAAGGATCTCACTTGTGATGAGTCCAACTGAATATTATGATGAGATGCTTGTTGTTCCTCCAGTATCGGGCACAGAAACTTTATTGTTGGTGGTATTTACCAGTTTTACACAGTTTTGTGTGTTTTCATGTGGAGTGTGCCTCTTTCGTAATCATCTCAACCATCATTCGAGTCTTTTTGTCATTCCCTTTGTGATTCTTAAGGTTTTAACCTTCCTCTTTATTTCCAATAAATCAGTTCTTTTTTTTTTTTGAAAAAAAAATTTAAGTTGGTTTGAAAGATTAGTGGTGTCGTGACAGAGAACATCAGCTTCCTCTGCCAAAACTCACTAGCTCAATCACTACACTTTGCTTTGTTCATTTCTCAATAGATTCCTTCCCCTTTTAATTCTCAAGCACAAAAATTTGAAATTTGAAATTCCTCACCTTTTGTTGTTTAAACCAAACATTCCCTTGCATATTAACTCTAAACTAAATCATGTAACTAAAGCGACTAAAAATAAAACAGCTAACAACTAAATAAAACAACTAACAATTGACTGAAAATATCATGCAGATTAAAAATCGGATCATAAATTACTTGGGGCATCAAAACTGCCCCACAAAAGATTCAAACATCTATGGCTCAAAACACGACCATCCAAAACATAATCCAAAACATTATCCGAAACGCAGAAACATGCAACAACAGTAGACAAAATATCCAAATTGTGTCAATAAAGGGTTAGAATGGTGAAGATAGGCTAAGCGTCAGCATCCCCCCCCACACTTAAAGTAAGGACAATGTCCTCACTATTTAGTGAAGAGAGAAGGCATGCCACTGCTTGCTTATTTCTCCTTACTACATTAGGCCCTTAGCATGGAGCTTTTTCTGGGTGCAGGCACGTCTTGCCATGGGCTGATACCACAAAAACTTAAATGATCCTGCACAAAAATAAAAATAAAAGAGATTGCATAAAGCTGGGCTGCCTCCCAGTAGCGCTATTTTAAGGTCTTATCGCCTGACCAAAACAAGTATCCATTAATCAATAAAATGGAGGGAACCCCTTGTGTTGTGTGAGGTTTCTCCAAAAAAAGTTTTGACCCTTTGGCCATTAACCTTGAATCTTTCTCCATTTTTCTCATTCAACAACTCTACAGCACCATGGGGGTAAATCTCTTCCAGAATAAAGGGTCCAAACCATCTTGATTTTAATTTTACCAGAAATAACTTCAGCCTTGAGTTAAAAAGTATAACTTTTTGGCCTTTTACCAATTCCCTCTTCTAACATCTTCTTTCGTGCCACTTCTTGGTCTTTCCGTTATACAACCCAGCATTCTCGTATGAGAACAACCTATGTTCATCCAAATCATTCAATTGGAGCAGTCTAGCTTGGCCAACATTTTTAAGATTAAAGTTTAGTTACTTCACAGCCCAAAAAGCCTTACGCTCTAATTCAATGGGTAGGTGACACGCTTTTCCATAGACAAGTCTATAAGGAGACATGTCTAAGGGAGTCTTATACGCCCATAGTGCTTCGTACAAGTGCTTGAACCAATCCTTCCTTGTGGGGTTAACCACCTTTTCCAAAGTTCTCTTGATATCTCTATTGGAAAGCTCAACTTTCCCACTAGTCTGTGGATGATAAGCTATAGCAACCTTGTGCTTTATCCCATATTTTGCCATTAAGTTTTGAAAAAGTTTGTTGCAAAAAAGGGATCCACCGTCACTGATGATGGCTCTAGGCGTGCCATGTCTTGTCAAGATGTTCTTGAGCAAGAACTTAGTCACCACCTTAGCATCATTGGATGGTGTTGCTACTGCTTCAATCCACTTGGATTCGTAATCCACAGCTAAAAGGATATAAAGATTGCCGAAGGATGGAGGGAAAGGTCCCATGAAATCAATGCCCCACACATCAAAGATTTCTATTTCAAGAATGCTTGTGAGTGGAATTTCTTGTCTCATATATACACTCCCAACCCTCTAGCATCTATCACACCTTTTGATTAAGTCATGAGCATCCTTAAAAATAGAAGGCCAGAAATAACCTGATTGCAGCACTTTTGCTGCAGTTCTGACTCCTCCAAAGTGTCCACCGTAGGGGGCTTTATGGCAGGCCGACAAGATCTGTCGTGTCTCCTCATAGTAAATGCATCTTCTCAATAACTGATCAGAACACTTCTTGTACAGGTAGGGCTCGTCCCAAAAATAGCTCTTGATAGTGTGGAAGAACCTCTTTCTTTGTTGGAAGTTGAATTCTGGTGGTATGATTCTGCTGACCATGTAGTTAACAATGTCAGCATACATAAGAGTTGTGCCATCAGTAATCAACAACAACTTCTCATTCAGAAAACTTTCTTTAATGTCCCCACTGTTTTGGGGTTGAATTTCTTCAGGTAGCCTTGAGAGATGATCAGCAACTGAGTTTTCAACTCCTTTCTTGTCCCTTATTTCTAGGTCGAATTCCAAATATGGTTTGAACTTATCAAAGGCAAACACTACTACCAGCGGCTCCTTCTCTCTGGCTGTGTAGTTGATTTGTGCTTCTATCAAAGTCTTGCTTGCATAGTAGGTGGTGTGAAAAACTTTGTTGTGCCTTTGGCCTAACACAACACCAATGGCAAAGTTACTGGCGCCACACATTAATTCAAATGGCTTGGACCAATCTGGGGTTTTGACTACAGGTGCAGAAATGAGAGCCTCCTTCAAAAGATTGAAAGATTAAAGACACTCCTTACTGAAGACAAAAGCCGTGTGATGCTGCAGCAGCTGGCATAGGGGTTTGGTTATTTTTTAGAAATCTTTGATGAACCTCCAATAAAATCCAGCATGCCCCAAGAAACTCCTAATGCCCTTGATGTTGATGGTGGGGATAAGTTTTTAATTACCTCTACCTTTACTTGATCCACCTCTAATCCTTCTTTTTAAATTCTATGACCAAGAACAATCCCTTCTTTTACCATGAAATGGCATTTTTCCCAATTAAGAAACAGGTTGTTCTCTTCACATCTTGCCAACACCAACTCTAGATTCTCTAGACCATCCTTGAATGACTCTCCAAAAACCAAAAAGTCATCCATGAAGACTTCCATGGAATTCTCTATGATGTCTGAAAAGATAGCCATCATGCAACGTTGGAAGGTGGCTGGTGCATTGCACAGTCCAAACGGCATCCTTCTAAAGGCAAAGGTACCATAAGGGCAAGTGAATGTTGTTTTTTCTTGATCTTCCGGGGCTATTGCAATTTGGTTGTAGCCCGAATATCCATCTAAGAAGCAATAATACTCCTTTCCAGCTAGCCTATCCAACATTTGATCAATGAAAGGCAAAGGGAAGTGATCCTTTCTAGGTGCCTTGTTTAGCTTCCTATAATCCATGCAAATCCTCCAACCAGAAATAGTTCTAGTGGGGATAAGCTCATTCTTCTCATTGATTATCATTGTCATGCCCCCTTCTTCGGTACACCCTGAATGGGACTCACCCAGACACTATCAAAGATAGGGTAAATAATTCCTGCATCCAGCCACTTGATAATTTCTTTCTTTACAACCTCCTTCATGATTGAGTTCAGCCTTCTTTGACTTTCAATGCTATTCTTAGCATTTTTTTCCAACAAGATTCTGTGCATGCAAATTGCAGGGCTGATTCCCTTAATGTTAGAAATCTGCCATGCAATTTCCTTCTTGTGTCTCTTCAGTAGTGAAATTAGTTGCTCCTTCTGCCCTTCTTGCAGATCTGTAGCAATGATAACTAGCAGCTTATGTCCTGCCTCCAGATAAGCATACTGTAAATGCTCCGGCAGTTGCTTGAGCTCCAATTCACGAGGTTCCTCTATGGAAGGTAGCTGCTGCTTGTGAGCAACAGTGGTAGATTCTATCACTTCCACAAATTATTCCTCTTGCTTCTTAATTGGACCATAAATAATCCCATCTTCTAGTCCTCCATCTTCCAATTTGCCTAGCTCAATTTTCAACACATTACTAGCTTTTAGGAGGTTTTTATGAATTAAACCTTCCCAACTAGATATCATGGAACAGTCAGCTACCTCTTCTTCTGGGTATTGCAAGGCATTGAGTATGTTGAACACTACATGCTGCCCGTTCACTCTCATAGTGAGTTCTCCTCTTTCTACATCAATTAAGGTTCTACCCGTTGTTAGGAATGGCCTTCCCAACAAGATAGGTGTTTCCTCGTCACCCTCAAAGTCCATAATAATGAAATCAGCAGGGAAGACAAATTTGTCAACCCTTACCAGCACATCATCTATCTTTGCTTGTGGGTAGCAAATACTTCTATCTGCCAGCTGCAAGGTGATAGTTGTAGGTTTGGCAGCGCCTATCCCTAGCTTCTTGAAAATGGATAGAGGCATGAGATTAATGCTAGCCCCTAAATCACAAAGTGCCTTTCCACAAAAGGTATCTCCAATGGTGCATGGAATCGTGAAACTTCCAGGCTCCTTCAGTTTGGGAGGGAGTTTGCCTTGAACCAATTGACTACACTCTTGTGTGAGTGCAACCATAGCAAATTCTCCTACCCTTTTTCTCTTGGTGAGCACATCCTTCATGAACTTTGAGTAGTTTGGCATTTGTTGAATAACCTCAATCAATGGTATGTTGATGTGAAGCTGCTTTAAGATCTCCATAAACTTCTCAAATTGTTGCTCTTCCTTGTCCTTTTTGATCCTTTGTGGAAAAGGAGGTGGTGGCCTTTCTTGAACAAACTTTTGCTTTTTGTTGGATTCAGTAATGATTTCTTGATTCTTTTGAGGAATGAGGTCTACAGTAGGTACATCATCTTTGTGCTTCTGTGGCCTAGACGAAGATGGTTCTTCATTAACTTGGTTTCTTGCTCCAGAACTGTCTGGCGTAGACAGATCAGTGCTTGACTCTTTGCTCTTTGTAGCGGCCTCTTCAATTTCTTTACCATTTCTGAGTTTGAGGACTTGGCATGTTTCAACATTCTTCACTCCAGCTTGTGTATTTGGAGTCTCAGTAGAGCTAGGGAGAGTTCCCAAGTTTCTTGAACTCAAAGCAGTGGCAATTTACCCTACTTGATTTTCCAAGTTCTTGATACTCACCCCTTGTGATTGAAATTGATTCTTTGCTTCTTGAATAAAGCACTTAAGAACATTCTCCAGATGGTTGTTTCCTTGATTAACCCCAGCATAGTTAGGGTTAGAAAAACCAGGTGGGACTTGTGGTGTTGTTGCTTGTGGCTTCGGTTGACTTTGATTGTTACTCCATGAAAAATTTGGATGGTTGCACCATCCTGGGTTGTAAGTGTTGTTGTATGGATTATTGTATCTATTATTATTGTTGGGATTGCCAACATAGTTAACAGAAAGAGAATTTGCAGAACATTCTTCAAACAAATGTGGTCCTCCACAGTAGACACAGGCAACCTTAGTAGCTTCAGTAACCACCTTAACTGGTTTAGGCTTTGTCACTTCAGGACTCATCAGATTCTTCATCATCTGGTTAATCTGAGCCACTTGAGCAGCAAGAGCTGTGGTCTCAGTGACTTCATGCACTCCAGCAGGTTTCTTTTGAGTTGAACTTGCAGTGGCCCTAGTGACTGGCCATTTATAAGTGTTGGCAGTAATGCTCTCAATCAACTTGTAACCATCATCATAAGATTTAGACAAAAGAGCTCCACCACTGGATGCATCTAAAATATTCCTTGAGGATGGAATTAATTCATTGTAGAAAGTCTCAAGTTGTATGCAGATAGGAATCCCATGATGAGGACATTGTCTCAATAGCTCCTTAAATCTTTCCCATGCATCAAACAACGATTCATCATCTCCTTGCCTAAATGAAGTGATCTCATTTCTCATATTTGCATTCTTGGAAGGAGGAAAATACTTGGCCAAAAGCTTTTCTGCCAAAGCGTTCCATGTAGTAATGGAATTTGGTTCCAAAGAATTAAGCCAACTCTTGGCTCTATCCCTTAGAGGGTATGGAAATAGCCTTAACCTAAAGGTATCGACATGCACGTCAAGGATCTTAAAGTTGTCAGCAACATCCATAAATTGTTTTAAATGTAGGTGTGGATCTTCATGGGGAGAGCCTGAATATTGACCAGCAGCTTGCAACATTTGGAACATCATAGGTTTGAACTTGAACTGTGGTGCTGTGATGGCTGGTCTAGCAATGCCAGTATTCATAGCATTAGGATCAAAGACAACATAGTCCCTGATGATGCGCGCTCAGTCATTGGCAATACCAATGATGTCTGACTCCGCCATATCTGCCTCTTGCAGTGGCTAGTCTAATGATGACGATGAACTTTCTTCGTCTGTGTCCAACTCGTGCATTACTCCTTTAGGTTCAGCCACATCTGAGGTTGAGGAATCTCCAGATATTTTCTGAGAAAGTAAAAATCTCCTTCGTGCGTTGAAAATTCTTTCAGGTTCAGGATAACCACTGTAAACTGGTTGTAACGACCTGCGCATGCAACAACTTAAGCCTGTCATGACACCAAATCACAACAAACGTTAAAGGCTCAAATACAATCTTTCTTAAACAAAAAATAAATACAGTAATTGAAACTTTTTTACACTTCCCCGGCAACGGCGCAAAAAACTTGTTGCTTTTTATCTAGTGCTTTCCTTTTTATATGGTTTTAAAGCAAGGGTGTAACATGCAAGTATACATGCTTGATAATGCAGCAAGTGATAAAGTAAAGGTCGGACCCACAGGAAGTGATGAAAGCTTTGAACTATAAGTATTAATTTCTTTGTTTAAGAGAAAGTATGAGCAAGGTAACAAAATAATAATAATAAATGACAGGAGCAACACACAATTAACTAAGATAAAGATGATAAATAAAAAGGAGTTAAAATATCAGAGAGAGCAGTTGATGATCTAAAATCCATTAGTATTGTTGTTGCTAAAATGCTTTCATGATGTGAAGTGTCGTGCCTCAAAAGGTCAGAACGTGATCAAGTGGTGTATCTCTACAACATCAAAAACACGCATAACTAGGGCAAGAGAACAAATCTCTAAGCCTCACTTGTAACCCTAAAATACGTATGGTTTTAATTCTGAAATTCTTTATGGTCTCAACTTCTTATCTTTAAGCAAGTTAAATTAAGTGAATATCTCTATCCTACTTTATTAACCACTTTTGTTATGAAATCCACTTGTTTGTTGGATCTCTCTCAACAACAAGCTTTTACCTTTTCCCTAGTTGATCACTCTAAGAATCAAGTGTATAGCATAAAACACATAACAAAATAAGACACTAAACATCACATCAATTCAACATAAAAACAACTTTTATACTAATGTAACACCCATATATAATATCATATATCAAAGCATAAATACTATACATGAATTCAAGTATTTGGTACTGAAATATACAAGTTCCTAGTCAACACATTATATACATTCTATCCCCAACATTTAATACAAAAAAACTAATAAGGCATAATGTATACAAGATGTTCAAAACATAAATACTAAGAACTAGATCGACAATGATCTAAAAAAAACTCCACAACGGAAGCTAAGCCAAAGATCAAGTAAGGATAATCACCCGGCTTTATCCTTACCCTTCGCGGAACCTGTAGTACCTGAAATATAATCAACAATAGTGGGGCGAGATACATCAAATATCAGTGAGTTCCCTATCTTATAGATTCTCTTAGCTTTACAAGGTTCTATCTTAGCCTAACTCAAGTCGGGGGGAAAAGGAACTAGACCTTGACTTCACACATGTCGGACTAGAGAAACAAACGCACAAAAACACAAAACGACCAACTAGTTAAGGAATCTTCTCCCCGGCCATCCCGCACAAGGAGATTAAACATGGCTCATAGATCCTTAACATAGATAACTTCTCCCCAGCCATCCTACACCAAAGGATTAAACACGGGTCACGGTTATCTACAAATGGTAATTCTCCCCGACCATCCTACACCAAAGGATCTTGACACAGGTAACGGTGCCAACCATTAAGTAACTTCTCCCCGGCCATCCCGCACAAGGGGCCCTCGACACGGGTCACAGTTACTTGCTTAATAAATACTTCTCCCCGGCCACCCCTCACAAGGGGCTCTTCAACACGGGTCACGATATTTATTAAGGGATAGACTACAAATCGGAGGAAGTACGATCCCCCACTAACGACTACTTAACAAAGACACTCGTCTAGTATCGATGTAAGCATTGTCGCACACTTCTCTAAGTCATTCTATTGTACTAAGGGTTCCTCACTAACTCACATCTTGAAGCTTTTAAATTTCAAAAGTTCAATTATATAATGGAATCACATAATTCAACATATCACAAGTTACACCAATTACGGTTCCCTCCTGTTAGTTCTTGTATTGGCTGGAATTTTGGTAAAACAAAGTTGAACAATGTTGATGTCATATGTCTGATGTCTTAACATTGGTTCCAAACATTAGTTGTTGCAGGGTTGAAGTTTTATATGCTGATGTTAAACTTGATGACTTGACATCAATTATCTGAACATCAGAACATCAGGCTGTGATGTTTTAGGGCTGCGCGTGAAAGTTTGGTTTGAGAAGATCTGTTAGAGAGATAGTGTGCGAATATCTTGGAGAAGATATTTTCAATTGCAATCAGATTTGGAGCAGATCCTGTTGCTATGTTTAAGGGCTGTTTGATTTAAAAAGATTTGAAGATCAAATCTGTTTTAAATTTTGTTTTTAAAACAAATCAAATCAGATTTTTGGAAGAGGTCCAAGCCCAAGTCAGAATTCTATTTAAAGCAACCTCAACTCTTGTTGGAAGAGGGCGAAGACAAGAGAGCAAAACATGAGAGTCAAGTTAGAGTTTTCGTGTGTATTTTGTGAGCCTTTCATGGTTGAATAGGTGTTACTATTTTGGGTTGTAAGTGTATTCACTCTAGACCTTTTAAGCAAGAGTGTGTTGTTCTTGATCAAAGTTGTTAAGCAAGATCAAGGTGTGGTTTAAAGTGTAATCTTTGAATTGTATCACTGAGGTGATTTAGGGAGTGAGTGGTTTCTCATATCTAAGTGGTCTCTTAGGTAGAAGTGTCATTGGGTAGTGATTAAGATTAGTAGATGTCAACTGGGATTGTTGAGTCTGTAATTTAATACTACTAATAGTGAATTTCCTCCCTGGCTTGGTTGCTCCTAGACGTAGGTAGTTAGACCGAACTGGGTGAGCAATTCATTGTGTTGATTTACTCTTGTTATAGCCTTGTTCATATTAGCAGATTGTGTTGTTGTGACATCACACTTAACATCACACATCTGATACCATAATTTCACCTCCGATTTATTTAATCGGCAACAAAACTAGTATTTTTCACTTCCATTAGATAGAGTATTTCGATAGTTCTCTATCGGTACCAAGAACACTTAAATCGGATAAACGAGTCAAAAGTTACGGATTTTGAAGAAAAGAAAATGATTGAAAAACTGCTAGATTCGCCTGGAGGTTAAGGATTTCGCCTGGAGAATCCCTCTTCGCCAGTACTTCGCCTGTCGAAGCTGCGGGGAAACCTGATTTTAGAAAACCCAAAAGTTCCAGTAGCCAAAACATGTTATGTCTCTTAATTTTCGCCCGACGATTAAGGATTTTGCCTGGCGAATTCCTCTTCGCCAGTACTTCGCCCGGCGAAGCAGCGGCGAAACCTGATTTGCCTGGCGAATCCTTATTCGCCTGGCGAATCGTATCAGAACTAGAATTCTCTGCTGCGTTTTACATGGTTCCCAAGCCTCAAAATCCCACTTTTCCAAACCAAAAATTTTCAAACAACCAAAACAAGTATCAATAATGTTCATATGTATATTGCGAATATACTATGCAATTTATATCGATTATACTATGCAATTTATATCGATTTTCAACCGTTAGATTTATGATTTTAGCCAGATTACTCATTTTCTCACAAAATCAAACCTAACTCTAAACTCAAGAATTTCTACAACTAATGTATCTATCTAGAACCCACCTGGATTCGAAGATGATGATGAAGAAGATGAGATGAAAAGATGAAGAGTAGAGGATGATTCTTGATCTTGAGCTCTTTGGAATTTCTCTTCTTTCCTTTCCTTTCCTTTTCTTTCCTTTCCTCTTCCTTCTCTCTACTTTCTCTTTCTCCAAATGTTTCTATCTTTGGAAATGAGGAAAAAGAAATGATATAGGAAATACTCATTAGTTAGTAACACTACTAAAAGTCCAAATTATCTCAAGTGCACCAATTAATAAAACCTTAGAATTAGATAATATTAATCTAATCAGCTCTGAGTTCATCAGTTGCTCTAATTATCTTAACAGATAAATACTCAGAGCACACTGGATCTTAACTGGTCTCAACTAATATTATCCAGAGCGTTTATAAAATACAGGGTATTACATCCTCCCCTCCTTAAATAGAAATTCTCCCTCTAATTTAAAAGATTACCTAAACAGATGAGGGTAAGCATCTCGCATCTCCGATTCTAGTTCCCAAGTAGCATCACCCGGATGTGTCACATCCCATTGCACCATAACAAGAGGAATGTCTTTGTTACTTAATACCTTTGTTTCTCTTCCCATAATACGGCTCGGTTGAGGTTCAAAAGTCAAGTCTGCTTCTATTTCCACTAACTCTGGTAGAACTGGCTGAAGAGGATCAGGAATAAACTTCCAGAGATGAGATACATGAAAGACGTCATGCATCTCTGACAGGGAGGGTGGTAAGGCTAATTTGTAGGCGACTTCACCAATCCTTTCTAAGATCTGATACGGTCCCACGTATCTCGGACATAACTTGCGTAACTTAAACGGTCCTTTCAACCTCAATCTCGGAGTAACTTTCAAAAACAGATGGTCGCCTTCCTCAAATTCTAAAGATCTCCTACGATTGTCCGCATGGCTCTTTTGACGATCTTGTGCTTGTTTAACTTTCTCACGGATCATTCGAATCTTTTTCGTAGTCTTTTGAATAATTTATGGTCCCAAAATTCTATCTTCACCAACTTCCGCCCAACACAAAGGTGTTCTACATCTTCTTCCATACAATGCTTCGTAAGGAGCCATACCAATGCTCGCATGGTAACTATTGTTATAAGAAAACTTAATCAATGGTAGAAGTTCTTTCTAATTTTCTCTACTCCCTAGCACACAAGCTCTCAATATATCTTCCATCGTTCGTATTTTTCGCTCAGTCTGACCATCCGTCTGAGGATGATTCGACGTGCTCAAACGCAACCTCGTAACTATAGCTTGTTGAAAAGCCTTCCAAAACCTTGAAGTAAACTTTGGATCTCTATCAGACACATTGTTAGAGGGAACACCAGGCAATCTCACAATTTCGGAAATAAACAACTTTGCAAGATGACTTGCCTTGTAAGTAATCTTCACGGCTAAGAAATGCGCAGATTTCGTTAGTCGATCCACAATCACCCAAATAGAATCATAACCACCTTGCGTACGGGGTAAACCTACTGCAAAGTCCATAGAAATACTATCCCACTTCCAAACTGGAATCTCTAAAGGTTGCAACAGACCGCCCGGTCTTTGGTGTTCAATCTTCACCTGCTGACACATCGCACATTCTGACACATACACCGCAATATCCTTTTTTATTCCGGACCATCAATAATCCTTCTTTAAGTCCTGATACATCTTCGAAGATCCAGGATGTATTGTAAAAGTACCATTATGAGCTTCATCTAAAATCTTTCTTTTTAATACCGTATCATTCAGAACACAAATCCATTGATTAAACAGGACGATCCTATCCGCTGCTAGTGTAAAACCCGGTTGAAGTAACATATCTTGAAACTTCTTCTCTAAAACTTGTTCTTGTTGAATCTCATCTCTTAGAATGGATTTGACATTCAAATTTCCCATAATTACACCATTTGGAGTCCAAACAAACTGAAGATTAAGATCTCTAAATTTTTCCAACAAAGCGTACTCCAATATCATCAATTCGGCACTATAAACCATTTTCCGACTTAATGCATCTGCTACTTTATTTTCTTTTCCTGGATGATACTTTAATTCTAAGTCATAATACTTTAAGTACTTCATCCACCTCCTTTGTCGCATATTCAACTCATTTTGGTCAAATAAATACTTCAAACTTTTATGGTCACTGAACATTTCAAAATGTACACCATACAAATAATGACGCCACACCTTCAGTGCAAACACAACCGCTGCTAGTTCCAAATCATGAGTTGGATAATTCTTCTCATGAACTTTTAATTGTCGAGAAGCATAAGCTACCACTTGACCGCCTTGCATCAAAACACCTCCTAATCCCATCTTAGAAGCATCGCAAAATACTTCCTAAGGGTTGTTAGGATCAAGAATAATTAACACAAGAGCAGTCGTCAAAATTTCCTTCAATTTCATAAAGCTTTGTTCACAACCCGAATCCCACTCATAATTACACTCTTTTCGAGTAAGTTTGGTCATTGGTAGGGCCAATTGAGAAAAACCTTTGATGAACCTTCTATAGTAACCTGCCAATCCCAAGAAACTTATAACTTCTGAAGCATTCCTCGGTCTCTCCCAATTAATCACTGCTTTTACCTTTGACAGATCTACCGCCACACCACCTTGAGATATAACATGACCAAGAAAATTTACTTCCGACATCCAAAACTCTCACTTGCTTAGCTTAGCAAAAAGTTGTTTCTCTTGCAATACCGATAAGGCAATTATCAGGTGTTCTCCATGCTCTTGTGGAGTACGAGAATAAATAAGAATGTCGTCAATATAGATTACGACAAATTGGTCCAAGTAAGCATGAAATATACAGTTCATGTAATCCATAAAAACAGCTGGAGCATTTGTCACACCGAAAGGCATCACCAAGAATTCGTAATAGCCGTAACGGGTTCTAAATACGGTCTTAGGCACATCGGAACTCTTCACACGGATCTGATGATAACCCGACCGTAAATCAATCTTTGAGAACACACAGGCTCCTTTCAATTGATCCAACAGGTCATCTATCTTGGGTAAGGGGTACTTGTTCTTAATGGTGACTTTATTCAACTTACGGTAATCAATACACAACCGCATTCCACCATCTTTCTTCTTTACCAACAAGACTGGAGCTCCCCACGGTGAAACGCTAGGTCTAACAAAATGCTTAGCCATCAAGTCCTCCAATTAGTCCTTTAATTCTCTTAATTCAAGTGGTGCCATCCGATAAGGAGAAACGGATATAGGAGCCGTTCCCGATACCAGGTCAATAGAGAACTCAACTTCTCTCTCTGGAGGAAGAGAAGTAACGTCCTCAGTAAAAACTTCAGGAAATTCACAGACTATAGGAATACTCAGCATCTTCTGGTCACTACTCCCCTCCTTAGTAAGAACCAGTAAAACAGATTTCTCCTTCTCAAACAAGAAATTTATCATTCCCATTGTACCTTCTAAAATAGTTGTTAACACATCCTTCGGGGTAGCCCCAACAGATGGAATTATGATTATCTTTTCCTCACACCCAATAAACACTGAATTAGCAGAAAGCCAATCCATCCCCAAAACGACATCAGCTTTCTTAAGCGGTAAGCAAATAAGGTCAATCTGAAAAACTCTACCATCCACAGACAAAACACAGTTTTCACACATCAACGGTGTCTCAACCATTTCATCCATGGCGGTAGTGACAACCATAGGAGGAGACAAAGGAATAGCTTGCAACCCAAGTTGCTTCACACATCGCATTGACACAAAAGAATGTGTTGCTCCACAATCAAATAAAACAAAACAAGGATACCCATTTACGAAACACGTACCCGCAATCAAGGAGTTGTCACTTTTCGTCTTCCTTGCATCCAAAGTATAAACCCTTCCGGTATTCCTTCCTTGCACTTGGTTTCTATTCTGCGTACAATCTCTATCCACATGACCCAACCCATTACAATTATAACACCTCAAACCCCCATCGGCGCACTTCCCATAATGACGTTTATTCTAAACTCTACACAGAGGAATAGCATTAGGTCTAGCAACCTGCTTTCCCTTGAAAGCTTGTGATCTAGGCCCAAACTGCTGACTTGGACTCCCACGATCACCCTGATTCACCCTACTTGCGACACTTTCAGCTTGGACTTTCTTCAAACTATGCTCAGCCACATAGCATTGCCTTAGAACTTCAGCATAAGTAGTGAACTCTCTCTGAGACACACTATGAGAGATTTCAATTATTAGTCCAAAAAGAAACTGATCTATTTTCCACCTTTCATCTGGAGCATACACAACCTGCCTAGAATAAGCAGCCATGTCCTCAAACTTTTCAGCATAACTGGCCACAGTCATACTACCCTGTCTTAACTGTTGAAATTTAAACTCTTTCTGAGTCCTCAAGGAGCTAGGAAAATATTTATCCATGAAATTTACCTTGAATTGTTCCCAGACCTTGGGCACACCCTGAATAGTCATAGGGCTGAAGCACTCTCTCACCACCTCATGGCAGGACCCTTCAATGAATGAGAAGCGAAAACCATCTTGTTCTCCTCACTACAATGCACTATCAAGAAAATTATTTCCATACTAGACACCCATTCGTGAGCCTTTACAGAATCTAATCCGCCATGAAATTCTGGAGGATTCATGCGGAAGAAATCCCGAAAAGTTCCACCTACAGCTTCTAGAACAACCACCTGAGGATGAAGACCTCCATTCATTTATTGTACCATTTGCTGCATAAACTGGTTCTGCTGCTACTGCATCTGTTGCATAAACTGATACAAAGGAGCATTCTCATCGCCGCCTGGCGGATTCGTCCCAGCTGGAGTAGTTCTGGGTCTACCACGATTGCTTCTGCGTCCGTCAGCCATGTTCCTAAAGGCCATACAGATAGGATCAAATTGATCAGGCTCAATACCATAAATATAACACTTAAGACCAATGGCGACACAACGCATATGAAACGGAAAGAAATACTTATACTATTTCATGGCTAGGTCGAGGATACGACCGGCTCTGATACCAACTGTAACACCCATATATAATATCATACATCAAAGCATAAATACTATACATGAATCCAAGTATTTGGTACTGAAATATACAGGTTCCTAGTCAACACATTATATACATGCTATGCCCAACACTTATTACAAAAAAAACTAATAAGGCATAATGTATACAAGATGTTCAAAAGATAAATACTAAGAACTAGATCGACAATGATCTCAAAAAAACTCCACAACGGAAGCTAAGCCAAAGATCAAGTAAGGATAATCACATGGCTTTATCCTTACCCTTCACGGAACCCGTAGTACCTGAAATATAATCAACAATAGTGGGGTGAGATACATCAAATCTCAGTGAGTTCCCTATCTTATAGATTGTCTCGGCTTTACAAGGTTCTATCTTAGCCTAACTTAAGTCGGGGGGAAAAGGAACTAGACCTTGAGTTCACACATGTCAGACTAGAGAAACAAATGCACAAAAACACAAAACGACCAAATAGTTAAGGAATCTTCTCCCCGTTCATCCCATACAAGGAGATTAAACACGGGTCACGGATCCTTAACGTAGATAACTTCTCCCTAGCCATCCTACACCAAAGGATTAAACACGGGTCACAGTTATCTACAAATGGTATTTCTCCCCGGCCATCCTACACCAAAGGATCTCGACACGGGTCACGATACCAACCACTAAGTAACTTCTCCTCGGCCATCTGGCGCAAGGGGCCCTCGACACGGGTCACGGTTACTTACTTAATAAATACGTCTCCCCGGCCATCCCGCACAAGGGACTCTTCAACACGGGTCACGGTATTTAATAAGGGATAAACTGCAAACCGGAGGAAGTACGATCCCCCACTAACAACTACTTAACAAAGACACTAGTCTAGTATTAATGTAAGCATTGCCGCACAATTCCCTAATTCATTCAATTGTACTAAGGGTTCCTCACTAACTCACATCTTGAAGCTTCTAAATTTCAAAAGTTCAATTATATAATGGAATCACATAATTCAACTTATCACAAGTTACACCAATTCCGGTTCCCTCTGATTTATTTAATCGGCAACAAAACTAGTATTTTTCACTTCCATTAGATAGAGTATTTACATACCTCTCTATCGGTACCAACACTTAAATGGGATAAACGAGTCAAAAGTTACGGATTTTGAAGAAAGAAAATTATTGAAAAACTGCCAGATTCGCCTGGCGGTTAAGGATTTCGCCTAGCGAATCCCTCTTCGCCAGTACTTCGCCCGACAAAGCTGCGGCGAAACCTGATTTTAGAAAACCCAAAAGTTCCAGTAGCCAAAACATGTTTTGTCTCTTAATTTTCACCTGGCGATTAAGGATTTCGCCTGGCGAATTCCTCTTGGCCAGTACTTTGCCCGGCGAAGCAGCGGCGAAACCTGATTTGCCTGGCGAATCCTTATTCGCCTGGCGAATTGCATCAGAACCAGAATTCTCTGCTGCATTTTACATGGTTCCCAAGCCTCAAAATCCCACTCTTCCAAACCAAAACGTTTTCAAACAACAAAAACAAGTATCAATAATGTTCATATGCATATTACGATTATACTACGCAATTTATATCGATTTTCAACCGTTAGATTTATGATTTTAGCTAGATTACTCATTTTCTCATAAAATCAAACCTAACTCTAAAATCAAGAATTTCTACAACTAATGTCTCTATCTAGAACCCACATGGATTCGAAGATGATGATGAAGAAGATGAAATGAAAATATGAAGAGTAGTGGATGATTCTTGATCTTGAGCTCTTTTGAAATTCTCTTCTTTCCTTTCCTTTCCTTTCCTTTCCTCTTCCTTCTCTCTACTTTCTCTTTCTCCAAATGTTTCTATCTTTAGAAATGAGGAAAAAGAAATGATATAGGAAATACTCATTAGTTTGTAACACTACTAAAAGTCCAAATTATCTTAATAAAACCTTAGAATTAGATAATGTTAATCTAATCAGCTCTGAGTTCATCAGTTGTTCTAATTATCTTAACAGATAAATACTCAGAGCACACTGGATCTCAACTGGTCTCAACTAATATTATCCAGAGCGTTTATAAAATACGGGGTATTACAACTAACTTCATTAAGCTCATCAAACAAGGATTTAACTCATAGTGAACTGAGTACAAACTACTGAAGTGAAACTAAGAGGAGACATGTTCTTACAAAGACAAGTAAAGAAATGCAACCTAATAGTAACTTGGAGATCTCTTGTGTTGGGTAAACAACAACAACTCTCTTCAGTCACGACAACTTTCAGCGGAATGCACAAGACTGGATGAGAAGAGAATACCCTCGACAATTACTCTAACCCTTAAATGAAAATAAACTAAAACTAAAATAAAAAATGTTTGTTATGTGTAAAATCTCCCGCTCTCTTTCTTCAATGCACAAGTCTCCTTTATATAGAGGTGAGTGGGAGTGAGAGTTGCTACTTTCTTGGATCATGGGCTTCTTGATAAAATTAAGGTTAGGCCCATATCAAATCCGAAAGTGGACCAGCTGTCCCTCAACCCTTCCTTTGTAAGTTATCTGGTACAGATGTTGGTGGGAGACAAAGTTGCTTTTGCAGGCTGCTTTGGCAGAGTGGTGGAACAGTGCGGACGGCTGGTGGCTTGGTGCTGGGCGCTCTTTTGCAGTATGGTCCCCACCGTACTACCATTTGTCTTCTAGCTTCCTTGATCTTATCCAATTTCTCTTGCTCTTCAAAATAATGCCACGTGAGCCCTAGTAACTTTCTTCTCCAATCCTCTTGATGAAATAATTGATTAATTTATCAACCACTTCCTTTTCTTCAGCTTCCCATTCTGCTCCAGAATCCGTCTCTCAGGGTCACGCCTCAACTTGCCATCCACAGACTTCCTTTTTAGACAAAACACATTGAAAACCATAAAAGAAGCACCTCGTGTGCTCAAAGCTAAAACATACTGAAATAAGCTAAATTCACATAAAATCACCAAATCCTAAACTAAAATGCCACATAAAATGGATCAAAGTAACACACTAAAATAGTGTTATCATGCATCTTAACTGTTATAAATATTCATTTATATTGTTGTTCAAGAGGATAAAACAAATAGGATTAAAAACTCTAAATATACAACTTTCTCATTAACTGGAACCTATTACAAATTGTTAATACTTTCTAGGCACTCGAATTTACCCTAAGGTATTCCCTAGGATCATCTGACATATCTAGATTGTCTAAATAACCTTTCCATTCTACCTTTGCAAACTCTATAGCTTCATTTCTCAGTTGATTTATGCGTTTTGACCTGGAAGTTCTTCTTCTTCTGTGTGTCTCAACAAAGGTTGATGAAGGAGTGTGCGGTTCTGAAGCCATCTGCTTGCTTGTAGATCCTTCAGTTGCTGCATCACTCTTGTTTGCTTGAGTTGTTGCATTAAGCAAGGCTATCTTTCTGAAATCTCTCATTGGAACCCAAATTTGCTGTTGTTTATACATTTTGATGTTCAGAAGATTAAGTCATTATGAAAGTGAGTCTGCTAAGGGGTTTTTATAAAGTCTTTACATTCATTACCTTGAGTATTCTCTATATTATTGTTGATTAAGTCAAATCAATTTTAAATACTGACTCTTGGAAATAATGTCTAGTATTCTGACCTATCAAGATTCTTTTAACATATATTAATTTTATTCTTAACATATAAAAATGTTTCCTTTATTAATTACTTCATTAATGTCCATATCAGAAAATCTAAAGGGAAAATAAAGTGTCTGTACAATTGCATAATAAATACTGGTAAAAATAACTTTTTATTAATTAAGCAAAGTGGATTACAAAAACATAAGTAACTGGTGCGTACTTAGAATAAATCCTTATCTAAGTCATCCATTTCCTTAAAAGAGAAGTTGTTGCCATAAACAATATCTGGCTCATCTTCATCAATGTTCTCCTCTTCCGCTTCTAGAATAACAAGATAGTAAAACATCTCGTTGACCCTCTCCCTCCTTCTCTTATTCATGGACTTCTTCATTGGCTTCAAAACAGCTACTGATGGATCTGCTTCTGTAGGTCTTTGAGGTACTGTTCACAAAGCCTCTTCTGAAGTGTTTACGGTAGAGGTCACATGCCTAGTAACATAAGCTTTTGAAGCTGCTGGCTTCTGAAGGTTCTGGATACTCAGGCTTGTAGAGTTCTCTGTGACTTCAATCACAACAGAGATTTTGTTGCTCTCAGCTGATGACTCCATAAATATTGATTGATGTTTATGAAAATGAACTAGGTTTTGGTTGCTTTTATAATGGCTTATGGGTAACCTAAACGAGTGAATAAAATCCTTTGCTTGATTCTTGAAACCGTTAGGACCAATAAAAATTTAACATGCACTATACAAACCTTAATGACCCTTGCTACTTGATCATTTTCCCTTCCTTGGAAACTGATCTTATAATGATGGTCTGTTATGCATTTATGACTGCAATTCATTTCTTTTTTCTCTTTTTGTTCTTTTTGATGTGACAAAAGGGGGAGAAAAGGTAGTAAGTATTTAATTAGAAACTGAACCCATTCAATGTGTACATAATGTTCATTTATAATTTTTGGACATAACGGTTATTTAATTTTTGTACATAATCGTTATTTTGCCCGGGCGACACATTTTAACTTTCTTGTACATAAAACTAAGGAGGTTCTTACAAACCTCAACCTTAGAGTATCAGACTCAGAAGGAGCTTACAAACCTCGTATTCTGGTGTTGCCAAAGGATGTTAAAATATTATGTTTAGTTTCTTAAATATAGATCTAAGGGGGAGCTTACAAACATTAACTTTGGACTATTTGACTCAAGGGGAGCTTACAAACCTAAGACTCTAATGTTACAGAAAAAATTAAATACTTTTTCTTGAAAGTAGTACTTAGGGTGGGTTCACTGAACTCAACTTTGAACTCAACTTTGTGATGTTACAAAGAAAATTATAACTGCCCAATGTTGTCCTTTAAATACTTATGTTTGTCATCATCAAAAGGGGGAGATTGTTAGAACAAGATTTGTTCATGACATATATTCCTTGGGTTTTAATGATAACAAAGTATTAAAAGAACAATGGTTATATTTAATGTGTGTTTCATGTATGTGTCATACCCTTAATTTTGACCACTAAGATTCCCCGTCATTGTGCAAACCATCATCATAATATGGATGAACCATCATACCTCATTAGTCTCCCCAAAGATGGGTGAGCATCCACTACAATCAAACTTAGGGTTTCAAGCCCCCTCAAAGGTATTAGACAAAGGATCAATCAAGGAAGGACATGATCTTCAACTTGTCTAAACCTCTCAAACATCCACAATGGATCAAGAGGACTCCCACATCAAGAATCAAGCACAAGGTTGCAACATTCCAAGTGGATCAAGCCTTAAGATCGCCAGTGTCACCAAATTAGGGTTTTGGTCGACCAGGGCCTCCAAATGGAAATTTTCCTCTGGGCATGAGCCAATGCTTCAAAGGATAACCCAAAATACTCTAAGGGACCTCATAAACCCAATCATCAAGTCAATTTAGCCTCAGGGGATGCATTCATAAAAAATCAGGAATTAGGGTTTCTTGACCTAATGCACCCCTATGTTGACTTTTGGTACAAAACATGAGCCAAGACCTCAAGACATGATTTGAGGACCCTAATACACTACATTTATATATTTGCAACAATGTATTGATCCAAGAAGCTTGATTAATAAGTTTCAAGTTCATCAGAACCACAGTTAGGGTTTCGCAGAAAAAGTCAATTGTGCCTTTGAATTTTGACCAGGACGCGCTCCCAAACCATGGGACAGATTAAATACACCCTATAACACCTATGAAATCAGTCCATCAAGTTTGATTTAGGTCAAGGACTTGATTTCATAGAGGATCGCACAGTTTGAAATTCATTTGATAAAATGTCAACTGTGGCCAAAAGTCAAAGTTTGACTTTTTGATTTTTTGATCAATTATGGTTCCCTAACCCCAAAATGATGATAATGTGTGATTGGAATCATCATTCATCAATAAAAATCAAGAAAAAGGGGATAACTTGTAAAAGGGGTAACCATAAAAAACTTAGAAATTTTCTAAGTTATGAAACAAAGTGGATAAGGTACCAACTTCCAAGGAACATAACTTGAGATCCAAGCAACCATTTTGACTGATCCAAAGATGGATTTGTAGCTCTCATCGCATACTTTAAAAGTGTCAACTACACCTCACTCCAATTCTTCATGGATTTTTAGTTATGGAGTGACCAAAATGACAAAAGCATGAAAATGCCACTTTTTCCAACACTTAGTGAAATTTTATCTAAGTCAGAATCTGTTTCACTTTTTTCAAAACGTAAGGGAAATTTTTCACTTAGATCCAAAAAGTGTCAAGACAAACTATGATCACCCACCTGTTGTATCATATGAGAGTTTTCCAAAATGGCCAAGAACTCCATCAAATCCCATTTGAGCTAAGAGTTATGACAATGGCAATATGCCTTGCTGCAACTGTCATGGCAAGGCAGATTTGTGCATTTTGCTCGATTTGATCAAATTCTGCAAATGACAAACAAGTTTATCCATCTGAACACCTCAGGGGGAGACCAAGGAGGAACAAACACTGATCCATAAGCCTCCCAAGTCTTTGGAACTAAAAGTAGCATGCCAAACCTAGAAATGCCTAAAAAGGGGACAAGACTCCAATTTTGTTTTGGAGCATTCAATGGATGCACCAAGGTGGCATGAACTGAGCCTTTTCCAACTGAATGAGTCAAAGATGATCTCTGAACTAGGGAACCAAAGGCCTGTGCTCTAACCTCTAGTCAATGGCTAGAGGAGACTTAAGATTCCAAGGCGATACAATTGGGCAATGAGCTGCTGTAGTTGCCATTCACTATTGCTTGCAAAACAAACTTGCTCTACTATAAATAGAGCTCATTTGTGCTCAGTTTAAGTACACCAAAGGCCTACAACACTTGCCTTTCCCAAAATCATCTTCTCACTCTCAAAAATGTCTTTCTTAGCAAGTCACTATCGAATTTTTCAGTAGAGGGAAATTCCACTCAAACCAATTGCTCTAACACCTCATAAACTTAATATATGAGCTGATCAAACACTAAACACACAACTGTAAAATTGATTTCTCAGAATCACCAGCCAGTTGCTCAAGTTTTCAACTAAGTTGTAGTTGAGATGCCATGAATTGATCCAGCCATTTCCAATCAAGTCCAAGCATTCAAACAAACTCCATATGGTGTAGGGAAGCTGTTCAGATCATTACAACTCATCTGTAATGCCTCCAACTCAAAAATCACATTGCTCTTGGTGTCACGACCTTCAAGTAAGCCTAAACTTGGTCATCTCTTAATCTATGCATATTTCCTCGCACAATACTTTTGCCAAATGTTCATAATCATGCATAGAATGTTTCCCTTCAATTAATTGCTTTGTTTGAATCGTGTATCAAAATTCTCAGCCTTCATGCAAATTTTAGGGTTCTTGAGGTTTTGTCTTGATTTCTTATTCCATGCTTAAAAGAAATGAAATTAAAGGCCATAAACATGATCGTGAGGTGAAAACGAGTAGATTGATATGTGGATTGTGTGATTTCATCAAGTATTCAGTGAGATTGGATAGAAAATGCAAATCTGAGCAAAACACCCTTCGCGCATGTTCTTGGCCCATTTTCTTGGCGCCTTTTTCACAAATTTTGAATATTTGAATTTTGTGATTTTATTTAATTGATTCAAAAATTAATTTCTCTATGAGTTTTAATGATTTTGAGTTGATTCTTTTTTTAATAATTCACAAAAGTGTTAAAATATTTTATTTTGCCAAAAATTCCCAAAAATATTATTTATTTCTTATACTTGATATTTTCGCAAAGAATTAATTTTTTATTTGTTTTTTAACATTTAAAATATTTTTTCCTCCTTGATTTTCCAAATTTAATTGGTTTCCAATCATTTTGTGGATATAAACATGATTTTGAAACATTGATCCAAGATCATCACTCATTTTTCACATAGTTTCAACACTTTTTATTAATTTTTTAACAAAATTAATTCCTTTTTAAAACAAAATCAGAGTTTTGATTAATTCAACCCTCATCAATCCTTTTCAAATACTCATGGGCCTCTAATAGAATGTAAGACCCAATCCCCTTTTAACCAAAACAATTTTGGGCCTCAGATATTGTATAAGTCCCTATGCGTTAAGAGAAAAATCTCGGCGCAATCACCAGTTCAAAAACCAAATCATCTGGGCCTACCCTCGTGTTATAAGCCCCATTTATTTTCTTTAAATTTATTTGGGCCTCTAATAGAGTATAAGACCCAACCCCTTTGTAAATAATACCTTTGGGCCTCACACTTTGTATAAGTCCCTCTGTATAGTTTCAAACGTTCGACGCGATCGTCGCCTTTTTAACAAAATCAACTGGGCTTCTCCTTGAGCTATAAGACCCATCTTTATTCATTTTCAAACTATTTGGGCCTCTAATAGAGTGTAAGAACCAACCCTTTTGTTTTCCAAAATGATTTGGGCCTCAGATGTTGTATAAGGCCCATTGTGTTTTCAAAAACCTCGGCACGATCGCCATTTTCAAACAAATAACCCTGGGCTTCTCCTTGAGTTGTAAGTCCCATCTCTTGTATAAAAATAAATCTTTGGGCCTCTAATAGAGTGTAAGACCCAACCCCCTTGTACATAAAAACTTTTTGGGCCTCACATATTGTATAAGTCCCTCTGTACAGTTTTCAAGACAACAGTGCGATCACTGTTAAACATTGGACCTCTCCTTGAGATGTAAGCCCCAACAATCTTTTCAAAACACTTTCTCCTTTGATTTTGAATTCAAATATAAGTTGTTATCAAAACTTTCTTTAATTTCTTTTATGAACAACTAACAAAACAACATGGAAGCCCTACAACGGGTAAGTGTTTATCCGCTTTCATTTACCGCTTTCATATGTATATAACTGTATTGTGGGGCTGTTTCACTGTAAGTCTTCTTTCACATCCTTTTATATGCTTGTCACATATCCACTGTGTAATACTAGTATAGTTATTTAGAGTTTTCCCCAGCAACTACGTCTAGAACTAGGTAAAGCCCTGTTGGTCACTCTTTAAATACAAACAAAACTAGATCCCCATAGGATTTCTAGATACAGTCTTCCATTCTCTTGGGGTTAAACAATATGGAACAAAGAGAAAGGCAGTATTCTCAATGAACCTTTTCTCAGACTGTCACCCTTAGAAATTGTCAAAGAAACTCTAACTCCCTAGAGATGATCTTTTCTCCGTGAATGGCATCTCTTGAGTTTCTTCCAAATTCTTGAACTTTCCTGGAATGATCTCTTCTCTATGAATTGCATTTCTTGAACTTATCTCGGTTTGGGGACCCACAGGCTTCCTAAAATAATCTCCGCCTCCTCTTGGGCGTTGTACAAGGACCTTTCGGCTTCTTAGAAGTTCTCATGCCTTCTCTTGGGCTTAATACAAGGACCTTGACGACCTCTTAAATGTATAAGATAGAACTTAGTCATCCTTTGCTAGAGCAGTCTTTCCCGCATCAAAACTCCGGCCATTGTAGGGTTGATACTCATCCCTTAATGCCCGTGCCTCCTCTTGGGCATTGTACAAAAGATAAAACTCTAGACTTGGACAGTCTAAAACTCTCGAGTCACAAAGACATTCTCAAGTTCCTTTCAAACATAGGAAAAAAAACCGATCACTCTGGATCAATCTCCAGCAGAAACCCGTTCTCTCTCATGAGAGTTCCCCACACTTGGACCCGCTTCAGGATCTTAATAATCCTCAGCAGTAAGTCAGCCTCCTCTTTGGGCTTTGTACAAATGATTCTCCCCAGCGGAGCTAACCTTTTCAGACTCTTTTGTTGAGTCAACCACTTTTAGCCTCTATCTTGGGCTTTGTACAAGACATATAAAAACACTCTCTTGTTGAGTATAAAAGACCCTCTTGTTGAGTCAATCTCCTTTTAGCCTCAATCTCGGGCTTTGTACGAGACAGCAAAACACTCTCTTGTTGAGTATAAAAGACTCTCTTGTTGAGTCAATCCCCTTTTAGCCTCAATCTCGGGCTTCATACGAGACAGCAAATCACTCTCTTGCTGAGTATAAAAGACTCTCTTGTTGAGTCAATCAACCTTCAGACTCTCTTGTTGAGTCAATCACCTGATCAAGACTCTCTTGTTGAGTCAACCTTTTTTTAGCCTCTGTCTTGGGCTTTATACAGGACAGATAAAAGTACTCTCTTGTTGAGTCAAACGATTTTGGCCTCAATCTTGGGCTTTGTACAAGACAGAAAGAACATTTTCCCCAGAAAAGTTAAACTTCTAGCCTCCTCTTAGGCTTTGAATAAGGAAATCCCCGGTTGAGTCAATCAACCTTTTAGCATCAAATTTGTGCTTTGCTCACAGCATACAAACATCAACAATTCCTCTTTAGAGATGCCAAATTCCCTTTTAGTCAAAACCCTTTAGCTTCTCATCTTGGGCTTTGAACAAGATACAAATCACCTTTAGCTTCAATCTTGGGCTTTGAACAAGACACCAAAACATCTCTTTCCTCCCATAGAATAGGAGGAACTATGATCACTCTCATTTCCCTGTTTCGTTAAACGGGAATACGTAGGCATAAGATTACGAAATCTTAGCGAGCATACTAATCAAAAACTCAAAATCCAGTACCTCCATACATCAATAAAAAAACATCAGACCTAACACCTTACCAGAAGCCTTGCAAATAGTCTGGACACTGTGTTCTTAAACGAAATAACCTAAGACATACCTCCCTTTTTGATAGCATCTATAAACCAACAGTTTTGACTGATTAACCTCAGTATGCAAGCAGGGTTAATTGGAGACATCTATTTCCCTTCCTTAATCAGCTTCACAGGATAAAAAATGAATCGAACTGTAGTACCAAAGCGATAGTGATTCGAAACCACAAAAATCGCACTATAGTATGCAGGTTCTAATACTTGTAAAATATATATATTCAGAATCTGATATACAAAGGCACACTTGAGAGAAGTTCAATTGCTAGTTTCTGGTGGTGTAGAATCTGAAGAACACTCTCTAAGTGATGTCTGGCATAGACTCTGATGCTGAAGGTCACATCATCAGAAGAAGCAATATTATTGTCTCTACACTTGGTGAATGTAAACTGGCTTCTGGTGACCATTCAGAGTTAGCAATAAAGCTGAAGCTATTCGTACTGCAGAAAGCAAGTTGCATTATCAAATCAGTTTGTCAGCTAGAGTCTTAGTTCACAAGGCTCAAGAAAAGTTGGCATGCTTTACGGATATCTACTTTCAATGGCTTTATTGTATATGATCTCTTTGAAGACTTAATGGTTAAACACGATACACAATGGATCAAGATCTTTTGGTGTATCTATCTTCAATGTCTCTTGTACTACGGAGAAAGAAAAGACACATGATAAAGTTATCTCTCCAACGTCTAGTCTTCTACAAGTGCTATATAAGTAGTTGAAGGTTCAAACTGAATCTTTAACAAGGATCAACCTGGTGGAGGAGTAACAAGTTCAGCAATTATCAACACAATTAGTTATACATAATTTTCGTTGTAGGTTGTAATTGTAAAAGCCTTAAGATTTATTACACATTGAATATCTTAGAAATCTTAAGAGCTTTAGGTCTTTGTTATGGTGATTTCCCTGTACCTCTGATATTTGTATCAAGTACACCTTGTTCTCTATTCTGCTGAACATGTTGTTTAGTAGTTTAAATCAAAGTCTCTCGCCAAGATGCTTGAGCCATGTAAGTCTCATGCTATGTGCTAGAGGAATGAAAGTATTAATCAAGTAGATTGATTGAGTAAATCCAAGTCTCTCGCCAAGATGCTTGAGCCATGTAAGTCTCCTGATGTGTGCTAGAGCATTGAAAGTCTTAATCATGTGGATTGATTGAGCATAAGTCTTGGGTTTAATTCGAACTGCAGTAAAGAAGCAAGAAGAAAAAATTTTGTTTTGAAGGAATTCCCTCCGGGGTTTATATCGTCTCCACAAGGATCGGTGTAAGGATAAGAATGTCGTTCAATGGTCACTATATTTCTAAGATTGTGGTGCAAATTTTTGGTTGAAATATTTAAGGCACTAAAATTAAATGCAGAAAATATAAAGACGAAAAATATTAAAGAGTAGACTGAATTATAAACAAAGCCTTGTTGGGATTGGATCTCATCAATTGATAACACATGCATTCTTCTGATCATGTTATACACAACTCAAACATTCGTCTAATACCATCTCATATCACCCACAATAGAGGTTATGTCTAACGCAAAGTCGAGAGGCCAACCGTATTATCTCATAGGTGATGTCTCAACCAACAAAACCAACACAAAGCATTAAGAACTGATACCCACGTGAATGTTAAACCTAAATCTATGTCTAGAGTTTATACCTAATTGATATTCAAATAACATCCATATCAAATTAATGATTTGACTCATATATAACGCCATGATCAGAACACGTACACATGATTAACCATTTTTACATGTATTCAACTAATTTTCCAAATGTACGTGAACAAGTTTCTCATCTCTATTATCACGTATCCTCGCAATACCGTCCGCGTCAAGAATGTTATCGTGGTTTTTACCGTATTGATCCTACTCATGCTACTAATCAACACAATAAAATAAAGGTGATGCAAATGAATATCAACTTACAAAACCATGTCAAATGTTTGCTCATTGATAGATGAAGATCTAAGATCAAAGATTTGAAAAGGTTTTGTCAAGACCCACAAGTAATAAATCAAAGACAATCAACAATATTGAATCAAAACTAGTTTCACAAACATACATTAGATGAAATACATAAGATATCAAAAGATTACCTCTAAACCCGATAAGAGATTGAAGATCTTACCTTCTCCCTCTTAGGAATTGTGTTTCCCTCTCTAAAAATCAAGAAAAGTACTTATATAGTATTTACAAAATCTGTAATGTTCGCACTGCGAACCAGATATTCGCCTAGCGAAGTTCCCTTTTTGGCACTTGAAGTGCCTCAGGATCAGTTAAACCATCCTTTGAAAATATCCGAAGTTCGTTGTACGAGCAATTCTTCGCACTGCGAACTACCTCACTACAAATTCGCATAACAAATTTAGGGTCCTTTAGCTACTGACTTACAAGGTTTTCTCCTCGCTGCTACTTCGCCCAGCTATCGCTCCCGGGATTTTCATCCTAGTACAAACGCGAAAGTGGCACCGAAACAGAGTCGCCAGCAATGTGTATTTATCCCAAGAGAGGGAAAGGAAACACTGCATAAACCTGAGAGGAAGGAAAGAGCATGGTCTCACGACCAAGAGAGCTGGGTTCGGGAGTCGGTTACGCGTGAGGAAGGTATTAGCACCCCCACGCGTCCATCGTACCCGATGGGATCCACGCTTGCTAGTCTCGACCAAAGGGTGTCGTCGTCTGGAGCTCCACTGCTACTGGAAATGGAAAGAAACATGAACGGAAAGAACGAAGAAACAAATGTAGGGAAAATAAAAGAAGTGCTCGAATGGGCCCTACCCCACTGCCTACGTATCTCATCGGGAGTATGAGAATCAGAGCGACGTAGTTCCCCTCACTAGGGATAAATTATTTGTTTTTTTCAGGGAACGACTAACGTTCTAGCTCAGGTGTTGCAGGATCGCTGGTCCGAGTGCGTTACCATCTTGCAAGAGAACGAGAAGAAGCACGTTCATACGTTGAGAATGAATGAGATGAGAAAAGAATTCCCGAAGGAAATACGTCATTATTTGTTTCTATCTTTTAAGAAAGAAGTGTTTTGAATGTTTTTGTGTTTTGTAACGCACATTGTATTTAAGTCCCTCAGATGAGATCGAATGCCTCGCATATCGACCCGAGATGGGACGCACGCTAAACATTCTAAGAAAATGAGAGAAGATCCCTCACTATCTCATTCTTACATGAAAGGCCTAAATACAATGTTTGTTTTGCCTTTATTAGGTGTTTTTACTTTTTGTTTGAGGATGAGAAGAAGTGACTCAAGAAGAGGATCAAAGGTGAAAATATAATGAGGGAGACTAAACTCAACCTTAATGTTATCATGCATAGTGATCCTGTGGTTAATGTGGTTTAAGAAGCCTACTTCTAAAAGAATGGAGAAGAGGAACAAAAGAAACAACTTACTTCCAAGATGGAAGTTAAGTTGATCTTAAAGAGGGACGAAGAAGAAGTTATTCAAAGAAAGCATGTGAATGCTTATAAAACATAAATTGAAAGATTAAAAGAAGTAAGAGAATATAAGAGAGAGAAGTATATGTGGAACTAAGTCCCCACACTTACTTACCTTGCACCTACATGAAAAAGTTAGCTCACAAACTATTTACAAGTAAAGTAATGAGAAAAGGAATAACAATTGGTAAACAAACAAGATCACAATCTAAGCTTTAAGGGTATTCCCTAAGGTTGAGATACCAAACACAAAAGAATCATGCACAAACCAAGTACTAATCATCAAAGAAAAGACCTATGGAAGATGTAGAGGAAGAATGAGTGAACATGTAAAGTAATCATGCAATTATGCTTCAAATAAAATCAAAGTCAGAATGTGGATGACCTAAACATGTGCCTAAACATGGTATATAAATGTCACATAAAGCATACAATTAAGCATTCAAACATTAAGGATGATAAAGATGAGAATTGAGAAGATGTGAACATGAATTTAACATGGAAACAAAGCATTCATGACATAAGTCAAACCTATAAAAGTTAAATAAGAAACTCAAGTATCAAAGTCAGAAGTGATGTGTCATGTTAATGTGAATATAATATGCACAAGACAAACACATTCAAGCAATTACAAGTTATTTAGAAGTTAGAAGTAGAAGGAACATGCATTGAGATGAAACATGTACAAGTATGTAAAGTAAGATATGAATATCATATGGAAGGAAAGTAATGCTCTAAGATCAGAGGAATACATCATATGAAATGCAAATTGATAATATGGCATGGCATCATCAAACCAATTACAATTCAATTACAATTCAAGTTAGCATTTAAATGCAAAAGAAAAAGGAAGTAGGTCAAAAGAAACATGTAAAACAAGTATGGAATATGTACATAAAAAGGACATCAAATTCAAACCAATGACCTATAATCTCAATCACAAGACCTATAATGATCTAAACATGGCTCAAGAAGTCAAGAAGGGTGATCTCATACAATGGCACAAGTGCCTTATCAAGCAAGTAAACACAAATGTTCAAAGAAGTTCATGGAAAAGGGCATCAAACAAGCATCTTCAAAGAAATAACAAACATGATTTAAAAATTATCAAATTAAGTCTTGAGAGACCTCAACCAGAGGCAAGCATCACCAAAAAATCATACAAAAATTCAGCAAGTGTGAGAATGAAGTGTTGTTGTTGAATTTGAGAGTGAGATTTGGTTTTATATGTATGGTTAAATTTGTTAACTCATGGTTAAGTGAGTGAGTTAGAGTGAGTTGAGTGGGTTAAGGTGAGTGCACCCTAACTAACTGAGTCAAGTTAGTTAGGGGCGAGTGAGGAGAGGAATGATATAGTGAGGTTGAGGTTTATGGTGTTATGGTGGGGTGGAGAAGAAGAGTGGTGGGGATGGCATGGATGGTGATGATGCAGAAGCTTATTGTGCAAGCTTTCTCACTTTGCTCTTTTCATGTATGGCTCTATGTATGTGTAAGCATGGCAGGTTTGATGTTTGGCTAAATGAAGAAACAAAGTACACAAATGTTTGTTGTAAGCTTGAACCAAAATCGTGCACCAAGCTACTAACATCAGTCAATGCATCAGTGATGAGTATGGTAGTTTGCAAATGAAATTCTCCCTACTTAGTGGATGGTTTGATGAGTTTTTGGAATCATTGGAAAGAAGGAATGTAACACTACAAGTTTAGTATGAAAATTGGATTGAATTGAAACTTGGAAGAGGTTGAAAAGTAACTTAGAACATCCAAGTTTGGAACTGCATCATGGGCGAGGCACATGGTTGGTTGGCAAGGCAGCATGGCATACAAAACTTCAGCATGATCACCCTAACTTGAGACCAATATATCTCCATCATAACTTGATCAATTCAAAATTTGTCCAACATCAACATTGAAGAGGGCATGGCAAGGAACAACTTTGATGTTGAAAATTTTTTCATTTGAAGCTTTTATCATTGAGAAAAATGGGTGGACATTTGGCATACCAAGTGTTTGTAAAAATTATGGCGCGTGGGCCTGGGCATTCTTGGTCATGACTTGATTTTGGACCAACTTTTCTCAAACTTTGATCACTCATATCTCACTCAATATTGATCCAATGGAGATGTTCTTTATATGGATTTGAAGCTTAGAACATGAAATTTAATTGGCTCAAATTGGGCCTGAGGTTTGGAGCTTTTATCTTGGAGAAAGAGAGCCTCAAAGTAGGGTGTGAAATGGTCCAAACTTACTATTTTTGGCAACCCTAAAGTTTCCATTTTTGGCAGTTTTGTGATTTCTTGATTTTTCATTATTCCTCCATCATTTCTTGATAAAATTTTGTCCATTGAACATATATAACATGAATTTCATGAATTTTACCTTAGAAAGTCAACAGTTGACTTTTTTCTATGCACAGTTGACTTTTCCCCCAATTTCTTGATTATCAAGCAACTGACCAATTGAGACCCTTCTGAAACCAATTGAAGAGCCACTTTCCATCCATATACACTTAAGAACATAAGGAATACCATGAGATCCAGTATTGCCCAAAAAATCAGAGATAAACTGATTTTAGGTCAAACCCTAATTTTGGCCCCCTCTGGTTAGGAGGAAATAACATATCCTCCAAATCCAAATTCCTCTGAATATGATGTGTGTCCTCTCAAACAATGATGAGATATGTTATTTGGAGATGATAAAAACTCAAAGAGCTTGTCCATTTGGGGGTCAAATCCCCAATTTTGACTGCCTTGGGTAGGAGATCATGTACTGCCCAACCTTCTTGATGAATTTCCTTCTTTCAATGATTTGTGATACCAAGTAAGGATGACATATGGATTAAGAAACCCTTGAGACTTGTGAGAAACACTTGGCTCTTATTCTCTTGCCTTGGGTGATCAACACCTTTGAGAATCACTAATCCCATGCCCTTATGCAAGATGCCATGCAATGCTCTATGTTTTGTTTTTCTATGCTTGAATGCAATGCAATGAAATGAAAGCTCATGCCAAATGATATGAAGAAATGAGAGGGCAAATTTTGGGGTATTACAGTTGCCCCTATTCAATCACTGTAGACCTGAATGGATGATAGCGGTTGCTGTCAGACTTTCAAGGTATGGAGGGATTGAATACCAAAAATAACCAGAAAATTTGCGCTCTGTGGAGAAGAAGAAAAGGGATATAAACCCAACCAAATGAACTCTGCTTGAAGAAAACTATGATGGGAAGAATAACACTGGAAAGATGTCTTTTATACAACGCCAGACGACTACTGGCTTGCCACACTACGGGTGGACTTTAGCAACATCTTTTGTACAACGCCAGACGACTACTGGCCTGCCACACTACGGGTGGACTTTAACAACGTCTTTTGTACAACGCCAGATGACTACTAGCTCGCCACACTACGGGTGGACTTTAACAACGTCTTTTGTACAACGCCAGACGACTACTGGTTCGCCACACTACGGGTGGACTATAACAACGTCTTTTGTACAATGCCAGATGACTACAGGCTCGCCACACTACGGGTGGACTGTCTTTTTGAACGGAGTCAGAAGACTACTGACTTGCCACACTACGGGTGGACTTTTGCCAATCAACGATTGGACTTTGTAGCTGAATTGCCACACTATGGGTGGACTTTTGCCAATCTACGGTTGGACTTGCTGATGACTTGCCACCCTTGGATGGACTTTTACCAATCTATGGTTGGACTTAGCTGCGGTCTTTTAAAGGGAGTCAGACGACTACTGACTCGCCACACTACGGGTGGACTTTAAGAACTTGCCACCCTTGGATGGACTTTTTTCCAATCTACGGTTGGACTTTAAGAACTTGCCACCCTTGGATGGACTTTTTGCCAATCTACGGTTGGACTTTAAGAACTTGCCACCCTTGGATGAACTTTTTTCCAATCTACGGTTGGACTTTAAGAACTTGCCACCCTTGGATGGACTTTTTGCCAATCTACGGTTGGACTTTAAGAACTTGCCACCCTTGGATGGATTTTTTGCCAATCTACGGTTGGACTTGCCTTGCTTTGCCACCCTTGGATGGACCTTTTGCCAATCTACGGTTGGACTTTAAGAATTTCAATATTGGATTACACTCTGCATACATGTCAGACATCTCTGCTGACTCTGCTGAGAACCAATAATCAATGATTTGATCTTAGATACTCCTGACAGGATAAAATCTCCGTTGGAGAATGAATGAACAATCCGTCTGCTTCAAATTGTCAAGTTTGCCAAAAATAAATTGGACTTTGGGATATGAGGAAACGATGATTCTGCTAGGAATTACTTCATCTGCTTGGGGGATGAATTCTGGTCATAGCAATTCCACTGGGGACGAGAATTTTTGGAATGACGTCCTGCTAGGGAAGAAAAGTCATTAAAACTCTGCTTGAGGATCTATCCAACCCGAAATCCTTTGCGGGGAGAATCAACCTTCTAACCTGGCTGGGGCAAGAATATACTATCACCTTGCCGAGGGATAGATTCTGTTGATCAATAAGCCTCTTGCGGAGAGAAAAACAACTCAGCTGGGAAATATTGTTGACAAGATTCAATGATGAACTCTGTGGGGATACCATTACCAGAGATACGATCTTGCTGGGGGATCAGGGCTACCCTGCCGAGGATATGCAAATCCTGGTTAAGACATTTCACTGCAACTTGTTGGGAAAGAGTCCCTAGAAATCTGCTGGGAAGCCCAAAGCAGCTCCACGGTAATCTGCTGAGGAATAAGATTGTCGAGCTTAGGATAAATGTCACAATGCCCCATGTTAGGTGAACTTTCCGTTTGATGACTCCGCTGGGGATGATGAGTTTATAACAAACTCTGCTGGGGAGAATCGCTTTCAAGGATGTCGTACTGGGGAATGCCTTTTAAGAGGATTTTACAGAAGACCAAGTGTCCTCAACTCTACTGGGGATAATAGATCTGGAACATCTTCTGCTGGGGGAATTCAATATGCCCCATGTTTGGGAGGGTCACAAACTCGCTTTTGCCCCAGATTACGCGGTTGATCTAAAGAACACGTCATAAGAGGATTTTACAGAAGATTAAGCACCTTCAAAATCCTGGCGATTTCATTGGGAATTAACCATCAACTTCGGTGTCTGCGTAGCAACTCTACTGGGGATTCGCAACCGTTATCGACACAGAAAAACTTGTAACTGTTGGAAGTACTGAACGAGATAATCGACTTAATAATATACAACGACTTAATAAGATACAACGACTTAATAAGATACACTGATATCGAGACGTCGTGAATGACCGTCGACCGAATGATGGACTCAATTAGTAAACGTTGTGACAAAAGGGTGGCAAGTGAACCCTTCCCTGATCATGATTGCCCCAGTCTCCTACGCGGGAATAAGTGATTACTTGTCTTGTGCTCGAAATCATCCGGACCCGTTACTTGCAACAAAAGCATACACATACATGCCCCAGAATATTGCGTGGTTTGAATCCACCATCCAAGATTGTCCATCATTCAAATTAATTTTAAATGTTTTTCTACGCATGTTATTGTAAAGCCACCATGCTTTCAAATGCAATGTTTTATCAAAAATTCGGATGTTTTTGCAAACAAAGCAGTAAAACAAAATAAGAAGCTTTTTACTGAAATTCAATTTATTGAAGAAAAGCCCAGAATATGCAATTACATCAGGAAGCAATCCCTGGAAAGAGGTGATTACTGAAAATTGAGAAAAGAAACTATCCTAATGGCAATGTGAAAATGGAATTCCACTGAGTTTCAATTCTGCTATGGCCAGTATGTCTTCAAAACTCCCCGACCTTGCCTTCTGAGGAATGATCAGACTGATTCCTATCCTTTGGACTGCCAGTTGTTGAAATAGTGATGAAGTACAGATAACTCAGCCCGTAGTCGTTCGCTTAGATCCCTCTTTTGCGTGGACCGCCCTTTCGGGTTTTCAATCCACCGGGATACCCTTTTTTTGTCTGAGTTGTCCTTGCGGATTTTCAACTCACCGGGTGTACAATTTTTTTATTTTATCCCTAATTTTTGCCCGAACCTTTTTATTCTCTTTTTATGGTTCGCCGGGATGCCCTTTTTTGCCTGGACTTTTCTTTTTTTATGTCCAGCGGGTCTATTTATGCGAAGTATTTTTTGACTACGTCTGAATTAACAGAGGATGAAAAGTCTTCGCCATCCATGGTTGTAAGTAATACGGCTCCGCCCGAGAAGACCTTCTTAACCACGAATGAACCTTCATAGTTGGGAGTCCATTTGCCCCTGTGGTCTGTACTAGGAGGAAGGATCCTTTTGAGTACCACATCTCCCACTTTGTAAACCCGAGGACGCACCTTCTGGTCAAATGCCTGCTTCATCCTCCGCTGGTATAACTGCCCATGACATACAGCTGCCAATCGTTTCTCCTCAATAAGGCTCAACTGATTAAATCTGGCACGAACCCACTCAGCTTCGTCTAACTTGACATCCATCATGACTCTGAGGGATGGAAACTCCAATTTAACCGGTAGTACTGCCTCCATACCGTATACAAGTGAGAATGGTGTTGCCCCAGTGGACGTGCGTACTGACGTTCGGTACCCATGCAAGGCATATGGTAACATTTCATGCCAATCTTTGTATGTGACAACCATCTTCTGCACAATTTTCTTAATATTCTTGTTGGCCGCCTCCACAGCGCCATTCATTTTTGGGCGATACGGAGAAGAATTGTGATGCTCAATTTTGAAGTCCCGGCACAGCTTAGCCAACATTTTGTTAATCAGATTAGAACCATTATCAGTAATGATTCTCTCAGGCACTCCATAGCGACAAATGATATCCCGTTTCAAGAAACGAGCTACCACCTGCTTAGTGACATTGGCATAAGATGCTGCTTCTACCCATTTAGTGAAATAATCAATGGCGACCAAGATGAAACGATGGCCGTTTGAAGCACTAGGCTCAATTTTCCCGATCATATCAATGCCCCACATGGCAAAGGGCCAAGGAGAGGACATGACCCTCAACGGATTTGGAGGAACATGCACCTTGTCTGCATAGATCTGGCATTTATGACACTTGCAGGCGTACTTGCAACAATCTGATTCCATTGTCAACCAGTAATATCCCGACCTCAATAATTTCTTAGCCATTGCATGACCTCCAGCATGGGTACCGAAAGATCCTTCATGTACTTCCTACATTAACAGGTCTGCTTCGTGTCTATCCACGCATCTGAGCAGAACCATGTCAAAATTTTGCTTATACAGCACGTCATCCTGATTCAAGAAGAAACTACCAGACAACCTTCTCAACGTCTTCTTATCTTTAGCAAATGCTCCTGGCGGGTACTCTTGTCTTTTCAAGAAACACTTGATGTCATGAAACCATGGCTTGTCATCAGACATTTCATCAACAACAAACACAAATGCAGGTCTGTCAAGATGAGACACTTCGATCTTAGGTACATGATTCCATCCTTGAACTTTGATCATGGAAGACAAATGAGCCAAGGCATCTGCAAACTTATTCTCATCTCGAGGAATATGGTACAGTTTCACCGTTGTGAAAAATGTCAGCAATCTCCTTGTATAATCTCTATACGGAACCAGATTTGCTTGGTGCGTGTACCAACTCCCTCTCACTTGATTGATTACAAAAGCTGAATCACCGTAGATATCAAGGGTCTTAATTTGTAAATTAATCGCCTCCTCAATCCCCATTATACAAGCTTCATATTCTACTTCATTGTTGGTGCATCCCAAAGTTATTCGGGCGGTGAAAGGTATATGAACACCTTCCGGTGTGATAAGAACTGCTCCAACTCCGCATCCATTCATGTTGACGGCCCCATCAAACATCAAACTCCACTTGGATTTAGGGTCTGGCCCCTCCTCCGGGAGTGGTTCCTCGCAGTCTTTGGCTTTGAGAAACATGATGTCCTCATCAGGGAAATCAAATTTCATGTGTTGGTAATCATCAATTGGCTGTTGCGCAAGATAGTCTGACAAGATACTTCCTTTGATGGCCTTTTGGGAAGTATACTGGATATCATACTCTGTCAAAACCATTTGCCACCGTGCAACTCTGCCTGTTAGCGCTGGTTTCTCAAAAATGTATTTGATAGGATCCATTTTTGAAATCAAAAAGGTTGTGTGCCTAATCATATACTGTCTCAATTGCTTGGCGGCCCACGCAAGTGCACAACATGTCTTTTCAAGCATTGAGTACCGGGACTCACAGTCATTGAACTTTTTGCTCAGGTAGTAGATAGCATGCTCCTTCCTACCTGTCTCATCGTGTTGACTGAGAACACAACCCATAGAACCTTCAAGCACTATCAAATACATTATCAAAGGCCTTCCTGACACTGGAGGCATGAGGATTGGAGGTTCCAGCAAATATTCTTTTATTTTATCGAATGCCAATTGACAATCGTCATTCCACCTAACTGTTTGATCTTTTCTCAGTAGTTTGAATATTGGTTCGCATGTGGCTGTTAGGTGATATATGAACCTTGCAATGTAGTTCAATCTACCCAGAAAACCACAAACCTCTTTTTCTATTCTTGGTTCAGGCATATCTTGTATTGCTTTCACTTTGGCAGGATCAACCTCAATCCCTTTTTCACTCACAATGAAACCCAGCAGCTTTCCAGAACGCACCCCAAAAGTGCACTTGTTAGGATTCAATCTCAAGCGGAACTTTCGCAACCTTTCAAACAGCTTTTTCAAGTTAATCAAATGTTCTTCTTCTGTTCTCGACTTGGCAATCATATCATCTACATAACATTCAATCTCTTTATGAATCAAGTCGTGAAAGAACGTTACCATTGCCCGCTGGTACGTTGCCCCTGCGTTTTTCAACCCAAAAGGCATCACCTTATAACAATATGTACCCCACGGAGTAATGAACGTGGTCTTCTCCATATCCTCAGGCGCCATCTTAATCTGATTGTACCCAGAGAAACCATCCATAAACGAGAACACTGAAAACTGAGTTGTATTGTCAACCAGCACATCAATGTGAGGCAATGGAAAATCATCTTTCGGACTAGCTTTGTTAAGATCTCGATAATCCACACACATTCTCACCTTGCCGTCTTTCTTTGGCATTGGCACAATGTTCACAACCCAGGGAGGATAATTAGTCACAGCAAGAAACCCAGCGTCCCACTGCTTCTGAACCTCTTCTTTGATCTTTATGGCCATATCGGGGTGAGTTCGACGAAGTTTCTGCTTGACTGATGGGCATTCTTCTCTCAATGGCAGCCCGTGCACAACAATATCAGTATCCAGCCCTGGCATATCTTGATACGACCAGGCGAAGATATCAACATATTCACACAACATCTCAGTCAAAGCTTTCTTCACATCTGCTTTCAAGCTGGCACCAATCTTAATCTCTTTCTTAGCATCCTCGGTACCAGTATTGATGATCTCAATGGTCTCTTGATGAGGCTGGATGACCCTTTCCTCTTGTTTTAACAATCTGGCCAGTTCCTCAGGGAGTTCACAGCCTTTCTATCCCCTTCTTCGGCTTGATAAATCGGTTTGTCAAAGTCATACATAGCCATAGCAGAAGCGTTATCAATGAAATTCGGAGGATCAAGTCTGCACGAACGGGTTCATGCTTTATTTTAGAATTTATTTTTTTTAAAACAAAAAGAAACGAAACATTGCCATTTTATTATTTTTGTTCAAAAATAAAAATGAAAGACAAAGAGCGAAATTTGATTGCAAAACGTCCTTTATTGATGATTAAAATTGCAAATGCAAACAAGGTGGCCCTACAAATGAATCTATACGCCTTGGGCAGAGCGCAAGATTTTAACATGCATTATGGTTAGGAAAACAAAGAAAATTACTCTGTTTGAAGAGTAACCCAGATGGCTTCTTCAACTGACCAATTCTACAACGGTTGTCCCGGAGCACGTGGGCGTACCCAGTTGTCTAAGTCATAGTCACTGTCAACACCATCTTCAGTAGCTGCACAAGACTGATCCGGGTAAATGATTCCCCCACTATTGAAAGTGATGGGTCTACTGTTCTCTACAGTTGAAGTCATAGAGGGACGATAACCAATACCAAATTTGTCCTCCTTCATTGGTGTCTCTATCATCTTGCCATAGCCTTGGGCGTTGCCTGCTCTGACAACCTCAACAACCTGCTTATAGGACAAAATGGATGTACCGGCTCTTTCTGGTGCAAGGGAAGATTCAGGCACGTTGTCAATATTCACCGCTTCAAACGACTGGCACAATATCTCGTGAATTTCCCCATCCATTTCAATATACTTGAACGTGGACAAGTGGCTAACAAAAATATCTTCTTCACCACTCACTGTCACAACTTGTCCCTCGAACTCGTATTTCAGCTTTTGGTGTAAGGTGGATGTAACAGCCCCGGCTACATGAATCCAAGGGCGGCCTAATAAGCAGCTATACACAGGCTGTATGTCCATCACATGGAATGTAGATTTGAACACCTATGGTCCAATTTGCACGGGTAATTCTACTTCACCAAGCACAGATCTTTTCGTTCCATCGAACGCTCGGACAACTAACTCACTGGGCCTTAAAATCAAACCATCAACTTCTAGCTTCATTAGTGCCTTCTTAGGAAGGACATTGAGCGAGGAACCAGTGTCTACCAGTACACGTGACAACACTACACCCCTGCACTCCATTGTAATGTACAGAGCTTTATTGTGGTTTCACCCTTCAGACGTCAAATCTTTGCTTGTGAAACCCAACCCGTGGCTAACATTGACGTTGGAAATTGCACCTTCAAGCTGATTAACAGTGATTTCCTTTGGAACATATGCTCTCTTCAACACTTTCAAAAAAGCCTCCCGATGCGCGTCAGAACACATCAACAATGACAGAATTGAAATTTTCGAGGGGGTCTGATTCAACTGATCGACAATCTTATAATCACTTTTCTTTATTATCCTCATGAAATCTTCAACCTCATTATAAAAGGCAATCTTTGTCTTTGTTTCGGGTACAGGTACGTTCTCAACCACCTATTTTCCCTTAGCTTTTGCTGCAGCTTCAGCTCCTCTATCACTGCCCAAAGTTTGGGGAGCAAACAACCTTCCGCTTCTTGTAAAGCCTCCTACACCACCCACATTGTCAATGTTTGAACTAGATGATGTCCCGACTTCCTGCTTTTTACCTTCATAATACACGTCTGCCCTATAGTGCCATGGGATTGCCTTTGTAGTTGTAAACGGAATTGGTCCTGGCACCGTGATGGTAACAGGATTGGGTCTTTCTTGCACAACACTTGCTACAGGAACTGTACTGGCAGGCACCTGAATCTCAGCGGGAGTATAATAGATGGTCACAGTTGATACCTCATCAGTTTCTTTCACAACCCTGTCAAACTGTAGACGACCCTCATTGATCAGATCCTGCAGACCTACTCTCAACTTATCATAGTCGTTCTCTTGATTCGAACACTCAGAACAATTTTGATCACATCCCGGGAACACCCGTCCCTTCAACAAACGATCTTTTACCACTAGCAATGGAGTCTTCACCTGACCGATATCCATTAACAAATTTAACCTCTTTCCATCTTCAATAGCACGCACATCTGCCACACCATGATCAGGCATGGGGTTCTGTAGAACATTAGGAGGTAACGAGAAATTGATGGCTTTAGCATCAATCAAGTCTTGCACTTTATGATGGAACGCCCAACATTTTTCAATGGAGTGCCCTTGAGCACCTGAGTGGAACTCGCAGCGAGCGTTAACATCAAAATTAGGTGGCAAGTTGCCAGCGGTAGGAGGTATCATAGTACGAAGCTCAACCAACTTCAACTTGAGTAACTGTGGTAGCAACGTAGCATAAGTCATAGGGAGAGGGTCAATTTTACGATCCCTCTGCCTAGACCTCTGTTGGAAAGGAGGTTGCTGCTGCTGCTGCTGAGCTTGCTGTTGGGGTTGTTGCTGTTGAACAGATGGTGTCGGGATTATCACTGCGCCTACTTGATGGTAACCCTGAGAACGTCCTCGGCCTCATCCTCTATATACAGCATTTGTATCACCTTCTGTTCTTTTCTGACCACTAGCAAATGGTTTCTTCGTCCCAGAAGAGCCGGCTCCACTTACATCTTGGATCTTTCCAAGTTTCAGCAGACTTTATTCTTTCTCCAGCAATCAATATATCAGCAAATCCGGTTGATGGACAAGCAGCTAATCTATCAAGGTATGTCCCTTGTAGGGTGCCCATAAACATGTCTGCCATTTCTCTATCCAACAAAGGAGGTTGAACCTGTGCATCCATCTCTCTCCACCTTTGAGCATATTCCTTGAAACTTTCCTTAGCATTCTGTGACAACCCCTGCAATTGAGTGCGATTGGGCGCCATGTCAATATTGTACTGGTACTGCTTTAGGAATGCTTCTGCCAGATCCTTCCAACTTCTCACATCAGCTCTGTTCAATTTCATATACCAGGTCAAAGGAGCTCCAGCCAGACTGTCTTGAAAGTAATGCATCCATAACTTCTCATCATCTGTATGGGTTGAGATCTTCCCAAAATAAGCTTGGATATGTGTTTGGGGACACGTATTGCCCTGATATTTATCAAACGTGGGTGGCTTGAATTTGGGAGGAATTCTGACCCCGGGTACAAGTCCCAAACTAGTAACATCAATACCCATAGAATTCTTGCACTCTATGGCCTGGATCTTCTCAGCTAACTCATCATACTTGCAGTCACCAGGGTTACCCATATCAGCATCCAGTAGGGTAAATTGGTCTTCTTGGGCATCTTCCTGAACAACACCAGCATTTCTGCCATTTCCATTTCCCAGATTACCAACAGGTGGAGGATTACCACCAGGAGAAGGATTGGTCCTTATCTGTGAATTATCATTCTGATTACCTTCAGGCGTGGCCTCTGGACTCTCGACCAGATGCCTCAAGCTTTCCTGAGCTTGTGCCATACCAGTCATGAGAGTCATAAACTGGTCCATGCGTGCCCTCATTTCAGCCAAATCACTCTACACTTGATCCATAATCCTTGCTTGATTTCTTCGAGTTGAGTATCGGTGAATATGATTCTCAGCTATAATGCCTGAAACCAAATATAGGTTAGAGATCTCCTGCAACAAGTACGTGAAAAAGCAGACATCAAAATGCAAAATGATATGCAATGCAATGCAATGTTTATTCATTTAGAGGCATTCCTTCCTTCGATTCCAGTTTGACCAAAAGAGGAAAGCGCACATTCCTGCAGTTGTTAACAGCGACAGAACATCAGAGGTGCATATTAATAATTCAGAATACCCATCATACAGCCCAGTGAGTGTGTGAGTCATTGTATAATCTGGCGAAGAATCCACCTCAATAATTACCAATAAAGCCAATATCATAAATGAGAAAAACCCCCCAGCTAGGTGTGGAATAGTCAAATACAAATTGTTTTCGAACAAATACAACTGAATAGCATGAATACAAATAAAAGAAAACCCATCAACAAGCCTGATGGTGATTCCCAGAATAGCAACAATACAACTCAAACACTGAGCCCATATAAATCTTCCAGGACCTCTTTGAGAAGCGCTTCAGTAACTGGATCATTTGGGCGTTCGGTAAGATTTCTGATCAGTTAACTCCTTAACTTGACGGCTTTTTCTAGCTTTCGGATTTGACCTTTGACAGCTAACTCTTTGGCTCTCTTTACTCCGGCGCGGATCTTCAGATCTTTGATCTCTTGATTAGCTGAACTTAGTTGCTGGAGAAATTCACTTTCTTTGCTCTTCAAATTTTTCCTCAACTCGTCGTTTTCGGCCCTGATTCTCGCCTCGATCTCCCTCCGGCATTCAGAAAACTCATCCCACCTCTGTTGTCCCTTGGCCAGGGCATTCTCAGACTTGGTCAACTTCTCATTGATGCGCTTGCACGCCTCCTTTAGTGCCATCTCATTTTGTTTGACCTTGCGAATATAAATGGTGTCCTCAGCCATTCTTTTCTCATTGGCCTCATGACGCTCAGTCAGCTTTTGCAGTTCATACTCAACATTACGCTTTTCACAAAGCGTCTTTCTGAGTCCTTCACTTAGCTTCTCATTCATTTTGACAGTCTTATCCATCTCTGCTTTAAGCTTGTTATATTCAACAATGCTTATCATGGTCACTGGTTCTTCAGCAACTGGATCTGACGGTCTTTCTTGAGAAAACGAGAAAAGAGTGATCTGAACCCTTCTTTTCAACTAGGCATCATATTGAAAGGAAGACACATTGTTGCACTTTCCGAAGACGACTTTACCCTTCATTTGCAGATTACCCCAAGCTCCAGCCGCTTGCCTTACCAACAAAAGGTTATCCTTTGCAGGGAAAAAGAAAGATTCTTCCAAATCACCGTCCCTCGGAGGCTCTATTAAGGAAAATCCTAACTGTCTCCTGAGAATAACAGGGTTATAATTAATGCAACCCTTTACTCCCAAGAGTGGCACGTTAGGATGCCTTCCACAGCTGCTGATGAAATCTCCCCCCATCGTCCTCTGATTGAGCCAACGAATATCCTTTGCTGTCAACTGAATCATCCTCTTAGCCCAGTTCTTTGCAGGCTGAGGATTCAAAAAGGCCTCAGAATTTGGTAAATGACTCATAAGCCACTTATGGAACAGAGGTGCGCAATATCTAACCAGACCTCCTCGCTTCTTCTCATTTTTGAAGTGCACAGAATAATACAAATCACCTAGGAGTGTAGGTATGGGATTCTTCATTATAAAAATATGGATTGCACTCATGTCCACAAACTTAGGTTCATCAGCAAACAACATAATTCCATAGATGCTCAAAGCCAGGATTGCACAAACGATTTCCCACTGATACTTAGCAGCAGATTCTTCAGCTTTGGCAACCAAGAAGTCCATGTGGAAACCAGATAAACCTCCTTTGGTGGCTAGGTTATCTGCTACCACAGGTACGCTCAGATGGAGGGCCTTAGCTATCTCTTCAGGCTTTGGAGGGCGCATGTCAGAGTTGAAAGGAATCTGGTACTTGAGTGGCACACTTAGAAGCAGAGCATACTCTTCTAGCATCGGGCCCAACTGAAAATCCGAGAAAGTGAAGCACCTTAGCTGTGGGTCATAAAACTGTAAGCACGTATGAATGACACTCCTTTCTGAAGTGTTCAAGTAAACAACCACAGTCATAATCTCCCCATAAGCCTTTCGGAACATACCCATATGGTCTGGAGTAATAAGAGAAATCATCTTTCGCAGTTGTCCCACCTTTGTGTCAAAGAAATTATAATGCACATTGTTCTTCCTGGGAGTCTCTATAACTGAACAAGGGAAGTGTCAACCGGAACAGAAAGGAAGTATACCCTGCAAATGAATAAACATGAAGGTTAAATGAAAGAATGCTAATAATGATATGTATGCAAGGGCATGTGATCAGTGCTGCACAAATAAAGCTGAATCCACTGTACTGCAATATGAGTTTGGTGAGATATACAACACCAGGATAAGAAATCCAATAACAAATCCAGAACCAAATGTGAGCTGATCAGGATCATAGATTCAGCAACCAATCCAAAACAAATAAGAAAACCAGGTATTCTGAAGGTCAAGGGTTCCTGCACACCTGTAAACAATCCCCCCAATCTCACATGTATGTACTAGAAGGTGAGGATCCTCAAATTCGGGTCTCGGAATGAGAAGCAATAGCACATTCAGCCTGAAGGATACAGTGCTATCGCCAAACAAAGAGACCGTCCTCTGATTCACCTCAAAATAAGAGGGGTCATCCTAAAAGGTCATCCAGACTTAACAGCTCTTCCAGATAGCTCTACCATCGTGGGAAATCCACAACGCAAAATTCTCTAGAGAGAACCACGTCATACCCCAAATTTTGACCACTAAGATTTCCCATCATTGTGCAAATCATCATCACAATATGGGTGAACTACCATACTTCATCAGTCTCCCCAAAGATGGGTGAGCATTCACTACAATCAAAATTAGGGTTTCGAGCCCTTTCAGAACCTTAGACAAAGGATCAATTAAGGAATGACATGATCTTCAACTTGTCTAACCTCTCAAACATCCACAATGGATCAAAAGGACTCCCACTTCAAGGATTAAGCACAAGGCTGCTCCCTTTTAGGTGGATCAAGTCTCAAGATCGCCGGTATCACCAAATTAGGGTTTTGGTCGACCAGGGCCTCCAGATGAAAAATTTCATCTGGACACAAGTCAAAGATCCAAAACACAACCTAATATACTCCATGGAACCTCATGGGCCCAAGCATCAAGTCAATTTGACCTCAGGGGATGCATAAATCAAAAATCAGGAATTAGGGTTTCTTGACCTAATTCACCCCTAAGTTGACTTTTGGGACAAATCATGAACCAAGACCTCAAGAGAGGGTTTGAGGGTCTCTAATGAACTATATTGATCCATTTGGAACAATGGATTAATCCAAGAAGCTTGAGCAACAAGTCTCAATTTCATATGCACCACAGTTAGGGTTTTAAGGAAAAAGTCAACTGTAACTTTGACTTTTTACCATGACATGCTCCCAAGCCCTAGTACATGCCCCAATATACCCTATGAAACCCATGTAACATGTCCATCAAGTTTGATTTAGGTCGAGGACATGATTTCCTGAAGAATTGCACAATTTGGAATTCATCTGATAAAAAGTCAACTGTGCACAAAAATCAACTTTGACTTTTTGAGATTTTTCACCAAAATGGATTTTTAACCCTAAAATGATGTTAATGTATGATTTGAATCATCATTCATCAAGAAAAATCAAGAAAAGTTGGATAACTTGTAAAAGGGGTAACCATAAAAACTTAGAAAATTTTCTAAGTTAAAAATAAAGTGACAAGGGTACAAACTTTGAAGGATCATAACTCCTAAACCACAAAGCCATTTTTTCTCATCCAAAGATGGATTTGTAGCCCTCATTACCCTCTACAAAAAATTCAACTAGACCTAAGTCCAATTCATTAAGGATTTTGAGTTATGGAGTGATCAAAATGGCTGAAAAATGAAAATGTCACTTTTTCCAACACTTAGTGAAATTTTCACTAAGTCCAAATCTGTCTTCATTTTTTTCCAAATGTAGGGGGATTTTTCGCTTGGATTCAAAAGAGATCAAAACCAAACATGTTCAAACAGTTGTTGTATCATGTAAGGGCTTTCATAAATGGCCAAGAACATTGCCAAATTCCATTTGGGCTATGAGATATGACATTGGCAAGTTGCCTTGCTGAAATCTGTCAAAGGCAAGGCAGAATTTGCAACTTTGCTCGATTTGCCAAAATCAGCCAAATTCAAATGCTCCTATCCACTTGGACACATCTGAGGATTGAATCTAAAGGGGACAATCACTGAGCCAAGCCTCCAAAGTCCATGGAACAAGAAATAGCATGTTGAACCTAGAATGGCCAATATAGGGACAAGACTCCAAATTTGGATTGGAGCATTCAATGGAAGCATCAAGGTGGCATGGACTGAGCCATTCTCATCTAAAATCAGTCAAGACTTATCCAAGACCAAGGGAACCAAAGCTCTGTGCCCTAACTTCTAGTCAATGGCTAGAGGAGACTTGGATTTCCATTGGACAACATTGGCCAAACCTACTTACAAGTTGCCATTCACTATTCCTTGCAAAACAAACTTGCTCTAATATAAATAGAGCTCAATTGTGATCAGTTTGAGTACACCAAAGCCATCTAACAGATGCTTTCCTCAAAATCTCTTTCTCTTGGAAAAAATGCCTTTCTTAGCAAGGTAGCTATCGGGTTTTGAGTTTGAGAGCTTTTCCAATCAAACCAATCACTCACACACCTCACATATATCATATAGAAGTGATCCAAACACTCACATAACATCTGGAACACTGATTTCACAAAAACACCAGCCAATTGCTCAAGTTCTTGACAGTTTTGCAGTTGAGGTGCCATCTTCAACTCCAAACCATTTCAATCCATTCCAAGCACTCAGACACATCACTTGGTACCTAGGGAAGCTATCCACATCATTGGAACCTAGCTGTAACACCTCCAACACAAAACACGATCACCAGCTGCAAGTGGTAAGCATGAGCTCTTCTAACTCTATGATCCATGCAATTTTTGCTGCACAATAATTTGGCCATATGTTCATAATCATGCATGGAATGTTTTCCCTCAATTAATTGCTTTGTTTGAATCGTGTATCAAAAGTCATAGCCTTCATGCAGAAATTAGGGTTCTTGAGAATTTTTCATGATTTCTTGTTATATGTTTAATTTAAATGAAATTAATGGACATAGACATGATCGTGAGGTTTAGACGAGCATAATGATATGTGGATTGCATGTTATAATCAAGTATTCAGTGAGATTGGATAGAAAATGCAAATCAGCCAAACCCAGAACACGCGCGTGTTGTTCAGCTGTTCTTGGCGCCATTTCTTTCAAATTCAAATATTTGAATTTTGTGATTTTTATTTAATTGATTCAAAAATTAATTTCTCTCTGAGTTTTAATGATTTTGAGTTGATTCTTTTTTTAATAATTCACAAAAATGTTAAAATATTTTATTTTATTAAAAAATCCCAAAAATATTATTTATTTCATATAATTGATATTTTTGCAAAGAATTAATATTTTAATTGTTTTTGACATTTTAAATATTTTTTCTACATTGATTTTGCAACTTTTAATGCTTTCTAATTATTTTGTAGGTCAATGCTTAATTTTTGAAGCATTAATCCAAAATCACAATTTGTTTTTCATATGTTAAACAATTTTGATCATTTTTTATTGAATTTTTATTCAATTAAATACATTTTTGAAAACAAATTAGGGTTTTTGGATTAATTCAACCCTCATAAATCATTTTCAAATCATTTTGGGACTCTTGAGAGAGTGTAAGACCCAACCCACTTGTACAAAAATATTTTGGGCCTCATTCGTTGTGTAAGTCCCTCTGTACATTTTCAAATAAACGACACGATCATCGCCTTTTGAAAAATAACCTTGGGCATCTCCTTGAGCTATAAGACCCATTCAAAAACACTTTGGGCCTCTGATAGAGTGTAAGACCCAATCCCCTTTTAACCAAAACATTTTGGGCCTCACTTATTGGATAAGTCCCTCTGCGTTAAAAGAAAACCTCGGCGCGATCGCCATTTTTAAACGAAAAAATCAATTGGGCCTACCCTCGTGTTATAATCCCCACTCTTTTTCTTTAAAAACTTTTTGGGCCTCTTGAAAGAGTGTAAGACCCATCCCTTTGTACAGAAAACCTTTTTTGGCCTCAGTTACTTGTATAAGTCCCCCTGTACAATTTCAAACAGTGCGCTCACTAATAAAACCCTGGGCCTCTCCTTGAGTTGTAAGCCCCAAATCTTTCTTTTTCAAAGCACTTTCTCCTTTGATTTTGAATATACGATTGTTTTCAATCTTTCTTTGTTGAACAACTAAGCAAACAACATGGAAGCTCTACAACCGAGTAAGTGGTTATTGCTTTCATTTACCGCTTTCATATACATATAACTGTATTGTGGGGCTGTTTCACTGTAAGTCTTCTTTCATAAACTCATATCGACTGTGTAATAATAGTATAGATATTTAGAGTTTCCCCGGCAACTACGTCTAGAACTAGGTGACGCCGTTTCGTTTATTCGTAGAAATAGTCTAAACTAGATCCCCATAGGATTACCAGACACAGTCTTTCCTCCTCTTGGGGTTAAACAATATGGAGATATGAAAGGAAACATTCTCTGTGAACCCTTTCATAGACTGTCACTTGTAAAAGCACTTGTCAAGAGACTCTACTCCCCAGAGATGATATTTTCTCCGTGAATGGTATCTCTTGAGTTTCTTCCGAATTCTCGAACTTTCCTGACTTTGATCTATTCTCGGTGAATAGCATTGCCTTAAATTTATCAGGATTTGGGGACCCACGGGCTTCTAAAAAGCATCGGCCTCCTCTTGGGCATCGTGCAAGGACCCACAGGCTTCCTAAAAGCAACCCCGCCTCCTCTTGGGCTTAGTACAAGGACCCTACAGCTTCTTAGAAGTATTCACAACCTCCTCTTAGGCTTCGTATAATGATCTCTTCCTCCGGGAATGATAGCCTTCTCTTGGGCTTAGTACAAGGACCCGTCGGTTTCTTAAAAGTTTCTAGCCTCCTTTTGGGCTTCGTACAAATTGTCCCAACGACCTCCTAGAGGTATAGGAACAGAACTTAGTCATCTTCATAGAACAATCCTTTCATAGATTCTACTACTGTCTCTCAAAGCATAGTACAAAAGGTAAAACTCTAGACATAGACAGTCTAACTTCCTTGAGTCTCAAAGACATTCTCAAGTGACCCCTTCGTTAAATAGGAAGGAAACCCGTAGACTCGGACAGTCTCAATACCTTTTGGATTTCCCGCTTCCTTAAAGAACAGGAATAACCCGGATCCTCAAATCAAATCCTTAAGTACAGTGTTGCTCATATAAGAACTGATTTTCTCTTTAAAATCAGCATACTGGACCTGTCACTTAACTGAAACAGTTACCATAGCCTCCTCTTGGGCTTTATACAATGAATCTTCCCATCAGAGTCAAACAATGTTTAGCCTCTCTCTCGGGCTTTGTACGAGACACATAAGAGACTCCCTCGTTGAGTCAATCACCCCTTTCGCCCCATCTCGGGCTTTATACGATATACTAAAAGGTTCTTATTGAGCCAAACAAACAACAGCCTCCATCTCGGGCTTCATACGAGATACAAAAAAACTCCCTTGTTGAGTCAAATAACCTCCATCTCGGGCTTTATACGAGATACCAAAAGATTCCTTCGTTGAGTCAAAACCTTTTAGCCTCTCTCTCGGGCTTTGTACGAGACACATAATAGCCTCCTCTTAGGCTTTGTATAAGAAAACCACTGGTTAATCCAATTAACCTTTTAGCATCAAAGCTATGCCTCGTTCACAGTACACAAACATCAACAACTCCTTCCTCTTCATCTAATCGCTGTAAGCGGCAAGCCTCTGGATCATCTACATCCATGCCACTGTCCCTCTTTTAGCATGAGAAATTCCTTAGGAAAGATGGCATTGCTCTACACTGAGTTAAAGTCTTCCCCTTCAGGTTAAAAACCCCCTATAAAGGAAATTATGGCATTGCCGGATTCACATATCCCGGTTAAAGTAATTCTCCTTTATAAAACAGTTGTGACATACAACCCCCTCTTTAGAGATGACAAATTCTCTCTAAAGTTGACACCCTTCAGCTTCACATCTTGGGCTTTGAACAAGATACAAATAGACTTTTCAGCTTCACATCTTGGGCTTTGAACAAGATACAAACACCTTTCGCTTCACGTCTTGGGCTTTGAACAAGACACCAAAACAACCATTTCCTCCCATAGAATAGGAGGAACTACGAACGCTCTGATTTCCCTATTTTGGTAAACGGGAATACGTAGGCATAAGATTGAAAGAAAAATCTTAGCGAGCACACTAAACAAAAACCCAAAATCCCATATCTCCATCAATCAAAAGCAGTAATTCAAAAACATCAGTCCTAACATCCTAATCCTTGTTCCCCGCCAGAAACCTTCTGTCTAGATAAAAAGAAAGAAAACCGTATTGGCGAAAATACAAATAACCAGTACAAAGGCCCCCCACATTGATAGCATTTGTAACCTAACAGACCGCTGTTTAAACTCAGTATGCAAAGCAGGGTTAATTGGAGACATCTATTTCCCTTCCTTCATAAGCTTTAATAGGATAAAAAATGAATCGACCTGTAGTTTTAAGCTCAACCGCAGAGAGCGACCAACGCTTAAGAACCGCGTCCAAAATCGCTCGCTACAAACCACATCCAGATTGTGTTTCATATTCCTTCCTCGAACTGAGATGGAACGCGAGGGGATATGAAACACGCTAATCATAAGTGGACTCAGGCCTGGGTATTGGGCCTATCTCTCAGAATACCCCATCCCGCCAAACAGAAAATAGTACAGCAGTATAGCATAATATATCGTATGCAATGAAAATGCTAAAGTACAGTAAATACAGTAATATATAGTAAAGCAATAATACAGTAAATAAAAATACAGTAAAACAGTAATACGGCACAACAGTAAACACCCAATGAAAAAAAACATACAAGCGCTAGGATTGATTCGCTAAGGAAACCAGAGATTCTGGGTTATCCCCAACAGAGTCGCCAGTTGTCGCTCCCGGGATTTTCATCCTAGTACAAACGCGAAAGTGGCACCAAAATAGAGTCGCCAACAATGTGTATTTATCCCAAGAGAGGGAAAGGAAACACTGCATAAACCTGAGAGGAAGGAAAGAGCATGGTCTCACGACCAAGAGAGCTGGGTTCGGGAGTCGGTTACGCGTGAGGAAGGTATTAGCACCCCCACGCGTCCATCGTACCTGATGGGATCCACGCTTGCTAGTCTCGACCAAAGGGTGTCGTCATCGGGAGCTCCACTGCTACTGGAAATGGAAAGGAACAGGAACGGAAAGAACGAAGAAACAAATGTAGGGAAAATAAAATAAGTGCTCGAATGGGCCCTACCCCACTGCCTACGTATCTCATCGGGAGTATGAGAATCAGAGCGACATAGTTCCCCTCACTAGGGATGGATTGTTTGTGTTTTTTAGGGAATGGCTAACGTTATAGCTCAGGTGTTGCAGGCTCGCTGGTCCGAGTGCGTTACCATCTTGCAAGAGAACGAGAAAAAGCACGTTCATACGTTGAGAATGAATGAGATGAGAAAAGAATTCCCGAAGGAAAGACGTCATTATTTGTTGTTGTCTTTTAAGAAAGAAGTGTTTTGAATGTTTTTGTGTTTTGTAACGCACATTGTATTTAAGTCCCTCAGGTGAGATCGAATGCCTCGCATATCGACCCGAGATGGGACGCACGCTAAACATTCTAAGAAAATGAGAGAAGATCCCTCACTATCTCATTCTTACATGAAAGGCCTAAATACAATGTTTGTTTTGCCTTTATTAGGTGTTTTTACTTTTTGTTTGAGGATGAGAAGAAGTGACTCAAGAAGAGGATCAAAGGTGAAAATCTAATGAGGGAGACTAAACTCAACCTTAATGTTATCATGCATAGTGATCCTATGGTTAATGTGGTTTAAGAAGCCTACTTCTAAAATAAAGGAGAAGAGGAACAAAAGAAACAACTTACTTCCAAGATGGAAGTTAAGTTGATCTTAAAGAGGGATGAAGATGAAGTTATTCAAAGAAAGCATGTGAATGCTTATCAAACACAAATTGAAAGTTTAAAAGAAGTAAGAGAATATAAGAGAGAGAAGTGTATGTGGAACTAAGTCCCCACACTTACTTACCTTGCACCTACATGAAAAAGTTAGCTCACAAACTATTTACAAGTAAAGTAATGAGAAAAGGAATAACAATTGGTAAACAAACAAGTTAAGAGCTAAAGGATAAAACTCCTAAGAGATAAAAATCCTAAGAGATAAAACTCAATCAAGATCACAATCTAAGCTTTAAGGGTATTCCCTAAGGTTGAGATACCAAACACAAAAGAATCATGCACAAACCAAGTACTAATCATCAAAGAAAAGACCTATGGAAGATGTAGAGGAAGAATGAGTGAACATGTAAAGTAATCATGCAATTATGCTTCAAATAAAATCAAAGTCAGAATGTGGATGACCTAAACATGTGCCTAAACATGGTATATAAATGTCACATAAAGCATACAATTAAGCATTCAAACATTAAGGATGATAAAGATGAGAATTGAGAAGATGTGAACATGAATTTAACATGGAAACAAAGCATTCATGACATAAGTCAAACCTATAAAAGTTCAATAAGAAACTCAAGTATCAAAGTCAGAAGTGATGTGTCATGTTAATGTGAATATAAGATGCACAAGACAAACACATTCAAGCAATTACAAGTTATTTAGAAGTTAGAAGTAGAAGGAACATGCATTGAGATGAAACATGTACACGTATGTAAAGTAAGATATGAATATCATATGGAAGGAAAGTAATGCTCTAAGATCAGAGGCATACATCATATGAAATGCAAATGGATAATATGGCATGGCATCATCAAACCAATTACAATTCAATTACAATTCAAGTTAGCATTTAAATGCAAAAGAAAAAGGAAGTAGGTCAAAAGAAACATGTAAAACAAGTATGGAATATGTACATAAAAAGGACATCACATTCAAACCAATGACCTATAATCTCAATCACAAGACCTATAATGATCTAAACATGGCTCAAGAAGTCAATAAGGGTGATCCCATACAATGGCACAAGTGCCTTATCAAGCAAGTAAACACAAATGTTCAAAGAAGTTCATGGAAAAGGACATCAAACAAGCATCTTCAAAGAAATAACAAACATGATTTAAAAGTTATCAAATTAAGTCTTGAGAGACCTCAACCAGAGGCAAGCATCACCAAAAAATCATACAAAAATTCAGCAAGAATGGATCTCAACCAAACAAGCAAAAGTCACTTATAGGTTTCACAAAAACTAGCTCAAAGAGGATGCAAAGATGGTTTTAAAAATGAGAAAAAAATAATTTTATTAAATTTTGGATGCTATTAAAAAGATACAAAAAGATTGATGCAAAAATGTTTAATAATCTATGAGAAATAAATTTTTGAAATAAATGTAAAAAAATAGAAACCAATTTCAAATTAAATAAAAGAAAAATATGTATTACTATGTAAATATTCACAAAATCACAATTAAAAAATGAGGAAAATTATTTTAACATGCTAATATTTCACATGAATTTTTATAGAATTTGTAATGAGATTTTGGTATTTTTAAAGATCAATTATGAAACATGTATAAAAAGAGATTAAAAAGAAAAAAGGAAAACAAGCAGGGGGTGCAGACAAGTAACATAACACGTTCAGAATTCACAATAGGCTCAGAGTGGGGGTGCGTATATCAATTTGAGTCCAACCCAACTAAATTGTGATTGAATGTAATTACATGTACGTGCAGTCAAGTAGAGATTCAATCATGGCCCTAGGATTGGCTGGTCAAATATTATCAAAATAAACATGCACATCACATGGATCAGAACATCAGTGCACATTAATTGCCATACACACGCGCACATGTAATCATCAGACATTAAACATTTGAGACCACGTGAAGGTCCATCAATCATTAATGCGTTGGCATGTTGTGGATCATTAGATCAATCAGTCAATCAACTATTAACAAAGTCAATGCAATCATGTGAACACCAATGCAAGCACACGTTAACTACCATATGTTCACACACACACAAACATCTGAAGCAAAATAAGAGCACGTGCCAGTCATGTGGTTTTTAATGTGCTGGCACAATCTAATCCGCACGATGATACTAATCCAACGACCTTGATTTAAAACACCAAAACCCTAAGAGTTAAAGCCACCGGCCGGAGAAGGACCTCCGATCATCTTCTCCGTCCACTCCCCACCGTCTGCAAGTTTACATTCTCCAGAAATACACAAATCTTATATCAAAATGAAGCTAAGCTTACATACATCATGGATTCACAACCACTTTTCACATAACAAACACATACGCAGAGAATAGAAGAGATTAAAACATGCCCTAGCTTTTGGATCTACGCCTCTAAGAGGCCTATCAACTAGCCGGATTGTCCAATGCTCCTATTGAGCTCACATCAACAAAAGACAAGCTCAACAAAATGTAAATCGTGTCAGAAAAGTTTGAGATGATGAAACCTGAAAATGTTGCAAACTGGAGTTAAAAAGAAAACCAGAGAATCGTGCTTCTTCTTTGAGCTTCACTTGGCCAAATAAAGGCTTGAGAATCTTGAAAATGTGGCTGAGTATGGATCTGTAGTAGAAGTTATTACAATTCTCCAATGATTTCCAAATCCAATGTTACTTGATGATGAAGTTTGAAAATGAAATCCAATGAGAATGATGAAGAAATCGTGTGCAAAAGAGAGAATGTTCAGAGAAAGTGTAGAGAGCTTGAGAGTGTTTTTTGAGAGAAAGTGTGAGAATGAAGTTTTGTTGTTGAATTTGAGAGTGAGATTTGGTTTCATATGTATGGTTAAATTTGTTAACTCATGGTTAAGTGAGTGAGTTAGAGTGAGTTGAGTGGGTTAAGGTGAGTGCACCCTAACGAACTGAGTCAAGTTAGTTAGGGGCGAGTGAGGAGAGGAATGATATAGTGAGGTTGAGGTTTATGGTGTTATGGTGGGGTGGAGAAGAAGAGTGGTGGTGATGGCACAGATGGTGATGATGCAGAAGCTTATCGTGCAAGCTTTCTCACTTTGCTCTTTTCATGTATGGCTCTATGTATGTGTAAGCATGGCAGGTGTGATGTTTGGCTAAATGAAGAAACAAAGTACACAAATGTTTGTAGTAAGCTTGAACCAAAATCGTGCACCAAGCTACTAACATCAGTCAATGCATCAGTGATGAGTATGGTAGTTTGCAAATGAAATTATCCCTACTTAGTGGATGGTTTGATGAGTTTTTGGAATCATTGGAAAGAAGGAATTTAACACTACAAGTTTAGTATGAAAATTGGATTGAATTGAAACTTGGAAGAGGTTGAAAAATAACTTAGAACATCCAAGTTTGGAACTGCATCATGGGCGAGGCACATGGTTGGTTGGCAAGGCAGCATGGCATACAAAACTTCAGCATGATCACCCTAACTTGAGACCAATATATCTCCATCATAACTTGATCAATTCAAAATTTGTCCAACATCAACATTGAAGAAGGCATGGCAAGGAACAACTTTGATGTTGAAAAGTTTTTTATTTGAAGCTTTTATCATTGTGAAAAATGGGTGGACATTTGGCACACCAAGTGTTTGTAAAAATTATGGCGCGTGGGCCTGGGCATTCTTGGTCATGACTTGATTTTGGACCTACTTTTCTCAAACTTTGATCACTCATATCTCACTCAATATTGATCCAATGGAGATGTTCTTTATATGGAATTGAAGCTTAGAACATGAAATTTAATTGGCTCAAATTGGGCCTGAGGTTTGAAGCTTTTATCTTGGAGAAAGAGAGCCTCAAAGTAGGGTGCGAAATGGTCCAAACTTACTATTTTGGCAACCCTAAAGTTTCCATTTTTGGAAGTTTTGTGATTTCTTGATTTTTCATTATTCCTCCATCATTTCTTGATCAAATTTTGTCCATTGAACATATATAACATGAATTTCATGAATTTGACCTTAGAAAGTCAAGAGTTGACTTTTTTCACTGCACAGTTGACTTTTCCCCTAATTTCTTGATTATCAAGTAACTGACCAATTGAGACCCTTCTGAAACCAATTGAAGAGCCATTTTACATCCATATACACTTAAGAACATAAGGAATACCATGAGATCAAGTATTGCCCAAAAAATCAGAGATAAACTGATTTTAGGTCAAACCCTAATTTTGGCCCCTCTAGTTAGGAGGAAATAACATATCCTCCAAATCCAAATTCCTCTGAATATGATGTGTGTCCTATCAAACAATGATGAGATATGTTATTTGGAGATGATAAAAACTCAAAGAGCTTGTCCATTTGGGGGTCAAATCCCCAATTTTGATTGCCTTGTGTAGGAGATCATGTACTGCCCAACCTTCTTGATGAATTTCCTTAAATTGTGGAACTTGAGCAGGGAAGTCTCAGATCTAGCATCTGAGCAGAAGTGTTGAGCCCGAGGGAATTTAGTAAGAAAGTCTTAGGCAACAGTTTAAGCAAGAAGTCTTGAACCTGAGGGGTTTAAGCATGAAGTCTTGAGCCTGAAGGGCTTAAGCAGGAAAGTCTTAGGCAAACGGGCTTGAGCAGGAAAGTCTTTGGTTGAGGGTTTAAGCAAGGAAGTCTTGAGTCCGTAGGAATTAAGCAAGGAAGTATTGAGCCTTAGGGGTTTAAGCAAGAAGTCTTGAACTTAGGGTCTGAGCATTGTAAAAGTCTTATACATAATGCATAAGCGATTGTAATCATGATTTTATTATAGTCAAAATCTCTGGTGAAGCAAGGGGACTGGACTACTCTCATTTATGAGGAACCATTATAAATCTTTGTGTCTTCTGCTATTATTTATTTACTTCTGTTAAAATTTTGCTGCTAAGTATAACCAGAACCTGAACACTTGTTTAGATTCAAACTCATATCAAACGCAAATTAAGAAAAGAGAAAACACAATTCAAGCCCCGCTTCTTGTGTGCTTTTTCTCACCTTCAACAATAACAATACTTTAGGCTCAACAAGAAAAGGGGAAGAAGATGTTAGAAGACCCATTTTCAAGTCCAAACGAAAGATACAACAACCCATGTGGCTTAAATACTATTACCAAAATTAATTGAGAGAATTTATTTTTCCACCCTAGATGTTTCTTATGCACCATTTGAATTTCCACATATGCCCCCTGTTCCAGATATACATCTCCGAACGCACCCCATTTTCGAGTAAACGTTGATGTATTATGGAGATATATCTCCGGAATAATTTTAAACTTTAAACATTCAGAAATTATCACCCATAATCCATTTACATTTGAATTGTTTCGGAGATGCCTCTACGGGAATATTTCGGAGATACATCTCTGAAGTGTATCAGAATAGTTTTTTTTTATGATGAGCTCTGTATTTGTTTTTAGATGAAAAAAAAGACGTACAAATTAATAAAAGACTAATATTGCGTGTGTCAAAAATAATATATCAATACAATAGTAAAATGTCGTACAACATGAAATAAAAAATATAGTAACAATATCAGAAATAAACTACAAACTATAATACAACGCCAAAATAATTACAGACAACTACAGAGTGTTCCTGACAACCTCTCATATACCTCCTCTGCCTCCTCATCCATCAACCATCCCCCTCTATCCGACGATGTCTACGGTACAACAGTGCCCCCTGTGCCTCCGCCACCATGGCATCCAGGACTCGCCTTCCCGCGCAATCTCTATTATTCGACGACACCGAGGCAAGTCATCCTCAGTATGCTCAACCTGAGCTTGCTGCTCCTATAGAATCTCCTGATGAGCTGGTCTCGGCGGATCTCCTGGAGCAGTCGGCACCATGTACGGATGTGAGACTCTAAAGAACTACCTAATGTATCCGTCGACCTAGCACCAGTCATTTGGCGCTATGGTAGCCCAGCCTCCTTCGGTAGTAGGTGATTCTCATAATCAACAAACACCTCCTCTATATGTATATGAGACAAGGGAGGAGGAGCAAAGATAATAGGGTGTCGGAGGATGGTCTGGGTATGCCCGAACTGCCGCATCACGCGCTTGGTAAGATGAGGAGCAGTGATACGTGATCCGCAAGCCATTCATCCGAAGTATAAAGATATGATACCAAACGGTCACATCTAATGGTGATCCACGTAGCTGTTGAAGTGGATGTCCTCAGCAACTAAACAGTCATGGTAAACTCTTAAAGGCTCGACCGCCTGGTTCCCTCAACGTAAGATAAAAGCACAGGCAGAGGGCATGTCCTCAATGTATTCACCCACACTCGCCTAGCCAGCGATGCAAGGGAAGTGCTGGAGGATTCAAACCTAAAATGAAAATAAAAATAAAAAGCATTCAGATATCAAGAATTATCGGCAATGGTTTCGCAAATATGAAATGAAAAAGATTAAAAAAAAAGCATTCAAGGATTAAAAATTAATACCACCAGTAGTGTCGTGCTGCCTGTGACCTGCTTCGTTCTCCACCGACATCCATCTCTCAACTTCGAATACAAATAGGCTAGGCAAGCTGACCGCAGTTATACTCATGGATCTGAGTGAGATCCAAGAAGTACCAGAGGTATGCAACGTTAGTATAAGTGGCACCCGTGTCTGTAGTGAGCAATTTTTTGGACGTGGTTCTCAAGCACTATCGTTCTGGGGGTACTACAGTTCGATTCATCTTTTATCCTATTAAGCTGACTAAGGAAGGGAAATAGATGTCTCCAATTAATCCTGCTTGCATACTGAGTTTAAACAGATGACTGTTGGTTTACAGATGCCGTTTAGATTGTGGGCCTCTCTCTGCTTATTTTGTTAAGAATGAAATGACGGGACTATTCATGGGGATTTTGGATAGGTACTGGATTTTGAGTTTTTTTATTAGTATGCTCGCTAATATTTTTCAATCTTATGCCTACGTATTCCCGTTTGACGAGACAGGGAAAGCCCAAGACGTGAAGATAAATAGAGTATATGTATCTTGTTCAAAGCCCAAGATGTGAAGCTGAAGGTGTTTATTTGTATCTTGTTCGAAGCCCAAGATGTGAAGCTGCGGGGTTTTGACTTTAGAGAGAATTTGTCATCTCTAAAGGGGATATTTGGTCTGTTTGTCACAACTGTTGGGGTAACTGATTATAAAGGAGAATTACTTTAACTGGGATATGTGAATCCAGGAATGCCATAATTCCTTTATAGGGGATTTTTAACCTGAAGGATAAGACTTTAACTAAGTTTAGAGCAATGCCATCTTTCCTTAGGAATTTCTCATGCTAAAAGAGGGACAGTGGCGTGGATGTAAATAATCCAGAGGCTTGTCGCTTACTGAAATTAGATGAAGGGAAATGAGTTGTTGATGTTTGTATGTTGTGAGCAAGGCACATATTTGATGCTAAAAGGTTGATCGACTCAACCGGGGTTTTCCTTATACAAAGCCTAAGAGGAGGCTATTGACCCAACAAGAGGGTGCTTTTACATGTGTCTTGTACGAAGCCCAAGACGGAGGCTAAAAGGTTCGTGACCCAACAAGAGAGTCTTTTATACTTAACAAGAGAGTGTTTTTTATCTCGTACGAAGCCCAAGATGGAGGCTAAAAGGGTTGACTCAACAAGAGAGTCTTTTATACTAAACAAGAGAGTGATTTATATCTCGTACGAAGCCCGAGATGGAGGCTAAAGGGTTTGTGACCCAACAAGAGAGTCTTTTATACTCAACAAAAGAGTGTTTTTATCTCGTACGAAGCCCGAGATGGAGGCTAAAAGGTTTGTGACCCAACAAGAAAGTCTTTTATACTCAACAAGAGAGTGATTTATATCTCGTACGAAGCCTGAGATGGAGGCTAAAGGGTTGTGACCCAACAAGAGAGTCTTTTATACTCAACAAGAGAGTGATTTATATCTCGTACGAAGCCCGAGATGGAGGCTAAAGGGGATTTGACTCAATAAGCGAGTATGAAAAGGTTAGTTCCGCTGGGGGGAATCATTTGTACAAAGCCCAAGAAGAGGCTACCTTCGCTGAGGAAGGATCATTATACAAAGCCTAAGAGGAGGCTACCATCGCTGAGGAAGGATCATTATACAAAGCCTAAGAGGAGGCTACCTTCGCTGAGGAAGGATCATTATACAAAGCCTAAGAGGAGGCTAAATATGCTGGTGACTGTTTCAGGTGAGTGACAGGTCCAGTTAGTTGGATAAAAGAGAAAATCAGTTCTTATACGGATTTGTGTTGTGCTTTGGGATTGATCAAAGGATCAGGGTTATTTCCTATTCTTTAAGGAAAGGGGAAATCCAAAGGGTTATTGAGACTGTCCAAGTCTACTGGTATCTTGAGAAATCGATTCTCGGATAAGTGAATCATCTTTGTATGATGCCCAAGAGAAGGTTGGTATGTTAAGGGATGAAGGTCAACCCATTAACTGGTCTGACACATGACTCAGAAAGACAGCTCTAGCAAATTGATGACTATGTTCTATTCCTATACCTGTAGAGGTCTCTAGGTCCTTGTACTAAGCCCAAGAGAAGGCATGAGAGCTTTTAAGAAGCCGAAGGGTCCTTGTACAACGCCTAAGAGAAGGCGAGGATGCTTTTAAGAAGCCTGTGGGTCCCTAAACCCCAAGAAGTTTAAGACATGCTATTCACAGAGAATAAGTCAAGCCAGGAAAGTCTGAGAATTTGGAAGAAACTCAAGAGATACTATTCACGGAGGATATATCAACTCTGGGGAGTAGAGTTTCTTTGACAATTTCTAAGAGTGACAGTCTGAGAAAGGCATCACCGAGAATGCTGCCTTTCACGTCTCCATATTGTTTAACCCCTAGAGGAGGGAAGACTGTATCTGGTAATCCTATGGGGATTTAGTTTTGTTTGTATTTAAGAGTGACCAACATGGCTTTACCTAGTGCTAGACATAGTTGTCGGGGGAAAACTCTAAATAACTATACTAGTATTACACAGTAGATATTTGACGAGTATATAAAAGTTTGTGAAGGAAGACTTACAGTGAGCAGCCCCACAATACAGTTATATATATATATATATATATATATATATATATATATATATATATATATATATATATATATATATATATATGAAAGCGGATAAAGAAAGCGGGTAAACACTTACTCGGTTGTAGAGCTTCCATGCTGTTTTGTTAGTTGTTCAACAAAGAAAGCTTTGATAACAATATTATATTCTAAATCAAAGGAGAAAGTGCTTTCAAAAGATTGTTGGGGCTTACAGCTCAAGGAGAGGCCCAAGGTTTTAACGATGATCGCACCGTTGTTTTGAAAATTGTACAGAGGGACTTATACAATATGTGAGGCCCAAAAGGTTAAAAGGGGATTGGGTATTACACTCTATTAGAGGCCCATAAGGTGTTTTTGTACAAGTGATGGGGCTTATAGCTCAAAGAGAGGCCTAGATGATGATTTTTGAAAAGGCGATCGTGCCGAGGTTTTTGAAAGCATAGTGGGTCTTATACATTGACTGAGGCCCAAATTATTTTGGTTTCAAATAGGGGTTGGGTCTTACACTCTATTAGAGGCCCAAAGAGTTTTTTCTTTTAAAAAGAATTGGGACTTATAGTTCGAGGAGAGGCCCAAATGATTTTTGTTTGAAGACGGCAATCGTGCCGAGATTTTTGAAAATACAGTGGGTCTTATATAATGACTGAGGCCCAAAGTGGTGTATTTACAAAGGGGATGGGTCTTACACTCTAATAGAGGCCCATGAGTGTTTGAAAATGATTTGTGAGGGTTAAAATCAAAGAAACCCTAATTTTGTTTTCCTTTAAAAGTAAATATTTAAAGAAAATCAAATAAAATGATAAAAATACCAAATAAGTTTGAATAAACTACTTGTGATTTTTGTTTAAGGTTTAAAAATTGAGGTTTTAATCACAAGATGATTTAGAACTCATTTGGTTTTGATTTTCAAAGTAAATATTCACTTTTAAATGTTTAAAAACAATTACAATGAATTTGTTCACAAAAAATACTAATTATATTAAATAAATAATATAAATCTAATTTTTTTGTGGAATAAAATATTTCAACATTTTTGTGATCTTTTGCAAAAAGAACCAATAAAAAATAATTAAAATTGAGGGAGTTATTAATTTTTCAAATAATTAAAAATAATAAGAAAAATAATAAAAAGTGGAAAAAATGAGGATCTGGGGCGAGGGGGATTCGAACCCCAGACCTCTTGTGTATGGGGCGCGCGCCTTACCACTGGGGTGGTGATACATCCGTTGATTGAAACACAACCACAAATATACAAGGCTTGCCTTGTTTTTGGCCTGGCCCAAGGCAAGGCAAGGCAAGATTTTGGTTGAAAACGTGAAGGCCATAACTTTCTCATTTCTCCATGGATCGGGGCAAAATTTAGGTCTATCCAGCCTAGAATTTCACAAGGAATCCAATGGTGGTGGTGTTTTTTTTCAGATCATGCTCCTATTTAATAACCCGATAGTGGTTTTGAAATAGGCCATGATTTGCATTTTCTGTGTCATCTCTTGGTACAAGCATGAATTACATGATAAATTGGTGCAAACACAACACATATAACATGTAGAAGAGATACATGATTAGTGGATATCAAAAGAAAGCATGATTCAAAGAATCCAAGTTGTGATGCTTACCTCTTTTTGGAGCTTTTGTGCAATCTGCCAAACACCTTGTTCCAGAAATGATTTGATGCTTTGGACACCCTCAAATGACCTCTTAGAAGCTTTTAGGATGGTTGGAATCAGCTGGAAACCTCAGGAGCAAGTTTGAGCTCTTTCTTGCAAAAGAGGCAAAAGTGCCCAAAATAACAACTCCCTCAAATGGTGTTTCATATGTGTGGAACCATTTGGGACAGTTCAAGGATGATATTTGGAGTGTGTTTGAGGTTTTATCTGGTTTGTAAAGTGACTGAATCAAGACATGGTTTGAAAAATGCACAAAAGTCGTATTTTGAGGTTTTGAGAGGTGACTTTGTGATTTTGGTGTTACAGGTCACTTGTGAGAGTTTGGACAGCTTAGATATGACATATTGGATGTGTTTGGATCATGAGCTGTGGTGGAATTGCTCTCTGACTCAAAAACTCAGAGTTACCTTGCTAAAGAAGGTATTTTTGCCTAGAGAAAGAGATTTTGAGGAAAGCAAGTGTTGTAGTGCTTTGGTGTACTCAAACTGAACACAATTGAGCTCTATTTATTGTAGAGCAAGTTTGTTTTGGCTGTAATAGTGAATGGCAACTGCTGCATAGGTTTTGCCAATGTTGAACAATGAGAATCCAAGTCTCCTCTAGCCATTGACTAAAGGTTAGGGCACAGGCTGCTGGTTCCCTTGGTCTTGGATAAGTCTTGACTAAATTCAGTTAGAAAGGGCTCAGTCCATGCCACCTTGGTGCATCCATTAAATGCTCCAATCAAAAATTGGAGTCTTGTCCCTCTTTTAGGCATTTCTAGGTTTTGCATGCTACTTTTGGTTCCAAAGACTTGGGAGGCTGGGGATCAGAGTTGGTTCCTCCTTGGTCCCCCCTTGAGGTGTTCAGATGGATAGAGTTGCTCGCCCTTTGCAAAATTTGAACAAATCGTGCAAAACTCCCAAATCTGCCTTGCCATGACAGTTTGCAGCAAGGCATATTGGCATTGTCATATCTCATGGCTCAAGTGGAATTTGATGGAGTTCTTGGCCATTTTGGAAAGCCCTCTGTCGCGGTGAGAATCGGATACCAAGCTATTGGGTTAACTTGAATCACAAATTTTAAAGTTCACCATCGTCTTTGATTTATCCAAAGGAAAGGTTCAAGAACGAAAAACCTAGGAGATCTAAGGTTCGGGGGTTGGTAACGTCCAGGGAAGGTATTAGCATCCTAAACGTCTGTAGTACTCTACAGGAACCTCTTGTTAGTATTTATGTTATCTATTGCTTGCTTGCTAAGGGTATGTGCTAAGGGAAAAACCTAGGGTTTAGTTTCTAAGTATACTCACCAAGACATCGCATCTTGTGCCTACGTATCCTGACGGGAGTGGAATCAGAGTATCCGTAGTTCCCCTCAAAGAGGGTGAGGAACTCTTGACTGTGGTCAAGGTTCCCGGGGAAGGTAAGTATCCATAGCAAGATAATTACATGGAGTGCGGTGACTCCAAAGTTATGGTTAAGTTAAAAGGGTAGATTAAGTGTCCATGGTGGGAACCTACATGGAGTGCAGCGACTCCGATCCTAAGGTTAAGATAAATGAGAAATGGAATGTCTACGGTGAGACATAGAGCACGGGAATAAGTATCAGTAGTAGGATTTAAACACATAAAAAATATCAAGAGTTAAATTTAAAGTGACAGAAGGGATTAATTAAAATGAAAAATACGAAATATTTAAAGAGAAAAAAAATTGTTTAAACCAGAATAATTGGAAACTAATAAATACTCTAATTGAACTAAATAAAATTAAAATCTAGCTGAAACCAAATATTTAAATAAAACTAAAACTAAATATAAAAACCCTAATTGAAATTAACTAAATAGGATTCTATTTAATAATAATAAAAAAAAAATTTAATTAAATTAATGAAACTAAAAAAAAAACTAAGGTTTAAATAAAACTATTTCAACTAAATTCTAAAAGAAACAAACCAAAAAAAGTTAAAAAGGGGACCCATGAGAGGAGGGTGTCGGGTCGGAAATAACTGGGTCGGGTCTGGCCCAACTAACAACTACAACATAGTGGAAAAGAATTGAGAAGCCAACTCGTTCAATCTCTCATTCTCTCCCCCTCTCCTTTCCCTTTTCCTCTCCATGCGAACTCTTTCTCTCATCCTCTACAACGCGCCACCATGCCTCATCTTCCTTCACTCAGACACCTCGTCCTCACTCTCGAGCTCGTGTTCTCTACGCTTCTCTCAATACCCAACCCAATTTCTCTGATTTCCGTTCTACTTTCTAAACCTAACTCAACAAAAATCAGAAATTGAACAAAATCATAGAGGACTCAAACAACATTTGCAATCAACGTCGCGAAATATGTCAATGGAGCAGAATTCAACATACCTTGGAGTGATTTGAAGCGGAGTTTCGACGATGCGCACGGTTGCGGTGGAGTAGCTCCGAAACTGATTCTCGGCGGTTGCGACAATATCCGCGGTTTTGAAGGTAACTCGTACTTGCTTCTCTTTTCAATTCAAATTGCTGCGTGTTGTGGCTGAGAATTATTTATGCGTATGTATGTGATTCTATGAGTGTCATGGTATGGTGTATGCTTTAACCCGCTTTGCGAACTACTGTGTTGTTCTCCTGTAGTTGTTGATACTTGTTTATGGTGTGAATTCTTTTCATCAGAACTGTGTGTTCGTGTGAATTTTCATGCGTGTGAGTGTGATTTTCTGCTACGAATGGATATTTGCGATGATGATTTTTTCTATGCGTCTCGGTTCTTTTTCTCCCTTTTCTTTCTGCAATTCCTTTTTTTTGCTGCTGAGTATGTGGGTGTTTTCTGAGTATGAAAGTGTATGAGTTTTTTCTGGTGTGAAACTGTAAAATTTCTGACTTGTGGTGTTTGGTATGGACTGATGTGAAGGTGTTTCTTTTTTTGTGTGAATGTTTCTACCGCCCCCTGTGTCTCTTCTCTTTGCCTCTTTTATAGACTGGTACGGTTTTAGAAAAGATTAGGATATGATTTGTGATTCTGGTATTAAAATTCTTTCCTTAAACACATGATTTTGTTTTCATTCTCCTCTTGATGAACTCATGATTATGATATCGATTCCGTTTCTGTTTTCATGCCGATATGTTCACAGCTTGTTTTGGAATTTGTTTGTGAAATGAATGATTTCTGTTTTCAATGGAACAGGTTTTTTTTTAACACAATCAAGCGAATTGATGAACATTCCCGTTTTACTTTCCAGATGAACATTCCCGTTTTGCTCCAACAATCTCAACTTTTATGGGCTTTCCATATTGAAACGCAGACTGCTTCGAGTTTCCAAGCTTAGAGAAAAGTAATTTTTATTATTATTTGAAGTTCTCTTAAAAGTTCTCATCTTTGGGGCAAGTGGGGTACGCAGGTCCAATGTAAATGTGGCTGTCTTGATTCTTGTACCGATCTTGTTTTGTGAAACAATCATGATTTAGTGAATTTCCTTGTAATATAATAACATGAAATATGGATAGGATATTGGGACCCTTTTTCGCTTTGAATTTCTTTTTGGTAGTAAGAGTATCTCTTTGAAATGTAGTGCACTTGTGAACCTTGATCTCACTTTGAAATTTTAAACATGGAAGTGGTGCATATGTAATATGAATCACGTTATTGTAGTTGCATTTAATGGCAAGCAAGTAGAAAACAAAAACGCCAAGTTCATTGATCATTAATTCAGGTCATGAATGATTTCTCTTTGCAGACACTGTAAACTTCTATTCTAACAATAAATTAAGTTGCAATCTCAAGCAAAAGTGTGTGACAAGATACATTGTCATCGTAAATTAGAACCTTGTATCATTCTTGTAACATGAATAGCTTGAATTTGAACTTTAAACTTTGCAAAGAACATGAGTCTTGAATTCCCCTTTTTGAGGATTTCTAACTTAAACTTGATTCACAATACCAATTTTACCACTTCAAAGTATGTTGTTCACAAGCTACCAACAATAGAAATTCAAAAATCCTCCCCTTAAAATCCAAAGGAATCAGATGGTAAATCCAATCCTCCACAATGATACAATCCATAATATCACTCGCCACAAAAACCATAACTAGTCCTCATACGACCATGTTCAACACCAAGAAAGCCCTAATTCTCTTCGGGAGTATACGTTGGAACTTCAGAAAAATTCTGAGGAAAATGACCGGTAGAAACCTTAGAACCATTTTGAATCAGAACCAACTAATCACGTCTTGAAGTATTCGACTGTGAAAACGAGACCATCTCCACTTGAAACCAGTGTTCCTGCACGAACCCGTTAATGATAAAACATGCAGACATGCAAGATGATGCAAAAAGTCGTGGAATCTTACGGTAAAAAATTAGGGTATGACAGATGCCCCTATTTAAGTTTCTTCTATTCGGAGATATGGAGATTGAAATCTTCGTCTCGACGAGATACGAGAGACTTAAATATAAACATGCACAATTTTTGGCCCTAAGATGCCACAAATGTATACGATATGACATGAAATGATATGATATGAAATGATATAAAATGAATGCCAGACAGAGATCCTGAGGAGAATGGTACATCTGGGGAAAACTGTTACAGTCATGTCAGAAACGAATTGAAACAAAGCAAAGTATCTGGAAAACATCATCCAAGAATGGCATTGGATGAAAAAAAGCACCAAACATCCAATAATGGCTTTGGATGAAAGGTAAACTCATAATATCTAAGAAGGCAACAGATGAGAATGAGACAAAGTAATATAATCCGAGAAGGCGTCGGACACAAAGAAACCAGTCATCCAATAATGGCTTTGAATGAAAGGTATAATCACAGTATCTAATAATGACTTTAGATGAATGTGAACAAAGACTCGATCTGGAAGAACATCAGAAAGAGGGACACATCCGGAAGAGCATCAGATGGTAAAGAAACCAGACATCCAATAATGGCTTTGAATGAAAGGTATAATCACAATATCTAATAATTGCTTTAGATGATTGTGGGCAAAGACTACATTCAAGAACGGCATTGAATGCAAAGAAACCAGTCATCCAATAATGGCTTTGAATGAGAGGTATAATCACAATATCTAATAATGGCTTTAGATGAAGTTAACAAGGCAAAGAAACCTATCATCCAATAATGGCTTTGAACGAAAGGTATAATCACAATATCTAATAATGGCTTTAGATAAAGTGAACAGAGACTACATTCAAGAATGGCATTGAATGCAAAAGGAACCAGTCACCCAATAATGACTTTGAATGAAAGGTATAATCACAATATCTAATAATGGCTTTAGATGACTGTGAACAAAAGACTCGATCTGGAAGAACATCAGAAAGAGGGACTCATCCGGAAGAACATCAGATGGTAAAGAAACCGGTCATCCAATAATGGCTTTGAATGAAAGGTATAATCACAATATCTAATAATGGCTTTAGAAAAAGTGAACAAGATAAAGAAACCAGACATCCAATAATGGCTTTGAATGAAAGGTATAATCACAATATCTAATAATGGCTTTAGATGACTGTGAACAAAGACTCGATCTGGAAGAACATCAGAAAGAGGGACCCATTCGAAAAAGTATCAGATGGTAAAAAGCATTGTCGTTCCGAAAAAGCATCAGAATAACAAAGCAAAATATCTGGAAAAACATCAGATAAGTTCTTGAAGAACATCAGAACAAAAGACTCAATCTGGAAAAACATCAGAAAGAGGGACACATCCGGAATAACATCAGATGGTAAAAGCAATGTCGTTCCGGAAAAGCATCAGAATAACAAAGCGAAATATCTGGAAAAACATCAGATAAGTTCTGGAAGAACATCAGAACAAAAGACTCAATCTGGAAAAACATCAGAAAGAGGGACACTTCCAGAATAACATCAGATGGTAAAAGGAAATGAAATTCCAGAAAAACATAAGAATAACAAAGCGAAATATCTGGAAAAACATCAGATAAGTTCTGGAAGAACATCAGAACAAAAGACTCAATCTGGAAAAACATCAGAAAGAGGGACACATCCGGAATAACATCAGATGGTAAAAGGCAATGAAATTCCGGAAAAACATCAGAATATCAAAGCAAAATATCTGGAAAAACATCAGATAAGTTCTGGAAAAACATCATAACTAAAGACTCGATCTGGTAAAACATCAGAGGAGACAAATATATATGACATCCAAGAACGACATTGGAGAAAAGACAGGCAAAGACATCCAAGAATAGCATCGGATACAAAAGAGGAACAAACATATACGGAAAAACAATCGGATAAGAAATGTCATTTCTAGAAGACCGTCAGATAGACACGACAATATCTGTTTGGTAGGTTCCACGTAAGTTGGACTTCGACCACAAGGTAAGACGTGGATAACAACACGACCTCAGGAGGAATGAAAATGAGGATGAAACACTCATGCTATGCATATGGTATAAATTATGTAGATAATTTATGATCAAATGCAAATGAAGGTGCAGATGCTGACGACTCAGCACGACTCTCGAGAAAAGACAAGACTAAAAGACTGATTCCTCAACACGGAGATCACTGTCATTCCGCTTAGGGACTAAAGATGCTACTACTAATCACAATCTCTGCCACACTGGTAAATAGTATCAATTTGATAATCCTTGTAGGAAGGAAGGAAAGCTGCATGGGGAATCTTCAAGTAAACTGCCCCAGATTAGCTTACTGTTGTAGATGAATTGATAATTGCTTCAGCTGGTCTGATTCTTGAAAATGACTACTTGCATTGTGCTCTTGGAAAGCTTGCCCCAACTTGGGTCTTGAAAAAAAAACTTCTGTATAAACCAATTCTGAGAAGGACTTGCCCCTAACAACAAATCTTGAACTGTTTCTTCAACAGGATTTGGAAAGAGTTTGCCCCTGATTGGATCACCGACCAAGTTTCTCAAATGTTTGAAAATTCCTTAAGCGGAAGCCAGATTGCAAACAAAAGGGTTTATACAAACATAGTAAATGCAAAGTTCATGCGACTTTTGAAATCATAATCATTTTTGGAAAGAGGTAAAACAATAGGGTCACTGGTCAGAACACGGTGGTTCAAGACGTTTAAAAGTGAAAGATAAAGCAAAAAGGCGTGATGCCAAAAAAATGATCTGTAAAGATCTTTAGGAGTCAGTTTATGCAACCTCGTTGTAGTATGCTTTCAAAATAACCTTGCTTCAATTAGGTCTTTTGAGGGTTATAACGTGGCCTGGTTCACGATTTAAGAAACAAAGGATAAAGGCTCAAAATTTATTTGTACCCACCCAATCTTCGTGATGATCTTCAGTCCTATGCTCAGTTAACTCAGACTTTGCACTCAGGTTCCCATAGGTTAGGAATTGCACTGATGATAATGATGATGGTTCAGAAGTTAAGGGACTTTTGAGATGGCGGTCACTACTTCCTTACAACATTTAGTTGTTTTTTCATTGAGGACTTTCATGGTAAATATTTAAAGATTCTTCTTTTTATTATCCCTAACTTTTGCCTGAACTGTTTCTCGTGAATCTTACAGTCAGCGAGATGCCCCAATTTTTTTGCCTAAGTCTCCTTCATAGGTTTCGACTTAGCGGGACTTTTCCTTTTTTGATTTTTATCTTTTTTTGAAAGAAAGCGACTTCCTGGATTAATGATTACGACGAACCATCATCGGCTTTTGACTTGAAGGACATCTTCGACAATTTCTTGTTGCGTGCGCAGGAAAAATTGAGAATGCAACCTTTTTGTTGAAAGATGTCTTGCATGAAACTCTTGTATTTAAATGCACAATCCAGTTAACTGAGAACTACCCTGCCCCAGGTTAAGATTGCGGGCTTTTATTTGTAAAGAAAAGAAACTCCTACTTCAAGGCTCAAAGGGGTTGACGAGGGGTTATCTTCCTTCTTTCTCCAGTGTTTGGGAATTGAAACAATGCCTTACATCCTCAGCAAAGTTTTGATTTGAAAGCATACCAACAACAATTATGGGTATTTAAGTTTTCATCATCCTCTCTCCAATCTTTGCATAATCAAGAAAAGAAAGTGGAAAAGAGGTAAAAAAATTTGTTTTTGGTTTTGTTTTTTTTTATAAAACATAAAGATGTAAATAACAAAAGCACATGAAATTGAATTAAAAGTTGCAATGCTCATTTTATTAATTATGAAAATACAAACATAAGTTGAAAGCAAACAGCTAATACAAATAAGGAAAATGCAAACAACAAGAAACATGGCCTAGTGATTAATCAGAAACAAAAGTGAGTTGTCCCGTCTGAAACACTGAAGTCTGCTGAAGTCGACTGAAGCTTCACTTGGTGTGATCTGGCAGTAATATGCTCATAGAGAGGATTCTCAAATAAAGGCCGAGTAGTCTAGGCAACAGTATGAACCACAGGTCTGGGCTCGGCGAAAACTGGAGCTTGAAACACCGGTCTGGCAGTCTGACCAATCATAGAAGTAGATGCAAGAGGTGGAGAGTAGTTGGGAGGTAAACCAAACTCTGGTCAAGTTGAAGGTGGCACCGGAACAGGCTCAAGATCAGCATTTGAAACTTCCTGAATAGCAGTTCTCTGAGTTTGCTCTCCTCTAGCAATCAAGACTTGGAGAATTTCAGTGAGCTTTGCCATGCTTGACTTAAGGTCGTCGATCTCCATTCGGATCTCAGTGTCGTGTGCTTCTTGCTCTGACATTATGCGTCTGTAGTTAGCTCTAGTCTGGTATCGATGTCGAGGAATCAGCTTGACGACTCACAAGTAACACTGGAAGATAGAGGCAGCTGGGAATGAGTTGCTGGACAAACGGACGCATGCAATGAATCATGCAAAGATGCAAATGATATGCAATACGATGCAATGGTTTCAAGGAACTCAAAAGTAGGTTGCAAACATTTCAGATAAAAGTTTCATTTTATAATCCATGATTTTTTATTGATTTTGCAAATGAAAGAACAATTGAGTTTCTTGAAACCGAATGGTTATTCATGAATGCATGAATGGATGCATAAACACAGGCAAATCACACAGGCAAATGGGCCTAGGTTTGAAAGGTCACAGCATGGAGCCATGGTCTACCCTTCCCAAGGTGTGTACTATGGTTTCAAATGTACCTGCCGAACGGGTTCTACAAAGTTCCCAGAGTCTACAATCCATCTTTCGAATATTATCGATTTTCCAAATTACTTGGTAGTCAATAATATTCTCAAGAGAATCTCGTCTGAGTGTAGTATCGCGTAACGACTATTGCAGAAATAGACTCCTGCATAGTCCCCGCACTACTTCCTAATAGGCCAAGTTGGGTTAAAGGTAACTGCGGTCCCCAGTCCCGACGGCCTTTAGATCGAAACCATATCATCTTCACGAATGAACTCGTTGGACAAATATTTTATTCGAGAGGGCCTAGACTGAGTGGTGAAGTCTCAATTCACTTTTTCAGGAATCGACTCCCTCAAAGTATCCTTGAATTCCCACCATTTTCCTATCTTAATTTCACTCTAGTCCGGGTGTAGGACTTTGTCTCACCACACAAATAGTAACCCTGCACACAGAAAATCCAAGCAGAATAGGTATATACAGATATAAAGATATATAGGCAAACAAGCAAATAAATAACATAGATATAAACAAGTTAGGGAAACCCTCGAAATCCCCAGTGAAGTCGCCATTTCTGTCGCGGTGAGAATCGGATACCAAGCTATTGGGTTAACTTGAATCACAAATTTTAAAGTTCACCATCGTCTTTGATTTATCCAAAGGAAAGGTTCAAGAACGAAAAAACCTAAGAGATCTAAGGTTTGGGGGTTGGTTACATCCAGGGAAGGTATTAGCATCCTAAACGTCTGTAGTACTCTACAGGAACCTCTTGTTAGTATTTATGTTATCTATTGCTTGCTTGCTAAGGGTATGTGCTAAGGGAAAGACCTAGGGGTTAGTTTCTAAGTATACTCGCCAAGACATCGCATCTTGTGCCTACGTATCCTGACGGGAGTGGAATCAGAGTATCCGTAGTCCCCCTCAAAGAGGGTGAGGAACTCTTGACTGTGGTCAAGGTTCCCGGGGAAGGTAAGTATCCATAGCAAGATAATTACATAGAGTGTGGTGACTCCAAAGTTATGGTTAAGTTAAAAGGGTAGATTAAGTGTCCATGGTGGGAACCTACATGGAGTGCAGCGACTCCGATCCTAAGGTTAAGATAAATGGGAAATGGAATGTCTACGGTGAGACATAGAGCACGGGAATAAGTATCAGTAGTAGGATTTAAACACAACAAAAATATCAAGAGTTAAATTTAAAGTGACGGAAGGGATTAATTAAAATGAAAAATACGAAATATTTAAAGAGAAAAAAAATTGTTTAAACCAGAATAATTGGAAACTAATAAATACTCTAATTGAACTAAATAAAATTAAAATCTAGCTGAAACCAAATATTTAAATATAACTAAAACTAAATATAAAAACTCTAATTGAAATTAACTAAATTGGATTCTAATTAATAATAATAAAAAAAATTTAATTAAATTAATGAAACTAAAAAAAAACTAAGGTTTGAATAAAACTATTTCAACTAAATTCTAAAAGAAACAAACCAAAAAATGTTAAAAAAGGGGCCCATGAAAGGAGGGCGTCGGGTCGTAAAATACTGGGTCGGGTCTGGCCCAGCTAACAACTACAGCATAGTGGAAAAGAATTGAGAAGCCAACTCGTTCAATCTCTCATTCTCTCCCCGTCTCCTTTCCCTTTTCCTCTCCATGCGAACTCTCTCTCTCAGCCTCTACAACGCGCCACCATGCCTCATCTTCCTTCGCTCAGACACCTCGTCCTCACTCTCGAGCTTGTTTTCTCTACGCTTCTCTCAATACCCAACCCAATTTCTCTGATTTCCGTTCTACTTTCTAAACCTAACTCAACAAAAATCAGAAATTGAACAAAATCATAGAGGACTCAAACAACATTTGCAATCAACGTCGCGAAATTTGTCAATGGAGCAAAATTCAACATACCTTGGAGTGATTTGAAGCGAAGTTTCGACGATGCGCACGTTTGCGGTGGAGTAGCTCCGAAACTGATTCTCGGCGGTTGGGATAATATCAGCGGTTTTGAAGGTAACTCGTACTTACTTCTCTTTTCAATTCAAATTGCTGCGTGTTGTGGCTGAGTATTGTTTCTGCGTATGTATGTGATTCTATGAGTGTCATGGTATGGTGTATGCTTTAACCCGCTTTGCGAACTGCTGTGTTGTTCTCCTGTAGTTGTTGATACTTGTTTATGGTGTGAATTCTTTTCATCAGAACTGTGTGTTCGTGTGAATTTTTATGCGTGTGAGTGTGATTTTCTGTTACGAATGGATATTTGCGATGATAATTTTTTCTATGCGTCTCGGTTCTTTTTCTCCGTTTTCTTTCTGTAATTCCTTTTTTTGCTGCTGAGTATGTGGGTGTTTTCTGAGTATGAAAGTGTATGAGTTTTTTCTGGTGTGAAACTGTAAAATTTCTGACTTGTGGTGTTTGGTATGGACTGATGTGAAGGTGTTTCTTTTTTTTGTGTGAATGTTTCTACCGCCCCCTGTGTCTCTTCTCTTTGCCTCTTTTATAGACTGGTACGGTTTTAGAAAAGATTAGGATATGATTTGTGATTCTGGTATTAAAATTCTTTCCTTAAACACATGATTTTGTTTTCATTCTCCTCTTGATGAACTCATGATTATGATATCGATTCCGTTTTTGTTTTCATGCCGATATGTTCACGGCTTGTTTTGGAATTTGTTTGTGAAATGAATGATTTCTGTTTTCAATGGAACAGGTTTTTTTAGAACACAATCAAGCGAATTGATGAACATTCCCGTTTTACTTTCCAGCTGGCCCGTGTAGGAAATCTGATTTTGCTCCAACAATCTCAACTTTTATGGGCTTTCCATATTGAAACGCAGACTGCTTCGAGTTTCCAAGCTCAGAGAAAAGTAATTTTTTTATTATTTGAAGTTCTCTTAAAAGTTCTCATCTTTGGGGCAAGTGGGGTACGCAGGTCCAATGTAAATGTGGCTGTCTTGATTCTTGTACCGATCTTGTTTTATGAAACAGTCATGATTTAGTGAATTTCCTTGTAATATAATAACATGAAATATGGATAGGATATTGGGACCCTTTTTTCGCTTTGAATTTCTTTTTGGTAGTAAGAGTATCTCTTTGCAATGTAGTGCACTTGTGAACCTTAATCTCACTTTGAAATTTGAAACATGGAAGTGGTGCATATGTAATATGAATCACGTTAATGTAGTTGCATTTAATGGCAAGCAAGTAGAAAACAAAAATGCCAAGTTCATTGATCATTAATTCAGGTCATGAATGATTTCTCCTTGCAGACACTGTAAACTTATATTCTAACAATAAATTAAGTTGCAATCTCAAGCAAAAGTGTGTGACAAGATACATTGTCATTGTAAATTAGAACCTTGTATCATTCTTGTAATTGAATAGCTTGAATTTGAACTTTAAACTTTGCAAAGAACATGAGTCTATAATTCCCCTTTTTGAGGATTTCTAACTTAAACTTGATTCACAAGACCAAATTTACCACTTCAAAGTATGTTGTTCACAAGCTACCAACAATAGAAATTCAAAAATCCTCCCCTTAAAATCCAAAGGAATCAGATGGTAAATCCAATCCTCCACAAGGATACAATCCATAATATCACTCGCCACAAAAACCATAACTAGTCCTCATACGACCATGTTCAACACCAAGAAAGCCCTAATTCTCTTCGGGAGTATACGTTGGAACTTCAGAAAAATTCTGAGGAAAATGACCGGTAGAAACCTTAGAACCATTCTGAATCAGAACCAACTAATCACGTCTTGAAGTATTCGACTGTGAAAACGAGACCATCTCCACTTGAAACCAGTGTTCCTGCACGAACCCGTTAATGATAAAACATGCAGACATGCAAGATGATGCAAAAAGTTATGGAATCTTACAGTCAAAAATTAGGGTATGACACCCTCATATGATATAACAACTGTTTGATCATAGTTGGTTTTGATATCTTTTGGATCCAAGTGAAAAATGCCCCTAGTTTTGGAAAAAAAGCAAGACAGATTCTGACTTAGTGTAAATTTCACTAAGTGTTGGAAAAAAGTGACATTTCTTGTTTTCAGCCATTTTGATCATTCCATAACTTAAAATCCATGAGGAATTGGAATGAGTTGTGTTTGAAGCTTTTGTAAAGGGCCATGAGAGCTACAAATCCAGCTTTGAATGGGGCAAAATGGCCTTGTGGTTTAGGAGTTATGATCCTCTAAAGTTGGTACCCTAGCCACTTTATTTCATAACTTAGAAAATTTCCAAGTTTTTTATGGTTACCCCTTTTACAAGTTATCCAACTTTTCTTGATTTTTCTTGATGAATGATGATTCCAATCACACATTAACATCATTTTAGGGTCAAAGAGCCATAATTGCGAAAAATCTCAAAAAGTCAAAGTTGACTTTTATGCACAGTTGACTTTTTGTCAAATGAATTTCAAACTGTGCGATCCTCTATGAAATCAAGTCCTTGACCTAAATCAAACTTGATGGATTGATTTCATAGGTGTTATAGGGTGTAATGAATCATGTCCTAGGGTTTGGGTGCATGTCCTTGTCAAAAGTCAAAGGCTCAGTTGACTTTTTCTCGCGAAACCCTAATTGTGGTTCTGATGAATTTGAAACTTGTTGCTCATGCTTCTTGGATCAATCCATTGTTGCAAATGAATAAATGTAGTGTGTTAGGGACCCTCAAACCATGCCTTGAGGTCTTGGCTCATGTTTTCTCCCAAAAGTCAACTTAGGGGTGAATTAGGTCAAGAAACCCTAATTCCTGATTTTTTATGAATGCATCCCCTGAGGCTAAATTGACTTGATGATTGAGGTCAATGATGTTCCATGGAGCATCTTAGGTTATGCTTTGAAGCCTTGGCTCATGCCCAGAGGAAAATTTTCATCTAGAGACCTTGGTCGACCAAAACCCTAATTTGGTGACACTGGTGATTTTGGGGCTTAATCCACCTAGAAGGGAGCAGCCTTGTGCTTAATCCTTGAATTGGGAGTCCTATTGATCCTTTGTTGATGTTTGAGAGGTTAGATAAGTTGAAGATTATGTCATTCCTTGATTGATCCTTTGTCTAAGAGCTCAGAGAGGGCTTGAAACCCTAATTCCTGTTTGTAGTGAATGCTCACCCATCTTTGGGGAGGTTGATGAGGTATGGTGGTTCATCCATATTGTGGTGATGATATCCACAATGATGGGAAATCTTAGTGGTCAAAATTTGGGGTATGACAGATGCCCCTATTTAATCTTCTTGGACCCGAAGGTGTGAATGGCGAAGGTATTCTGGCATTCGGGGTGCAAGAGGATTAAATATCGGAATACCCAAAATTTTGATGGTGGTTATGAATGGCAGTTAGCGCATCCATATTCTTTTGCTAAGCAATGATGCTTAGAAAAGGTGAAACTTCCCCTCGATCCTGGTTTCCTACCAGGGAACTGGTCTAAGTTTCTGAAACAAACTTCCCCTCAATCCTGGTTTCCTACCAAGGAACTGGTCTAAGTTTCTGCTATAAACTTCCCCTCGATCCTGGTTTCCTACCAAGGAACTGGTATAAGTTTCTGAAATAAACTTCCCCTCGATCCTGGTTTCCTACCAAGGAACTGGTCTAAGTTTCTAAAATAAACTTCCCCTCGATCCTGGTTTCCTACCAAGGAACTGGTCTCAGTTTCTGATATAAACTTCCCCTCGATCCTGGTTTCCTACCAAGGAACTGCTCTAAGTTTATAAAATAAACTTCCCCTCGATCCTGGTTTCCTACCAAGGAACTGGTCTAAGTTTCTGATATAAACTTCCCCTCGATCCTGGTTTCCTACCAAGGAACTGGTCTCAGTTTCTTTTGTCAATAGACTTTCTTGACAAGGGATGTTATCCATAGCGGTTTTCCTCAAACGTCTCGCCGAATTTTCCTGGGGAGATGCCATTTGATGGAAAAAGTTTTGATGTCATACTTGCTGGGAAACCCATTCGTCTGAGTTGTAGAGGTGTACAAACTTCTCTGTTTGAGACGCCTTTTGTCGACTCTATCGGGGAAAACGAGTCTCTTGAGAGGCTGCTTTCAACTTGGGGATATTACATCATACTTTTCTCGAAGATCTTCTCGGAGAAACGCCATATGATGTGATCCAATTTTGAGGTGCTGATGACCTTTTCATCAGCTGATTTTTCAAAGAAAAACGGCTGTATTGCCGAATCTCCGGTTGCGAGGCTTTCTCTGGGGATTTTCCTAAATTCGGGAAAGCGCAGATATCATCTTCAATGGCAAAGAGTGACGTTTGTCGAACGTTTTCTGGTCTTTCAAAGGTTCAAGTAATCAAGTGGTCAAGGGCCAACTCCAATCCATAAATAAACTAAAGGCGAGATTGTTTAGATGGTTTACTTCCTGACGAGGAAAGGGCCGACGACTCGATTGAGAGGACTTTTATCACTAGGGGACAAGATCGACTGGAGTGATAGTGATGCAACATGAATATGAATGCAAATTAATAATGCATGATGTATGTATGTATATGCTGACAAAACTGACGCGACATACAAACTGACGGATGAACATGACTGGATACTCGGCCACTACGGGGGGACGAAGAGGCATCGCTGGTCCAAAAGTAGCAATTCTGCCTTGCTTAGGAGAGATAGTCTCTATTGGGAGCTATGTTGGTCGGGCTTAGGAGGTAAGAACTCTGCCGGGGATGTCAGACGGAGTATTCGCATCTGACATAGCTGATCCTTCATTTAGGCGCACTGGTTTAGAAGGAGTACTTTGATTTTGCACTTTAAAGCTTAATCGCCTTTGGAGAAGCAATCGATGTTCTTTCGATGTTCAACAGTCAAAAGAAATTGCCCTCTTTACTTTAAAAGCAGAAAAGCTTGAACAAGTAAATTCATTTTTGTTTTATTTCAAGAATCATTAATCATGTTAAAAATGTCGTTCTGTAAAGCTAAAACAAATAAGAATTGCAAACAAAAGCAGAAGGGCTCAAATTTTATTGATAGGATGGAGATCAGCCAAACGCGTGATTCCATAGAGTATTTACAAAGTTTAGAAAATGGTAATTTAAGGGAAAAGGGCTACATTGAAACATAACGACCACTATCCTTCTACCAACCTTGAATTCTGGACATCCTGAGCTTCTGTCGAAGATGACCCTGACTGGAGTTTTCTTTCGATGGATGGTGTAACTGCTGCTGGGGAATTTGCCCCTGTTGGACGTAGTTACTTGCCATTATCCCTAATTTTTTCCTGGATTGTACTGTGATGTTTCCAATCCACCTGGATGATTTTTTTTATTTTTGTCTCTAATTTTTCCCTGGACCTCCTTTTCAGGTTTTCAATCCACTGAGACATTTTTTTCTTCTTTTTTTTAGACGAAGTATTTCTTGACTACATCAACATTTGTGGGGTAGGCAAATTCCTCTCCGTCCATGGTTGCAAGTCTCAAGGCACCGCCTGAGAAAGCTTTCTTGACCACATAGGGGCCGTCATAATTTGGGGTCCATTTGCCCCGAGAATCAGTGAGAAATGATTGTATCTTTTTGAGCACAAGGTCTACTTTCCTGAAGACACGAGGTCGGACCTTTTTGTCAAACGCCCTCTTCATTCTCTGTTGATACAATTGACAGTGGTATAATGTCGTGATTCACTTCTCTTCGACCAGGTTCAATTCATCGTGTCGGCTTTGACACCATTCTGTAGCACGAGTTTTATGTGTGGTTGCGAAGCACTATCGCTTTGGGGTACTAGAACTCGATTCATTTTTTATCCTATTGAAGATGATGAAGGAAGGTAAATAGATGTCTCCAATTAACCCTGCTTGCATACTGAGTTTAAACATATGACTGTTGGTTTACAGATGCTACAAAGATTGTGGGTCTCTCTTAGGTTATTTTGTTAGAATAGTGTCTGGGCGATTGGTGGGAGGTTTAAGACTGATGCTTTTCGATTGATTGATGGAGATACTGCTTTTTGGGTTTTTTGATTAGTGTGCTCGCTAAGATTTTTCAATCTTATGCCTACGTATTCCCGTTTAACAAAATAGGGAAATCAGAGCGATCGTAGTTCCTCCTATTCTAATGGAGGAAAAAGGTTGTTTTGGTGTCTTGTTCCAAGCCCAAGACGTGATGCTAAAAGTGGTTTGTATCTTGTTCAAAGCCCAAGATGTGAAGCTGAAGGGTCTATTTGTATCTTGTTCGAAGCCCAAGATGTGAAGCTAAAGGGTCTTGACTTTAGAAAGAATTTGTCATCTCTAAAGAGGGGTATTTGGTTTGTTTATCACGACTGTTGGGTGACTGATTATAAAGGAGAATTACTTTAACTGGGATATGTGAATCTAGTAATGCCATAATTTCCTTTATAGGGGATTTCAAACCTGAAGGAGAAGACTTTAACTCAGTGTAGAGCAATGCCATCTTTCCTTAGGAATTTCTCATGCTGAAAGAGGGACAGTGGCGTGGATGAAAATAATCCAGAGGCATGCCGCTTACAGCAATTAGATCGGGGAAAAGGAGTTGTTGATGTTTGTATGCTATGAACAAGGCACATCTTTGATGCTAAAAGGTTGATTGACTCGACTGGGGGTTTCCTTATACAAAGCCTAAGGGGAGGCTATTTGTTGCGGTGAGAATCGGATTACAAGCTATTAATTAACTTGCATCGCATTTCTTTGAATTCACAACCGACTTTGATTTATCCAAAGGAAAGGTTCAAGATCGAAGAAAACCTAAAAGGGGGAGATCTAAGGTTCGGGGGTTGGTTACGCCTAGGGAAGGTATTAGCACCCTAAACGTCCGTAGTACTCTACGGGAACCTCTTGCTAAGTTTGTGTTATGTTATGTTTGCTTGCTAAAAGATATCTATGCTAGGGTAAAGGTAAAGACCTAGGTATGTACACTAAGTTTTCTCGCCAAGACGTCGCATCTTGTGCCTACGTATCTGACTAATGAATCAGAGCAACCGTAGTTCACTTATCTAAGGGTGAGGGAGGAACCATTGGCTATGGCCAAAGTTCCAAGGGGAAATGAGTGTGAGCTCATTTTAGAGTTTTAAGAAACTCTCTAAATCTAAGTTATGATGGGGAAAAGTGAGTTCTCATGATGATGAGAATCACATAGCGTTTAAGAACTCTATCCTATTACTAAGTTAGGATTCCATGGCTCTTATAAGGCCAGGAAAAGGGAAAAGCTCTTATGAGGCCAAGGTGAAATGGGAATGGATTGTGACTTAGGAGTCAAAGTGAAAAAATACTTTCCTTTGGAAGGAGGGTCAAATGAGTCAAGTATGAATATACAGTGAACAATATGAACAATAATATAATCAAGATAATATGAACAAGATATAATAAAAATATATCAAGATATATTGACTGAAAGTAAAATTAGTGGTTAATGATTAATTTATTGGATCGATAAATCGGGTCCAATGTAGTGCAAAACCGTCGTAGCACGGTCTATGAGGAAGACCATACTATAGAAGGATGCGCAATTAGATCTTTGTGCTAAGACACGATGGAGAAATGATATTGAGGATCATTCTCCAAGGATATCGTTCCACACGAAAAGAAAAGGTGGAGATCTTGTCTTAATCACAAACTCTCGTTAATTATTCGAAGGTAATCTATCACGATCCCAAAGTATAGAAAGAGATCTCGATGATCACTCACTACAGATTTGAAATAATGAAGGTTGATCGCTTCGATAAACAACATTTTTGAATAGAAAGACTTCATCGATCAAAAATGAAAATAAAGATAAAATAAAAATGCGAAAAGAAGATAAAGTTGGTCTCGTCTTAATCGAGGTTTGAATCGATAAATTGATAACCTTGATGTTTGACTTTCATTGAACAACAAACTAAAAAATAGAATGGCCTCATATTTATCAAGACTTTAGTGATTTTGAATAAATTAACCAAGTCATGATTTTTGTGATATCATCGGCCCAAAAATAAAGGAAATGGAATTGAAGTGAAAATAAAGGTGGTCTCGTCTAAATCAAGATTTAACTCGATAAAATCGATAATCTTTTTGTTAGACTTTCATTGACCAACTAAAATAAAGAAATGAGCCTCATACATATCAAGACTTTTAGTCATTTTGAATAGATCGACAAGTCAAGATTTTTATGATATCATTAGCCCGAAAATAAAGAAACGAGCTCGAAATGAAAATAAAATCGGTCTCATCTAAATAAAGATTTAGATCATCATTGACCAACAAAAATAAAATAAAACGGCCTCATATAAATCATGATTTTTAGTGACTTGAATAAATAAAAAAAATCAAGATGTGGGTAATGTCATAGGCCCTAAAATAAATTAAAAGAAAATATCAATGAAAAATATAATAAGTTCTTAGCAAAACCTAATATCAAAATATAATAATAAACAAAACTAAGAAGACAATTGAATTAAATGAAAAGAAAACTAAATAAAACAAAACTAAAACAAAAAAGAAAAAGGGTGTGATTAAGAAAAAGTGGTGCGCTGAAGAATATGATCATCCATGGGCACCAGAAGCTAATTAACTAAATTAATTAATTCTAACTAAATGATTACTAAACTAATTCTAAACTAATCCTAAAACAAATTACTGATCTTAAAATAACATACTAATCTTGAAATTAATCTGACTAATCCTAAAAAAAAAACCTATTCATGTTAAAAAATAAAAGAAGCCAAAAATGATGATAAGAAAAGAGATGGACCAGGAACTCCATTGGGTCAGCGGCCTAGTTTCCTTCCACAATGGGTCGGGTTTGGGCCCACCCAATTTTGGTTATCACAAACAGTAAAAAGGATTAGTTGAAAACCCTAGTAGGTACACAAAGCCACACGCACGACATTGGAGAATTCTAAGAAGAGAAACGAAAATCGAAATACAAAACCTGAGTATCTAATCTCAACGATCCCTCTATTCAAAAACCAACCCACTATCTAATCTCTCTCTGCGAATGACATGATTCTCTCTTCGTCTCCCTTGCTTCCAATATCACGGTTGTTTCACTTTCCTAGAACGAAACACACACGCAAAAGGCGACAGAAAAGAGCAAGACATTCTCATCTGCGCAGCCAAACCTTCTCCGATTTTATTTCTCCGTTTTCGCAGACACCCTTCTCACGATCTCACTTCTTCTTTTGTTCGTGCAACAACGGTGGATTTGTGGAGGGTTCAATTTGGAGATGGAGGTTTCGTTGGTTGAGGCGGGTTGAATGAGAAGGAGGTGGAGGAATAAGGGTGGTTGAAGATATGGAGAGAGTTGTGTGGTCTGTTGGAAATGAAGGAAAGGTTTTTGGAGGATTTGATTTGAGTTTTTGAGAGACGAAAAGAGTTAAGGGTATGAAGGTCAGAAGAGGTCGTGGTGAGTGGATTTATTGAATAAAATGAGTGAGGTTATTGTTGTTGATGGAGATTATGAGATTGGAGTGAGGTTTTTTTTTCCCCGGTTCAGAGTCTTTTGTCCTCTTTCTTTAAGGTCTCAAGGTGAGGTTTTATTGTGAGCTCATTTTCCTCTTTTTTCTGATGAAGGTTGAAGTGTGATTTTTCATGGCAGATCACAGGATGTCGCGTGTTGTGAGCCTTAGAGTAGGTTAGCAGGCTGGCTTATAGTAACAAGTTGTCAATTTGTGCTTTAGATCGTACTATTTCTTTTCTTTTGCTTGTGGGAGGGCAAGAGTGATATCTGTTGGTAACTGGTTTTGGAGGTCTTATGGTGCAGGCTGTGAGCTGTTGTGCCAGTGTTGTAGCTTTCGTCGCAGGTATTTTGACAGGTTGGGGTGGCTTGTGGAGTACGACGATTCCGCGTAGTTTTGGATCAGGCAAAGGTTGCGCAGGGTTTTGTGAAAGACTGGTGGATTTTGGGATAGGCTTTTGTGTAGAGTGGCTGCAGCAGGTTTTTTTGTGTACAAAAGTCAATTGCAGCAGATTGTTGTCCGGTGTGAAGGCATAGTAAAAGGCAACGTTATTGTGAGTTGTATTATACGTTGTAGCTTATACAAAGGCAAGCTGGCTGGGTAGTTTATCAGTATTTTGTGTAACTTTGTAACTTTGTAATGGGCTTTTGGAATAGTGTACAAAAATTACTTTTGTAATATTTTTCTTTGTGTATGGATTTGGAATGATGGGCTCCAAAAAAAATGGAAATAGTAACAAGGCAAATGGATTAAATTAGAGAGAATTTGAACTTGGAACAAATTATGATGAATTGAAATTTAAAATGAAAATTGAAATGAAAAAAATTTGGATGAAATTGAAACTGAAATTTGAACATTGATTTGGGACTTGCAAATGTCATGTACTTGAATCTTAGAAAATGTATTTGAAACTTTAATGGGATTTGAAACTCTCTCATGAAATTTGTGATTTGTTATAGAGTTTGAATTTGGAATAAATTATGACTTAAAAAATGAATTTTGAATCAAAGTTGGAAATGTAGGATGGACTTGGATTTTGTGTTATGAGTGAACCTTGAAGAATTGAGCTCAAAATAGGATTTGGAACTTGGAATGAGATGAAGAGAGAATTTGAAAATTGGATGAAATAAAAGAAAGACTTGGTTATGCAATTTGAACTTGTATGAAATCCCAATTTTAGTCTTCAAACACAAATATTCGAATTCAATTCACCTTGTCCTAAAAAATAGCCAATGGTACATATGACTTGGGATATTAACAGCAATGCCACTTCATCCAAAATCCTAATTGAAATTCAACTGGCCCTGATGACTCTTCAACCACAAGACAACTACATTTTCCATAGCCTAATAACTTGACACTGAAGCAACCCACTTCCTCGACCAAGATTAGGTCAAACATCCATTTGAAATTCAAACCATACTGCACACACCCTTGACCTGATAACCTTGTTTAATCCTTGATTTGATCCTGCAAGACCTGAGCCTCAAAGAACTTGTGATGCAGCCATGTTGCACTTGACTACTGAGGAAAAGATGTCCCTCAAGTATTAGAACTTGCTTGGTTGAAGATCTTATCCAAAATCTTGACTAATCGGCCCTTGAAGCCTCTTGAAATAAGAACCTGATTCGCAAATGAAACAAAACGAACAAAAACTGATAAAATGGTTAGTTATGCAATGATTGACCTATGATGCTCATGTAAAAGATGTTATGACATCTAAGGGGTAAAATTTGGGGTACAACACTATTGACCTAAGAAGAGGGTGCTTTTTATCTGTCTCGTACGAAGCCCGAGATAGAGGCTAAAAAGGGTTGACTCAACAAGAGAGTTTTTGTATCTCGTACGAAGCCCGAGATGGAGGCTGAAAGGGTTTGACTCAACAAGACAGCCTTTTATACTCAACAAGAGAGTATTTTTGTATGTGTCTTGTACGAAGCCCAAGATGGAGGCTAAAAGGTGTTTGACTTAACGAGAGAGTCTTTTATACTCAACAAGAGAGTGATTTTATATGTGTCTTGTACGAAGCCCAAGACAGAGGCTAAAAGGCTGTTTGACTTAACAAAAGAGTCTTTTATACTCAACAAGAGAGTGTTTTTGTATCTCGTACGAAGCCCGAGATTGAGGCTAAAAGGGTTTGACTCAACAAGAGAGTCTTTTATACTCAACAAAAGAGTGTTTTTGTATCTCGTACGAGGCCTGAGATAGAGGCTGAAAGGTTTTTGACTCAACAAGAGAGTCTGAAAAAGTTAGCTCCGCGGGGGAGAATCATTTGTACAAAGCCCAAGAGGAGGCTAACTTCACTGAGGAAGGATCATTATACAAAGCCTAAGAGGAGGCTAATTATGCTGGTAACTATTTCAGTTTAGTGATAGGTCCAGTATATTGGATAAAGAGAAAATTAGTTCTTATAAAGGGACTGATTAAAGGTATTGTTGTGCTTTAGCACTGATCAGAGGATGGGGGTTATTTCCTGTTCTTTAAGGAAATCGGAAATCCAAAGGGTATTGAGACTGTCCAAGTCTATGGGTGTGTTGAGAAATCGATTCTCAGGTAGTGAATGATCTTTGTATAATGCCCAAGAGAAGGCTGGTATGTTAAGGGATGAAGGTCAACCCATTAACTGGTCTGACACTTGACTCAGAAAGACAGCTCTAGCAAATTGATGGTTAGTTTCTGTTCCTATACCTGTAGAGGTCTCTGGGTCATTGTACTAAGCCCATGAGAAGGCATGAGAGCTTTTAAGAAGCCTAAGGGCCCTTGTACAATGCCCAAGAGGAGGCGGGGATGCTTTTAAGAAGCCTGTGGGTCCCCAAACCCCGAGAAGTTCAAGACATGCCATTCACCGAAAATAGATCAAGCCAGGAAAGTTCGAGAATTTGGAAGAAACTCAAGAAATGCCATTCACGGAGAAAAGATCATCTCTGGGGAGTAGAGTTTCTTTGACGATTTCTAAGGGTGACACTCTGAGAAAGGGTTCATTGAGAATGCTGCCTTTCACGTCTCAATATTCTTTAACCCCAAGAGGAGGGAAAACTGTGTCTGGTAATCCTATGGGGATCTAGTTTTGTTTGTATTTAAGAGTGACCAACAAGCTTTACCTAGTGCTAGACGTAATTGCCGGGGAAAACTCTAAATAACTACACTAGTATTACACAGTTGATATTTGACAAGTATATAAAAGTTTGTGAAAGAAGACTTACAGTGAGCAGCCCCATAATACAATTATATATATATATATATATATATATATGAAAGCGGATAAAGAAAGCGGGTAAACACTTACTCGGTTGTAGAGTTTCCATGTTGTTTGGTTAGTTTGTTCAACAAAGAAAGCTTTGATAACAATATTATATTCAAAATCAAAGGAGAAAGTGCTTTGAAAAGATTGTTGGGGCTTACAGCTCAAGGAGAAGCCCAAGGTATTATCAGTGATTGCACTGTGGTTTTGAATTTGTACAAGGACTTATACAAGTGACTGAGGCCCAAAAAGGTTTTTTGTACAAAGGGATGGGTATTACACTCTCTTAAGAGGCCCAAAAGTTTATTTTTATACAAGTAGTGGGGCTTACAGCTCAAGGAGAGGCCCAAGGTTTGATTTTGAAATGGCGAGCGCGCCGAGATATCCGAAAACGCAGAGGGACTTATACAATATCTGAGGCCCAAAATTGTTTTGGTTAAAAGGGGATTGGGTCTTACACTCTATTAGAGGCCCAAAGGTGTATTTTTGTACAAGTGATGTGGCTTACAGCTCAAGGAGAGGCCCAAGTTTTATTTTGAACTGGCGACGATCGCGCCGTGGGTTTTGAAAGCACAGTGGGTCTTATACAATGTCTGAGGCCCAAATTATTTTGGTTTCAAAAATGGGTTGGGTCTTACACTCTATTAGAGGCCCAAAGGTGTTTTAAAGAAAGGAAATGGGACTTATAACACGAGGGTCGGCCCAGATGACTTTCGTTTTGAAATGGCGATCGCGCCGAGATTTTTTAAAACGCAGTGGGTCTTATACAATGACTAAGGCCCAAAAAAGTTTGGTTTTCAAAGGGGTTGGGTCTTACACTCTATTAGAGGCCCAAAGATGTTTGAAAAAGATTGATGAGGGTTGAATTAATCAAAACCCTAATTTGTTTTCAAAATATATTTTAATTGAATAAAAATTCAATTAAAATGATCAAAATTGTTAAACATGTGTGAAAAACAAATTGTGATCTTGGATTAATGTTTCAAAAATCATGTTTATATCCACAAAATGATTGGAAATCACTAAAATTTGAAAAATCAAGAAGGAGAAAATATTTTAAATGTCAAAAACAATTAAAATATTAATTCTTTACAAAAATATCAAGTATATGAAATAAATAATTTTTTGGGATTTTTTGGGAAAATAAAATATTTTAACATTTTTGTGAATTATTAAAAAAAGAATAAACTCAACATCATTAAAACTCAGAGAGAAATTAATTTTTGAATCAATTAAATAAAATCACAAAATTCAAATATTTGAATTTTCAAAAAGGGTGCCAAGAACAAGGGTAAGAACACGTGCCACCCTCTGTTTCTGCAGATTTGCATTTTCTATCCAATCTCACTGAATACTTGATTATATCATGCAATCTACATATCAATCTACTTGTTTCAACCTCACGATCATGTTTATGGTCTTTAATTTCATTTATTTTAGACATGGAATAAGAAATCAAAGAGAAACCTCAAGAACACTAAATTCTGCATGAAGGTTCAGAAATTCCATACACGATCCAAACAAAACAATTGATTGAGGGAAAACACTCCATGCATGATTATGAACATATGGCCAAATTATTGTGCAGGAAAAAATGCATGGATCATAGAGTCAGAAGAGCTCATGCTTACCTCTTGCAGCTGGTGATCGTGTTTTGTGTTAGAGGTGTTACAACTTGGTTCCAAGCATATGGACAGCTTCCCTAGGTGCTATGGAGTGTGCCTGGATGCTTGGAATGGGTTGAAATGATCTAGAACTGAAGATGGTATCCCAACAGCAACTTGGTTAAAACCTTGAGCAGCTGGCTGGTGATTCTGAGAAATTAGTGTTCTAGATGTTGTTTAAGTGTTTGGGTCACTTCTATATGATGTTTATGAGGTGTGTGTGTGATTGGTTTGATTGGAATTGCTCTCAAACTCAAAACCCGATAGTGACTTACCTTAGAAGGCAATTTTGGAGTGAAGAAGGAGATTTTGAGGAAAACATATGTTTGATGGCTTTGGTGTACTCAAAATGATCACAAATGAGCTCTATTTATAGTAGAGCAAGTTTGTTTTGAAAGGAATAGTGAATGGCAACTGCTGCATAGGTTTGGTCAATGTTAAGCAATGAGAATCTAAGTCTCCTCTAGCCATTGACTAGAGGTTAGGGCACAGGCTGCTGGTTCCCTTGGTCTTGGATAAGTCTTGACTAAATTCAGTTGGAAATGGCTCAGTCCATGCCACCTTGGTGTATGCATTGAATACTCCAATCCAAAATTGGAGTCTTGTCCCTCTTTTAGGGATTTCTAGGTTTGGCATGCTAGTTTTGGTTCCAAAGACTTGGGAGGCTTGGGATCAGATTTGGTTCCTCATTGGTCCCCCCTGTAGCGAGCGATTTTGGATGTGGTTGCGAAGCACTACCGCTCTTTGGTATCTACAGCTCGATTCATTTTTTATCCTGTTAAAGCTGATGAAGGAAGGGAAATAGATGTCTCAAATTAACCCTGCTTGCATACTGAGTTTAAACAGATGACTGTTGATTTACAGATGCTACAAAGATTGTGGGTCTCTTTTAGGTTTATTTTGTTAAAAATAGTGTCTGGTCGATTGGTGGGAGGTTAAGACTGATGCTTTTCGATTGATATATGGAGGTATGGGATTTTGGGTTTTGGATTAGTGTGCTCGCTAAGATTTTTCTTTCAATCTTAGTTCCTCCTATTCTATGGGAGGAAACGGTGTTTTGGTGTCTTGTTCAAAGCCCAAGACGTGAAGCGAAAGGTAGTTTGTATCTTGTTCAAAGCCCAAGATGTGAAGCTGAAGAGGTTTGACTTTAGAGAGAATTTGTCATCTCTAAAGAGGGGTTTGTATATCACAACTGTTTATAAAAGAGAATTACTTTAACCGTGATTTGTGAATCCGGCAATGCCATAATTTCCTTTATAGGGGATTTCCAACCTGAAGGAGAAGACTTTAACTCAGTGTAGAGCAATGCTATCTTTCCTTAGGAATTTCTCATGCTAAAAGAGGGACAGTGGCATAGATGTAGATGATCCAGAGGCTCCCCGCTTACAGCGATTAGATGAAGGGGAAGGAGTTGTTGATGTTTGTGTACTGTGAACGAGGCACAACTTTGATGCTAATAGGTTGATTAGATCAACCAGTGGTTTTCTTATACAAAGCATAAGAGGAGGCTATTGGCCCAACAAGAGGGAGTTTTTATGTGTGTCTCGTACGAAGCCCGAGATAGAGGCTAAAAGGGAAGTGACTCGACAAGAGAGTCCTCTATGGTATCTCGTACGAAGCCCGAGATGGAGGCCAAGGGTTTTATACTCAACAAGAGAGTGATTTGTGTCTTGTACAAAGCCCAAGACGGAGGCTAAAAGGTGTTTAACTCCGCTGGGGAGAATCATTGTATAAAGCCCAAGAGAGAGGCTATGGTGTTGTTTTAGTTGAGTGACAGGCCCAGTATATTGGTTCAAAGAGAAAATCAGTTCTTATATGAGTAATGTTTGCACTCAGGGATATTGATTCGAGGATCAGGGATATTTCCTTTTCTTTGAGGAAATGGGAAATCCAAAGGGTATTGAGACTGTCCGAGTCTACGGGGTTCCTTCCAATTCTTTAAGGGTGCTTGAGAATGTCTTTGAGACTCAAGCAAATTAGACTGTCCAAGTCTAGAGTTTCATTTTTTATACTATGCTTTGAGAAACAGTAGTAGACTCTTGGAAAGACTGTTCTATTAAGATGACTGATTTCTGTTCCTATACTTTTAGGAGGTCGTCGGGACAATTTGTACGAAGTCCGAGAGGAGGCTGGAAACTTTTTAGAAGCCGAGGGACAATTTGTACTAAGCCCAAGAGGATGCTATCATTCCTGGAGGAAGAAATCATTTATACGAAGCCTAAGAAGAGGCTGTGAATACTTTTAAGAAGCCAACGGGTCCTTGTACAACGCCCAAGCGGAGGCGGGGATGCTTTTAGGAAGCCTGTGGGTCCCCAAACCCCGAGAAGTTCAAGACAGGCTATTCACAAAGAATAGATCATGCTAGGAAAGTTCGAGAATTTGGAAGAAATTCAAGAGGTACAATTCACGGAGAAGATATCATCCCTGGGGAATAGAGTTTCTTGACAATTCCTAAGGGTGCTTTTAAGAAGCCGGTGGGTCCCCATACCCCTAGAAGTTCAAGCCAGGAAAGTTTGAGAATTTGGAAGATACTCAAGAGATGCAATTCACGGAGAAGAGATCATCTCTGGGGAGTAGAGTTTCTTTGACAACTTCTACTAGTAACAGTCTGAGAAAGGGTTCAAAAAGAATCTGCCTTTCACATCTCCATATTGTTTAACCCCAAGAGGAGGGAAGACTGTGTCTGGTAATCCTATCGGGATCTAGTTTTGACTATTTAAGAGTGATCAACGGGCTTAATGCTAGACGTAGTTGCCGGGGAACCTCTAAATATCTATACTATTATGACACAGTTGATATGAGTTTATGAAAGAAGACTTACAGCGAAACAGCCCCACAATACAGTTATATGTATATGAAAGCAGTAAATGAAAGCATATAAACACTTACTCGGTTGTAGAGCTTCCATGCTGTTTGGTTAGTTGTTCAACAAAGAAAGATTGAAAACAACAGTATATTTCAAAATCAAAGGAGAAAGTACTTTGAAAAAGAAATATTTGGGGCTTACATGCTGTTTGGTTAGTTTGTTCAAGGTTAAAACTGATGCTTTTCGATTGATATGTGGATGTATGGGATTTTGGGTTTTGGATTAGTGTGCTCGCTAAGATTTTTCTTTCAATCTTAGTTCCTCCTATTCTATTGGAGGAAACGGTGTTTTGGTGTCTTGTTCAAAGCCCAAGACGTGAAGCGAAAGGTAGTTTGTATCTTGTTCAAAGCCCAAGATGTGAAGCTGAAGAGGTTTGACTTTAGAGAGAATTTGTCATCTCTAAAGAGGGGTTTGTATATCACAACTGTTTATAAAGGAGAATTACTTTAACCGTGATTTGTGAATCCGACAATGCCATAATTTCCTTTATAGGGGATTTCCAACCTGAAGGAGAAGACTTTAACTCAGTGTAGAGCAATGCTATCTTTCCTTAGGAATTTCTCATGCTAAAAGAGGGACAGTGGCATAGATGTAGATGATCCAGAGGCTCGCCGCTTACAGCGATTAGATGAAGGGAAAGGAGTTGTTGATGTTTGTGTACTGTGAACGAGGCACAACTTTGATGCTAATAGGTTGATTAGATCAACCAGTGGTTTTCTTATACAAAGCATAAGAGGAGGCTATTGGCCCAACAAGAGGGAGTTTTTATGTGTGTCTCGTACGAACCCCGAGATAGAGGCTAAAAGGGAAGTGACTCGACAAGAGAGTCCTCTATGGTGTCTCGTACGAAGCCCGAGATGGAGGCCAAGGGTTTTATACTCAACACGAGAGTGATTTGTGTCTTGTACAAAGCCGAAGACGGAGGCCAAAAGGTGTTTGACTCCGCTGGGGAGAATCATTGTATAAAGCCCAAGAGAGAGGCTATGGTGTTGTTTCAGTTGAGTGACAGGTCCAGTATATTGGTTCAAAGAGAAAATCAGTTCTTATATGAGTAATGTTTTCACTCAGGGATTTTGATTCGAGGTTCGGGGATATTTCCTTTTCTTTGAGGAAATGGGAAATCCAAAGGGTATTGAGACTGTCCGAGTCTACGGGGTTCCTTCCTATTCTTTAAGGGTGCTTGAGAATGTCTTTGAGACTCAAGCAAATTAGACTGTCCAAGTCTAGAGTTTCATTTTCTGTACTATGCTTTGAGAAACAGTAGTAGACTCTTGGAAAGACTGTTCTATTAAGATGACTGATTTCTGTTCCTATACCTTTAGGAGGTCGTCGGGACAATTTGTACGAAGTCCGAGAGGAGGCTGGAAACTTTTTAGAAGCCGAGGGACAATTTGTTCTAAGCCCAAGAGGATGCTATCATTCCCGGAGGAAGAAATCATTTATACAAAGCCTAAGAGGAGGTTGTGAATACTTCTAAGAAGCCAACGGGTCCTTGTACAACGCCCAAGCGGAGGCGGGGATGCTTTTAGGAAGCCTGTGGGTCCCAAAACCCCGAGAAATTCAAGACAGGCTATTCACAAAGAATAGATCAAGCCAGGAAAGTTCGAGAATTTGGAAGAAATTCAAGAGGTACAATTCACGGAGAAGATATCATCCCTGGGGAATAGAGTTTCTTGACAATTCCTAAGGGTGCTTTTAAGAAGCCGGTGGGTCCCCAAACCCCTAGAAGTTCAAGACAGGCTATTCACAAAGAATAGATCAAGCCAGGAAAGTTTGAGAATTTGGAAGATACTCAAGAGATGCAATTCACGGAGAAGAGATCATCTCTGGGGAGTAGAGTTTCTTTGACAAGTTCTACTAGTAACAGTCTGAGAAAGGGTTCAAAAAGAATCTGCCTTTCACATCTCCATATTGTTTAACCCCAAGAGGAGGGAAGACTGTGTCTAGTTATCCTATCGGGATCTAGTTTTGACTATTTAAGAGTGATCAACGGGCTTAATGCTAGACGTAGTTGCCGGGGAAACTCTAAATATCTATACTATTATTACACAGTTGATATGAGTTTATGAAAGAAGACTTACAGCGAAACAACCCCACAATACAGTTATATGTGTATGAAAGCGGTAAATGAAAGCATATAAACACTTACTCGGTTGTAGAGCTTCCATGCTGTTTGGTTAGTTGTTCAACAAAGAAAGATTGAAAACAACAATATATTTCAAAATCAAAGGAGAAAGTACTTTGAAAAAGAAAGATTTGGGGCTTACATGCTGTTTGGTTAGTTTGTTCAAGGTTAAGACTGATGCTTTTCGATTGATATGTGGAGGTATGGGATTTTGGGTTTTGGATTAGTGTGCTCGCTAAGATTTTTCTTTCAATCTTAGTTCCTCCTATTCTATGGGAGGAAACGGTGTTTTGGTGTCTTGTTCAAAGCCCAAGACGTGAAGCGAAAGGTAGTTTGTATCTTGTTTAAAGCCCAAGATGTGAAGCTGAAGAGGTTTGACTTTAGAGAGAATTTGTCATCTCTAAAGAGGGGTTTGTATATCACAACTGTTTATAAAGGAGAATTACTTTAACCGTGATTTGTGAATCCGGCAATGCCATAATTTCCTTTATAGGGGATTTCCAACCTGAAGGAGAAGACTTTAACTCAGTGTAGAGCAATGCTATCTTTCCTTAGGAATTTCTCATGCTAAAAGAGGGACAGTGGCATAGATGTAGATGATCCAGAGGCTCGCCGCTTACAGCGATTAGATGAAGGGAAAGGAGTTGTTGATGTTTGTGTACTGTGAACGAGGCATAACTTTGATGCTAATAGGTTGATTGGATCAACTAGTGGTTTTCTTATACAAAGCATAAGAGGAGTCTATTGGCCCAACAAGAGGGAGTTTTTATGTGTGTCTCGTACGAAGCCCGAGATAGAGGCTAAAAGGGAAGTGACTCGACAAGAGAGTCCTCTATGGTATCTCATACGAAGCCCGAGATGGAGGCCAAGGGTTTTATACTCAACAAGAGAGTGATTTGTGTCTTGTACAAAGCCCCAGACGGAGGCTAAAAGGTGTTTGACTCTGCTGGGGAGAATCATTGTATAAAGCCCAAGAGAGAGGCTATGGTGTTGTTTCAGTCGAGTGACAGGTCCAGTATATTGGTTCAAAGAGAAAATCAGTTCTTATATGAGTAATGTTTGCACTCGGGGATTTTGATTCGAGGATCAGGGATATTTCCTTTTCTTTGAGGAAATGGAAAATCCAAAGGGTATTGAGACTATCCGAGTCTACGGGGTTCCTTCCTATTCTTTAAGGGTGCTTGAGAATGTCTTTGAGACTCAATCAAATTAGACTGTCCAAGTCTAGAGTTTCATTTTTTGTACTATGCTTTGAGAAACAGTAGTAGACTCTCGGAAAGACTGTTCTATTAAGATGACTGATTTCTGTTCCTATACCTTTAGGAGGTCGTCGGGACAATTTGTACGAAGCCCGAGAGGAGGCTGGAAACTTTTTAGAAGCCGAGGGACAATTTGTACTAAGCCCAAGAGGAGGCTATCATTTCTGGAGGAAGAAATCATTTATACGAAGCCTAAGAGGAGGCTGTGAATACTTCTAAGAAGCCAACGGGTCCTTGTACAACGCCCAAGCGGAGGCGGGGATGCTTTTAGGAAGCCTGTGGGTCCCCAAACCCCGAGAAGTTCAAGACAAGCTATTCACAAAGAATAGATCAAGCCAGGAAAGTTCGAGAATTTGGAAGAAATTCAAGAGGTACAATTCACGGAGAAGATATCATCCCTGGGGAATAGAGTTTCTTGACAATTCCTAAGGGTGCTTTTAAGAAGCCGGTGGGTCCCCAAACCCCTAGAAGTTCAAGACAGGCTATTCACAAAGAATAGATCAAGCCAGGAAAGTTTGAGAATTTGGAAGATACTCAAGAGATGCAATTCACGGAGAAGAGATCATCTCTGGGGAGTAGAGTTTCTTTGACAACTTCTACTAGTAACAGTCTGAGAAAGGGTTCAAAAAGAATCTGCCTTTCACATCTCCATATTGTTTAACCCCAAGAGGAGGGAAGACTGTGTCTAGTAATCCTATCGGGATCTAGTTTTGACTATTTAAGAGTGATCAACGGGCTTAATGCTAGACGTAGTTGCCGGGGAAACTCTAAATATTTATACTATTATTACACAGTTGATATGAGTTTATGAAAGAAGACTTACAGCGAAATAACCCCACAATACAGTTATATGTATATGAAAGCGGTAAATGAAAGCATATAAACACTTACTCGGTTGTAGAGCTTCCATGCTGTTTGGTTAGTTGTTCAACAAAGAAAGATTGAAAACAACAATATATTTCAAAATCAAAGGAGAAAGTACTTTGAAAAAGAAACATTTGGGGCTTACATGCTGTTTGGTTAGTTTGTTCAAGGTTAAGACTGATGCTTTTCGATTGATATGTGGAGGTATGGGATTTTGGGTTTTGGATTAGTGTGCTCGCTAAGATTTTTCTTTCAATCTTAGTTCCTCCTATTCTATGGGAGGAAACGGTGTTTTGGTGTCTTGTTCAAAGCCCAAGACGTGAAGCGAAAGGTAGTTTGTATCTTGTTCAAAGCCCAAGATGTGAAGCTGAAGAGGTTTGACTTTAGAGAGAATTTGTCATCTCTAAAGAGGGGTTTGTATATCACAACTGTTTATAAAGGAGAATTACTTTAACCGTGATTTGTGAATCCGGCAATGCCATAATTTCCTTTATAGGGGATTTCCAACCTGAAGGAGAAGACTTTAACTCAGTGTAGAGCAATGCTATCTTTCCTTAGGAATTTCTCATGCTAAAAGAGGGACAGTGGCATAGATGTAGATGATCCAGAGGCTCGCCGCTTACAGCGATTAGATGAAGGGAAAAGAGTTGTTGATGTTTGTGTACTGTGAACGAGGCACAACTTTGATGCTAATAGGTTGATTGGATCAACCAGTGGTTTTCTTATACAAAACATAAGAGGAGTCTATTGGCCCAACAAGAGGGAGTTTTTATGTGTGTCTCGTACGAAGCCCGAGATAGAGGCTAAAAGGGAAGTGACTCGACAAGAGAGTCCTCTATGGTATCTCGTACGAAGCCCGAGATGGAGGCCAAGGGTTTTATACTCAACAAGAGAGTGATTTGTGTCTTGTACAAAGCCCAAGACGGAGGCTAAAAGGTGTTTGACTCCGCTGGGGAGAATCATTGTATAAATCCCAAGGGAGAGGCTATGGTGTTGTTTCAGTTGAGTGACAGGTCCAGTATATTGGTTCAAAGAGAAAATCAGTTCTTATATGAGTAATGTTTGCACTCGGGGATTTTGATTCGAGGATCAGGGATATTTCATTTTCTTTGAGGAAATGGGAAATCCAAAGGGTATTGAGACTATCCGAGTCTACGGGGTTCCTTCCTATTCTTTAAGGGTGCTTGAGAATGTCTTTGAGACTCAAGCAAATTAGACTGTCCAAGTCTAGAGTTTCATTTTTTGTACTATGCTTTGAGAAACAGTAGTAGACTCTTGGAAAGACTGTTCTATTAAGATGACTGATTTCTGTTCCTATACCTTTAGGAGGTCGTCGGGACAATTTGTACGAAGCCCGAGAGGAGGCTGGAAACTTTTTAGAAGCCGAGGGACAATTTGTACTAAGCCCAAGAGGAGGCTATCATTCCTGGAGGAAGAAATCATTTATACGAAGCCTAAAAGGAGGCTGTGAATACTTCTAAGAAGCCAACGGGTCCTTGTACAACGCCCAAGCGGAGGCGGAGATGCTTTTAGGAAGCCTGTGGGTCCCCAAACCCCGAGAAGTTCAAGACAGGCTATTCACAAAGAATAGATCAAGCCAGGAAAGTTCGAGAATTTGGAAGAAATTCAAGAGGTACAATTCACGGAGAAGAGATCATCCCTGGGGAATAGAGTTTCTTGACAATTCCTAAGGGTACTTTTAAGAAGCCGATGGGTCCCCAAACCCCGAGAAGTTCAAGACAGGCTATTCACAAAGAATAGATCAAGCCAGGAAAGTTTGAGAATTTGGAAGATACTCAAGAGATGCAATTCACGGGGAAGAGATCATCTCTGGGGAGTAGAGTTTCTTTGACAACTTCTACTAGTAACAGTCTGAGAAAGGGTTCAAAAAGAATCTGCCTTTCACATCTCCATATTGTTTAACCCCAAGAGGAGGGAAGACTGTGTCTGGTAATCCTATCGGGATCTAGTTTTGACTATTTAAGAGTGATCGACGAGCTTAATGCTAGACGTAGTTGCCGGGGAAACTCTAAATATCTATACTATTATTACACAGTTGATATGAGTTTATGAAAGAAGACTTACAGCGAAACAGCCCCACAATACAGTTATATGTATATGAAAGCGGTAAATGAAAGCATATAAACACTTACTCGGTTGTAGAGCTTCCATGCTGTTTGGTTAGTTGTTCAACAAAGAAAGATTGAAAACAACAATATATTTCAAAATCAAAGGAGAAAGTACTTTGAAAAAGAAAGATTTGGGGCTTACAGCTCAAGGAGAGGCCCAGGGTTTTACCAGTGATTGCATTGTTGTTTTGTACAGAGGGACTTATACAAGTGACTGAGGCCCAAAAATGTTTTACTGTACAAAGGGATTTGGGTCTTATACTCTCTCAAGAGGCCCAAAAGGTTTAAAGAAAAAGAGTGGGGCTTACAACACGAGGGTAGGCCCAGATGATTTTCGTTTAAAATGGCGATCGCGCCGAGATTTTCTTTTAACGCGAAGGGGCTTAGACAATATCTGAGGCCCAAAGATGTTTTGGTTAAAACGGGATTGGGTCTTACACTCTATTAGAGACACAAAAGTTTTGAATGGGTCGTATAGCTCGAGGAGAGGCCCAATTGATTTTTTTAAAGGCGAAGATCGCGCCGTTCACTTGTACAGAGGGACTTATACAATAAGTGAGGCCCAAAATGGTTTGTACAAGGGGGTTTGGGTCTTACACTCTATTAAGAGACCCAAAGAGTTTTAAAGAAAAGAATTGGGTCTTACTACTCGAGGGTAGGCCCCAGGTTTGTTTTTCAACGGATGATGACCGCGTCGAACTTTTTGAAATACAACGGGACTTATACCATATGTGGGGCCCAAAATAGGTTGTATTTACAAAGGGTTGGGTCTTACACTCTATTAGAGGCCCAAAAGTGTTTTGAAAATGATTTATGAGGGTTGAATTAATCAAAAACCCTAATTTGTTTTCAAGATGTGTTTTAATTGAATATAATATTCAATTAAAATGATCAAAATTGTTTAATATGTGGAAAACAAATTTTGATCTTGGATTAATGCTTCATAAATCAAGTTTTGCCCTAAAAAATGATTAAAAGTCATAAAAATCTGAAAAATTAAGAAGGAAAAAAAAATATTTTAAATGTCAAAAACAATTAAAACATTAATTCTTTGCAAAAATATCAATTATATGAAATAAATAATATTTTTAGGATTTTTCATAAAATAAAATATTTTAACATTTTTGTGAATTATTAAAATAAGAATCAACTCAAAATCATTAAAACTCAGAGAGAAATTAATTTTTGAATCAATTAAATAAAATCACAAAATTCAAATATTTGAATTTGAGAGAAATGGCGCCAAGAACAGCTGAAGAACACGCGCGTTTTTCAGCTTAGCCCAGATTTGCATTTTTTATCCAATCTCACTGAATACTTGATTATATCATGCAATCCACATATCAATCTGCTCGTTTTCACCTCACGATCATGTTTATGACAATTAATTTCATTTAAATTAAGCATAAAACAAGAAATCACGATAAATCCTCAAAAACCCTAAATTTTGCATAAAGGCTGGTATTTTTGATACACGATTCAAACAAAGCAATTACTTGAGGGGAAACATTCCATGCATGATTATGAACATTTGGCAAAAGTATTGTGCGAGGAAATATGCATAGATTGAGAGATGACCAAGTTTAGGCTTACCTCTAGGTTGTGACAGCAAGAGCAAATTAATTTCTGAGTTGGACATGTTACAGATGAATTATGATGATCTGAACAGCTTCCCTATACCTTATGGAGTGTGTTTGAATGCTTGGACTCGATGGAAATTGGCTGGATCACTTCATGGCATCTCAACTGCAACTTGGTTAAAACCTTGAGCAATTGACTGGTGATTCTGAGAAATCACTGTTCCAGATGTTGTTTAAGTGTTTGATTAGCTCACATATGATGTATATGAGGTGTGTATGTGTGATTGGTTTGAGTGGAATTGTTCTCTAATGAAAAACCCGATAGTGACTTGCTAAGAAAGGCATTTTTGAGAGTGAGAAATGGATTTTGAGAAAGGCACGTGTTGTAGGCCTTTGGTGTACTTAAACTGATCACAATTGAGCTCTATTTATAGTACAGCAAGTTTGTTTTGCAAGGAATAGTGAATGGCAACTGCTGAGTAGGGTTGGCCAATGTTGGCAAATGAAAATCCAAGTCTCCTCTAGCCATTGACTAGAGGTTAGGGCACAGGCTGCTGGTCCCCTTGGTCTTGGATAAGTCTTGACTGAATTCAATTGCTAATGGCTCAGTCCATGCCACCTTGGTGCTTCCATTGAATGCTCCAATCCAAAATTGGGGTCTTGTCCCTATTTTGGGCAATTCTAGGTTTAGCATGCTATTTCTTGTTCCAAGGACTTTGGAGGCTTGGCTCAGTGATTGTCCCCTTTAGATTCAATCCTCAGATGTGTCCAAAGTGATGACAAGGCTTGGAATTGGCTGCTTTTGGCAAATCGAGCAAAAGTGCAAAATTCTGCCTTGCCTTGGCATATTTCAGCAAGGTAACTTGTCAATGTCATATCTCATGGCCCAAATTGAATTTGGTGATGTTCTTGGCCATTTTGGAAAGCCCTTATATGATATAACAACTTTCTGATCATATTTGTTTTTGATACCTTTTGGATCCAAGTGAAAAATCCCCCTACATTTGGAAAAAAGTAAGGCAAATTCTGACTTAGTGAAATTTGCACTAAGTGTTGGAACAAAGTGACTTTTCTTGATTTTGATTACTCCATAACTCAAAATCCATGAGGAATTTGGACATAGGTCAGTATGAAGCTTTTGTTGAGGGTAATGAGATCTACAAATCAAGCTTTGGATGGAAAAAAATGGCTTTGTGGCTTAGGAGTTATGATCCTCCAAAGTTGGTACCTTTGTCACTTTATTTCATAACTTAGAAAATTTTCTAAGTTTTTATGGTTACCCCTTTTACAAGTTATCCCACTTTCTTTGATTTTTCTTGATGAATGATGATTCAAATCATACATTAACATCATTTTAGGGTTAAAAATCCATTTTGGTGAAAAATCTCAAAAATTCAAAGTTGACCTTTGTGCACGGTTGACTTTTTATCCGATGAATTCCAAACTGTGCAATCCTTTAAGAAATCATGTCCTTGACCTAAATAAAACTTGATGGACATGTTCCATGGGTGTTATAGGGTATATTGAATCATGTCTTAGGGTTGAGAGCATGTCCTGGTCAAAAGTCAAAGTTACAGTTGACTTTTCTCGCAAAACCCTAACTGTGGTTCAGATGAAATTGAAACTTGTTGCTCAAGCTTCTTGAATAAATCCATTGTTCCAAATGGATCAATATGGTATATTAGAGACCCTCAAATCATGTCTTGAGGTCTTGGTTCATGATTTGTCCCAAAAGTCAACTTAGGGGTGAATTAGGTCAAGAAACCCTAATTCATGATTTTTGATGAATGCATCCCTTGAGTTCAAATTGACTTGATGATTGGGTCCATGAGGTTCCATGGAGTATATTAGGATATGCTTTGAAGCATTGGATCATGCTCAGAGGAAAATTTCCAACTGGAGGCCCTGGTCAACCAAAACCCTAATTTGGTGACACTTGCGATCTTGAAGCTTGATCCACCTAGAAGGGAGCAACCTTGTGCTTAATCCTTGATACGGGAGTCCTCTTGATCCATTGTGGATGTTTGAGATGCTAAACAAGTTGAAGATCATGTCATTTCTTGATTGATCCTTTGTCTAAAAACTCTGAGAGGGCTTGAAACCCTAATTTTGATAGTAGTGAATGCTCACCCGTCTTTGGGGAGACTGATGAAGCATAATGATACACCCATATTGTGATGATGATTTGCACAATGATGGGAAATCTTAGTGGTCAAAATTTGGGGTATGACAGATGCCCCTATTTAATCTTCTTGGACACGAAGGTGTGAATGACGAAGGTATTCGGGCATTCGGGGTGCAAGAGGATTAAATATCGGAATACCCAAAATTTTGACGGTGGTTATGAATGGCAGATCGCATTCATCTTCTTTTGCTAAGCAATGATGCTTAGAAAAGGTAAACTTCCCCTCGATCCTGGTCTTTAGCCAAGGAACTGGACTCAGTTTTCTTTTGAGATGAACTTCCCCTCGATCCTGGTTTCCTACCAAGGAACTGGTCTTAGTTTCTGATTTAAACTTCCCCTTGTTCCTGGTTTCCTACCAAGGAACTGGTCATAGTTTCTGATTTAAACTTCCCCTCGTTCCTAGTTTCCTACCAAGGAACTGGTCTTAGTTTCTGATTTAAACTTCCCCTCGTTCCTGGTTTCCTACCAAGGAACTGGTCTAAGTTTCTGATTTAAACTTCCCCTCGTTCCTGGTTTCCTACCAAGGAACTGGTCTAAGTTTCTTTTGGCAATAAACTTTATTGACAAGGGACGCTATGTGTAGCGACTTTCCTTCAAACTTCTCGCCGAATTTTCCTAGGGAGATGCCATTTGAGTGATAAAAGTTTTGATGTCAGACTTGCTGGGGAATCCAGTCGTCTGAGTTGTAGAGGTGCACAAACTTCTCTGTTGGAGATGCTTTTTGTTTCTACTGGGGAAAACGAGTCTCCTGAAAGACTGCCTTCGTTTGAGGTCTTACATCATACTTTTCTCGGGATCTTCCCGGAGAAATTCCATATGATGTGATCCAATTTGAGGTGCCGATGACCTTTTCATTAGTGGTTCTTTTGGAGAAACTGCTGTACCACCGAATCTCTGATTAGGAGGCTTTCTCTCTGGATTTTCCTTAATCCGGGAAAGCAAGGATATCATCTTCAATGGCGAAGAGTGATGTTGACTGAAGGTTCTCTAGTTTTTCAGAGGTTCAAGTTATCAAAGTGGTCGAGGGCCAATTCTGATCCAGAACTAAACTGGAAGAGAGATATAGCTCAGACGCAGCATTTCCTGACGAGGAAAAAAATGGACAACTGGATTGAGAAAATTGTTATCACTAGGGGACAAGACCGACCAGAGTGATAGCGATGTGAAATGTGAATGCAAATCAATAATGCATGCTGTATGTATGTATATGCTGACAAGACTGATGCGACATACAAACTAATGGATGAACACAACTGGATACACGGCCATCGCGGGGCGAAGAAATACCATTGGTCCAAAAGTAGCAATTCTACCTTGCTTAGGAGAAGTAGTCCTCGCGGGGAACTATGTTGGTCAGGCTTAGGAGATGAGAACTCGGCCGAGGCGTGTCAGACGAAACAAGGTCTCGAACACAGTTGATCCCTTCCTTCAGGCGTACTGGGTTAGAAGAAGTACTTTGATTCTACACTTTCAAGTTCGCTTACTTCTGGAGAAGTGGTTGATGTTCTTTTGATGTTCAACAGTCAAAAGAAATTGCCATCTTTATTTTAAAGCAGAAAAAGTTTTACAAGTAAATTCATTTTTGTTTTATTTCAAGAATCGTTAATCATATTAAAATGTCGTTCTGTAAAGTTAAAACAAATGAGAATTACAAACAAAAGCACAAGGGCTTAAATTTTATTATTAAGATGGAGATCAGCTAAACGCGTGATTCCAAAGAGTATTTACAAAGTTAGAAAATGGTAATTTACAGGTAAAAGGGCTACATTGAAACATAACGACCACTGTCCTTCTACCAACTTTGAATTCGGGACATCCTGAGCTTCTGTCGAAGACGACCTTGACTGGAGTTTTCCTCCGATGGATGGTGCAACTGCTGCTGAGGGACTTGCCTCTGTTGAACATAGTTACTTGCCATTATCCCTAACTTTTTCCTGGATTGTACTGTGATGTTTCCAATCCACCGGGATGATTTTTTTTTATTTTGTCTCTAACTTTTGCCTGGACCGCCCTTTCGGGTTTTCAATCCACCGAGATGTTTTTTTTAGTTTATGCGAAGTATTTCTTGACAACATCAACATTTGTGGGGTAGGCAAATTCCTCTCCGTGAATGGTTGCATATTTCAAGGCGCCGCCTGAGAAAGCTTTCGTGACCACATAGGGGCCGTCATAATTCGGAGTCCATTTGCCCCGAGAATCAGTGAGAAATGATTGTATCTTCTTAATCACAAGGTCTCCTTTCTTGAAGACGCGAGGTCAGACCTTTTTGTCAAACGCCCTCTTCATTCTCTGTTGATACAACTGACCGTGGCATAGTGTCATGATTCGTTTTTCTTCTATCAGATTCAGTTCGTCGTGTTGACTTTGACACCATTCAGCTTCCGTAAGCTTAGCTTCCATCAATACCCGGATTGATGAGATCTCTACTTCTACGGGGAGCACTTCCTCCATGCCATATACTAGAGAGAAAGGGGTTGCCCTTGTTGAAGTACGGACAGATGTACGATAACCGTGAAGAGCAAAGGGTAGCATCTCGTGCCAATCTTTGTAGGTTATAGCCATCTTTTGAATAATCTTCTTGATGTTCTTGTTAGCCGCTTCTACCGCTCTGTTCATCTTTGGTCGGTAGAAAGATGAGTTATGGTGTTCGATCTTGAACTCTGCGCACAACTCTTTCATCATCTTATTGTTCAAGTTAGATCCATTATCAGTAATGATCTGGCTCGGAACACCATAACGGCAGATGATATTGTTTTTTATAATTTGGACCACCACTTTTCGGGTTATATTAGCGTATGACGCTGCTTCGACCCACTTGGTGAAATAGTCAATGGCTACCAGGATGAACCGATGTCCATTCGAAGCTTTAGGTTCGATCATGCCGATCATATCAATTCCCCATATGGAAAAAAGCCTTGGGGAAGAAAGAACCTTGAGATGCGTTGGCGGTACATGAATTTTGTCGGAGTATATCTGACACTTGTGACACCTCCTCATGTACTTGTAGCAGTCGGATTCCATTATCAACCAATAGTACCCTGCTCTTAGAATTTTTCTCGCCATTGTGTGTCCGTTGGCATGAGTGCCAAAGGACCCTTCGTGAATTTCTTTTATCAGCATGTCTGCTTCTGGTCTGTCTACGCATCGGAGCAAGACCATGTCAAAATTTCTCTTATAGAGAGTATAACAGCTCAGAAAGAAGCTGCTTGCTAGTCTTCTGAGGGTTTTTCTGTCCTTCCTTAGTGCCCCAAGTGGGTACTCTTGTTTTTGAAGGAAGCATTTGATATCGTGAGACCAAGGTTTGTCTTCTATGTCTGCTTCAATCGTGAAGATGTAAGCGGGCCGTTCAAGGCGCATTATGTCAATCTTAGGTATGTCATTCCATTGACCTACACTAATCATGGAAGAGAGAGTGGCTAATGCATCAGCCATATGATTCTCCTCACGAGGGATATGATGAAATTCGATTCTGTTGAAGAAAGGTAATAACCTTCTTGCATAATCTTTGTAAGGAATCACTCCTGATTGGTATGTGTTCCAATCTCCTTTTATCTGATTGATAACCAGAGCTGAGTCGCCATATACGTCCAAGTTTTTGATCCTTAAATCAATCGCTTCTTCGAGACCCATAATACAAGCTTCGTATTCGGCCTTGTTGTTTGTACATTTGAACGTAAGTCGAGCGGTGAAAGGAATATGGGTACCCTGAGGGGTAACAATTATTGCCCCAATTCCATTTCCATAATGATTGACAGCTCTGTCACAGATAAGACCCCACTGGGAACCTGGTTCTGGCCCTTCACTGGGTAGCGGTTCGTCGCAGTCTTTCATTTTCAAATACATGACATCTTCGTCTGGGAAGTCGAACCCGGTTGATTCTTGATCGTCAATTGGTTGATGAGCCAAATTATTGGCTATAATACTTCCTTTAACGGCTTTCTGAGCGTGGTACTCTATGTCATATTTTGATAGCAACATCTGCCAATGGGCAATGCATCCCGTGAGAGCAGGTTTTTCAAATACATACTTGATTGGATCCATTTCGGAGATCAACCAAGTAGTGTGACGAATCATGTACTGACGAAGATGTTTGGCTGCCCAAGACAAAGCACAACAAGTTTTCTCAAGCATAGTGTACCGAGTTTCATAGTCGGTGAACTTCTTGCTTAGATAGTAAATGGCAGACTCTTTCCATTTGGTTTTGTCTTGTTGGCCAAGTACACACCCCATTGAGTCTTCCAAGACTGTGAGGTAGATGATCAGTGGTCTTCCTTCCACAGGACGTGATAGAATTGGAGGATTCAACAGGTATTTCTTAATACTGTCGAAGGCAGTTTGGCAATCTTCTGTCCAAACGCAGTCCTGGTTCTTTTTGAGTAATTTGAAAATCGGCGCACATGTCGCGGTCATGAGGAATATGAATCTGGAGATATAGTTCAAACGTCCCAGGAATCCTCTGACTTGTTTTTCAGTTTTCGGAGAAGGCATTTCTTGAATGGCCTTGACCTTGTCAAGATCAACCTCAATTCCTTTCTGGCTGACGATGAACCCTAAGAGTTTCCCTGAACGGACACCGAAGGTGCATTTGTTGGGATTCAAGCGGAGTTTGTATTTTCTCAGACGCTCGAAAAGTTTTGACAGGTGGGTCACATGCTCCTCCTCTGTTTTAGATTTTGCAATCATATCATCGACATACACTTCGATTTCTTTTTGTATCATGTCATGAAACAGAGTAGTCATGGCCCTTTAATAGGCTGCCCCGGCATTCTTCAAACCGAACAGCATTACCTTGTAACGAAAGGTACCCCATGGGGTAATGAACGAAGTTTTATCCATGTCTTTCGACGCCATTTTGATTTGGTTATAGCTCGAGAATCCATCCATGAAGGAGAAAACTTTGAACTTTGTTGTACTGTCAACCAACATGTCAATGTGTGGTAAAGGAAAGTCGTCCTTTGGACTAGCCTTATTCAGGTCTCTGTAGTCAACACACATTCTAACTTTTCCGTCCTTTATCAGAACGTGTATGATGTTGGCTAACCATTGAGGATATTCTAATATGGCGAGGAAACCCGCGTCAATCTGTTTTTGTACCTCCTCTTTGATTTTGATGGCCATGTCTGGGTGAGTGCGTCTCAATCTCTGCTTTACTGGCGGACATTCCGATCTTAACGGTAAGTGATGTTCCACGATGCTGGTATCCAACCCTGGCATGTCCTGATAGGACCAAGCGGATACATCGGGGAATTCTTTGAGATTCTTTATCAAACTCTCTTTGGCAGTTGGACAGAGCAGTGCCCCAATCCTGATTTCTTTTCTCTCTTTTTTTGAACCCAAGTTTACCGTTTCCAACGGGTCTTTGTGAGGTTCAATAGACCTTTCCTCTTGTCTGATTAATTGGGATATCTTTTCTGGAACTTCGTTGTCAACTTCTTCTTCAGCCCCAAATACCGGGAACTCAAAGGTGGGAGAAGGCATCGTATCGTATGTTTCAACGGGGTTTAAAATAAGCAATCTGCATGACGTTATGATTCGTGTTTAGAAGAGATAGAGAGAATGCAAAAGTGTGTGCAGTGTATTTTATTTTTTTTACTGCTTGTTTCTATTAGTGAATTATTTTTTAGGATTACCATTTTCTGAGAAAAGCAAAAAGAGAAAACAGCAATAAATGCGAAAATTACAGAACAACGTTATTTTATTAATGAACAAGTCGATTCTTGAAACTACAGCCCTATAAAACAAAACTCCATCACTTTGGGCGAAGCGAATAGGGAAATTTACAGAAAGCGAGCCCTATTAAAACATATGTTTCACCTGGGCAGGGTGAAAGGTTAAAGATGGCAATTACTTTGAATGGCGAATGACCTTCGGAACATCGACAGCAACCCATTGGCGGCAAAATCCTCGGTAACTCACAAAGTCTGGCACGTTCCTTGATTTGTCTTCAGAAATGACGCTGATTTTTGGTGGAGCTGGATCATTGGAATCTATCTCCCAGGCAGATTTGTCGTAAGAGAATTCCTCTGTTGCATTTTACATAGCATTTGTGCTCTTTGTTGTATCTCCCCATCCAGTAGGCTGGATGTCTTCGAGCCTGATACGAGAGCTTTCGGGAGCGGTGTACTTGACCATGAAGTCGTATTTTCCACTCGGTCGTCCCAAGGTGTCCCACACTTCTTTGGAACTGGAGGAGTCATCCCTCTCGATGACGTTCACCTCAGGAAAAGCATAATTAATGAATTCAAGTCCTGCAAACGTTGCAAATTCATCGTCATGTTGAGTAGTTTCTGAATGACCTGAGTGTTGATCCCATGACATGGTGGGGACACAGGTATTCTGTTCAATGATGCTTAATTGAGTTTCATTACTCGGCTGACTTTCTGGGCCCAAGTCTCCTGGGTAAGGCTGCCACATTGGCAGGCCATCCATCGGGCCATAGCAATTGTGGTCAAAGTCGTCTTTCATTAGAGTATCCTCCTCTAATGAATTTGGCGGAGCACGACATCCTTCCGGATCACAACCTCCGTATATCATTTCGACATCTGACCATGGTATAAATCTCGAACTCTGTGCGGGATAGCAAAATGGCGTAGGCACCTCTTCCTGAGACATATAACCGTCCTTGTTAAGATAGGACTTCCATTCCTCATCTGTGTCGGAGGGATCCTCCTCATTGATAGCATGGACTATTTGAGACACTGGGTGAAGGAAACCTCCACTGTGGAAGAAGTCCTGAATGGGATGAAGACTTTCATCGTTAGCAGTTTTCCGGGTACAGGTTGCAGAAAAACCAAGACCCTTCTTTGTTGTATTGCTAGTAGGAATGACAAGTTGTCCCCATCCAGTTGTATCGGTACTCTCGACTGCTTTAATAGCATCTTTTTATGAGGAAATCGAAGTTCCTCCTCCAGATTGTTCGTCCTTGTGTAGCGAAAGCGCTTGGAACTGGGTTCCAACTATCCCTTCTGGTTCCACATAAGTGGATGACGATAAATTGCTGACGAGCAAGGCCTGTTCCCCACAGACTGTGATGAGTTGGCCGTTCTAGACGAACTTTAGCTTTTGGTGGAGGGTCGAAGTCACTGCCCCAGCCTGATGTATCCAAGGTCTCCCTGATAAACAACTGTATGTTGCCCGGATGTCCATGACCTGGAAGGTAACTTGGAAAGTGTGAGGACCAATAGTTATGGGAAGGTCAACTTCGCCGATAACCGTTTTTCTGGATCCGTGAAACGCTTTGACGACGACCTCGCTGGTTCTCATCGAGGGTCCTTTGAAGGATAATTGCATCAAAGTGGACTTCGGCATAACATTCAGGGCTGACCCTGTGTCTACCAGTACGCTGGCTAAAGCATTATCCTGGCAGTTGACTGTGATATTGAGTGCCATGTTATGACGGCGACCCTCTTCCGGTAATTCCTCATCACTAAATCCTAAGTTATTGCAAGAAGTGATGTTAGAGACAATACTATCGAATTGTCTAATGGTTACATCCTGTTCCACAAAGGCTTGCTCCAAGACTTTCTGTAGAGCCTCCCTGTGCGCTTCTGAACTGAGTAACAGTGATAATACCGAGATCTTTGAAGGAGTTTGTAATAGCTGATCAACAATGTTGTATTCACTCCTTTGGATGAGCTTCAACATCTCATCATTGTTTTTCGAAAGGTCAGGATTACTGGATTAACCGACTGATGGATCGGGAGCTTCTGTCTGAAGTTCCTTTTCTTTGTTAGACTCTCCAACTCCTCTGTTGACGATTCTACCACTTCGTGTTACACGACTGATGTCTGCAATATTCACGACGGAGGGTAATGGAATTTCCTTTCCATTTTCAATTATCGTTGCACCGTATTTGTAAGGGATTTCCTTAGCTGATTCATACGGTAGTGGTCCCGGCAGATAGATGACTATGGGAAACTTCTGGTTTTTATGACCATCGTACGTAATCTCGATCCATTCCCGGTTGGGAATTCTTGATTCTTCAAGCAGAGGGATAATGGAAAAAAAATTCCTGGTCCTCTGATGATCAGAGATGACGACAACGTCCTCAATTTGACTGGCAAGGTAGTTCGGCGACCAATTGATGGGTCCGGAACCTGGATATGGGCGAATCTCTCCGCGATCCACCTGCCCTTGGAGAGCTGCTCGCACAAGGTAGTACCATTGGTTACTTTTCGAACAGACTCCACAACGTTGATAATTGTGTGGTGGCACCTGGCCACGCCCACTTTGAATACGATGTAACCTCACTAGGTTAGCTTCCACGAGTCGAACATCTTGACTTTGACGCCGAGTGGGGTTTCTGTTATTGATACTAATTTGCTGAGTATCTTCAACCATGTAGATTGGCATCCACCAATGATTTAACAAGTGCTGAAGTGCCTCCTGGACAAGGGCACATCCCTGATCATTTTCACAACCTGCTTTACAGCAATGATAATTACGTGATATCAGGAATCCGAGTCGGACCTGCTCAGCATGCAGCTCTACCAAGTTGGTATTCATCAAGCGAATGTCGAAGATTTGAACCATATTGATCTGATAGGGATTCCTATCATGGTAGTCCTGGATCCATCCGAGATCCATCTGATGCTGGAGGGCCTCCTGTATGAAAGAGCAACCCTGTTTGTTTACCGAGCAAGTCAGACAAGAATTATAATCGTGCCGCGGCAGATTATGATACTGGCTTTGCCTTAAATACATTGCCACCAGGTTGACATTCATCGCACGGATGTCGTGGTTCTGAATGACGTTGGAATTCGTGTAAACCATGTTAACTCCACGAACTCGGTGCTCTTGGATCCATCCGAGATCCAACTGTTCCTGTAGAGCTGCTTGCACAACAGAATATCCTTGATTACTTTTAGAGCATATATTACATTGATGATAATTATGAGGTGGCACATGGCCGTACGCACTCTGTCTACAATGCATCTTGACCAGATTGGTCCTCAACAAGAGTACATCGTGAATTTGATGGATATTGTTAAATTCTTTCTCAATTAGGTTGATTGCAGCTTTCTCATGTTGAGGTAGCGGGTTTGTGAGAACATTGGGATTCGTATCTTTGAAAGATAAGAGCCCGCTCCTAACAAGCTTTTGCACGTCAGATTTGAAATTGAGACAGTTTTCTATGTTATGCCCTGATCCTCCTTGATGATAAGGGTATATCTGATCCACCTTAAACCAAAAAGGTGGATTTTTCGGTACTGTAAGAGGAGACTTAGTCTGGATGTGCCCCTTAGCCAGTAGTAACGGAAATAGTTCTGCGTACAACATGGGTATAGGATCAAACCCTGGTGACCGCGTAGTATGATTGTTATTGTATGGAGGACGAGCCTGCTGAAGAGGTTGTTGTGTCCTTTGCTGATTAGGTTAGCTTTGCGTAACCTGAGGTTGATATGTAGGAATAGGCGCATGGCTGATAGCAGGAGTTACAGCTGCTACGGTTGATAACATCAACTTTGCTTTCCGAGAGAGATATTCCCAATATCTTGCTCTTTTTTCTTAGGGAGAGCACTACCATATCGTTTTGTACTACTCGATGATCCAACGTCTTTTACCAAACGTCCTTCTCGGATGGCTTCCTCAAGACGAACTCCCATGCCCACCATCTCGGTGAAATCACTGGGCGCACTGGCAACCATTCTATCATAGTAAAATGAGCTTAAGGTCTTTAAGAAGATCTTTGTCATCTCTTTTTCCTCAAGAGGTGGACAAATCTGAGCGGCAATTTCGCGCCATCTCTGAGCGTACTCCTTAAAGGTTTCCTTGTCCTTTTGTGACATTGATTTGAGTTTATCTCTGTCTGGTGCCATGTCCAAATTGTATTTGTATTTTTGGACGAAGGCAGTACCAAGATCTCTAAATGTGCTAATTGTAGCACAGTTTAAACCCATGTACCATTTGAGTGAGGCACCGGTTAAACTATCCTGAAAGTAGTGAATCAGTAGGTCCTGATTCTCTATCTGAGCTGACATTCGCCGAGCGTACATCACCAGGTGACTCTGAGGGCAAGAGTTACCCTTGTATTTTTCAAAGTCGGGCACTTGAAATTTGTGCGGAACTTTCACATTGGGGACCAGACAAAGGTCTGCAGCGTCCTTTCCAAATAGATCCTGACCGCGGGTGGCTTGCAGTTCTTTCTACATTTCCAGGAACTGTTCCTGGAATTCATCCATTCTATCGAACATAGTTTCCTTCTTACCAGAAGGTATTGGCGGAATCTGTCCTTCTGGGACAGTGTGCACCACAGGGGGTGGTACCGTGACTACGGCAGTGAATCTTGGCGTTTCCCGAAGTTTGTAACCTTCAGGAATCTTCAGTATGCCCCTGGCATCTTCGCTTTCCCGAAGTTTGTAACCTTCAGGCCCAGCGGCTTCTGTTATGATTCCCTGATCTTCAGTGATCAGAGGAACATATCCTTCCGGGTTATAGTTAACAGGCATGCCCCAAGGACGATCTTTCGGCATTTGATACCTAGGATCATACTTCTCCACTATGGGCGTTGAGGTGATCTCTGAGATCACAGTCCTTTGTAGCTGAGCTTCTGCCATGGCTTGCATGTCGTTACGAAGCTTTCTCATATCCTCTCTCAGAGCGTCGATCTCTTCTTTCAACTCTCTGTTCTCTTCCTCAAGATCATCCATCCTTTTCTGACGATTGGCCCGAGTATTGTACGAATGAGACAGTTTGACTCTAGAACCGAGACACAAACGTGAGATTCGTAGGTAAGAAGAATACGCGATGTGAGAATGATGAATGCAATGATTATATTAATTGTATTTTGGTTTAATCAAAATAAACTTCGACAATTAGATTGCAAATATCAAACAGTGGGGAAACCCCTTTTTATTGAATTCAAAGGATTACAAAAATGGAAATATAGTAGATTACAAGGTGCGGAAACAGAAACCTAAGCTAATGGGTCCCGAGTCCTCTCTGAAGAGAAATCGGGTGCTGACTCTGGTACTTTCTTTTTCTTTGACCGGGGCTCTTGGGCCGTTGTCGGGTTGTCATTCCTTTTCCAGGTTAAAGGAGTGAGCAAATTCCTTTGGTCATCTTGATTCTCTACATCATGTTGCTCCAAAATTTCAATCAGAGCATCCTTATCTTTCAGTAGTTGCTGTATTTTGATGCACTCCACGTTGAGGGTGCGGTACTTGTTCTTCCAATACCTCTTCTCCCGTTGAACTTTGTTGAGAGTAACCTGAAGCTTTTCAGTCTCAGTCATGAAGTACATGACAGACTCCCTCGGTGGAAGAACTCCGTGACGAGGATAAGGCATCTTTAGCTTGAGAGCTCTAGTTTGCACCTAGTGGAGATAAGGCTCCACCGAGACACAGTCGGGTTTTCCTAGAGACTCCAGTCCTTTCTGACGAACATGTTTCCAAGCGTGCACTATTTCCGTCTTTAGTGCTCTGTCACTTTCTCCTTCCTTGAAGAAAAGACCTTCCAGATGAACACTCCATGGGACGTGCCTCATCGGGTATCCAAATTGACGACGAACAAGAACTGGATGGTAATTGATTCCTCCCTTAGTTCCTATAAGGGGTATGTTGGGGAAGTTTCCACAACGGTCAATGATCCTGATTCCGTCATAAATCCTATTACACCAATCTATGTCAGAGTTGGTGAGGGACATGTTTTTTTGCGACCAACGTAAGGCACTATTGTGATCCCAAAAAGCAGCAGACTTAGGCAAGTGTGAGATAAACCATTTATAAAGCAGAGGTACGCAGCATGTGATCTCCCCTCCGCTGTACAAATTTCCCAAGTGTACAGAATGATACGCATCTGCGAGCAAAGTCGGCACAGGGTTTCCAATGAGAAAAACCTTAATGGAGTTGATATCGACGAAGTTATTAATGTTGGGCAACAAAAATAACTCGTAGGTGAGTAAAACAAAGATGCTTTCAAAAGCAGTCACGTTCCCGATACTGGCAAAGTACAGGGCTTTCTTTGTCAAGAACTGGGCTGGAAAACCTTGTATGCCACCCTTAGTGGTCATGTGAGTCCTGACCTCAGACTCGTCCAAATGAATTGCTCAATGGTCTAATTATTTGGAATTTCTTCCAATCTAGAAAATGGAGCTTGATCTGTAATGTGTAGATCAATCAGATGAGAATATTCCTCCAGCGTTGGTACTAGCTGGTAATCCGGGAATGTGAAACAATGATAGACCGATCGTAGAACTGAATAAGCGCATCCATGATTCCCTCAATCACATGGACTCTTAGCAGAGATAGAAAACCTCTGTACTTGGCTCTGAAAGCCTCTTGGTTTGTGACCATCCTCACCAAACCTCTTAAATCCTCTAGTTTTGGAATCCTGAAGGTGTACTTATGAGTTCTCCTTCTACAGAAATCCATTAGCGTAATCCTTTTCTCTGATATTTGCAATCACAGTCTTAGTTTATTTTGAAAAAACAGAGAGACTAGAAGAGAAATTTTTTGAATGTTTTAATGTTGTTTTTTTTAAATGAATGCATGAATGCAAAACACAAAAACATAGAAAAAACATGGGGTCAAAGGGTCGTTGTCATGGAGTCAAGGCTCTACCCATCCCCAAAGGTTTATACTAGGGTGACTTTTGTACCTGTACTCAAAATCATCAGCTCCTCCCAGGATAACAAACAACAAGCGGATCACCAGCGAGCTGTAAGAAATCTTAGAGTAAATGATATTCCCCGAGAATAGATCATCAGCCTCAAATGAGGGTAGTATCGCGTGACAACTATTTCTGATAGTTTTCGCACTACAAAAGGGTTGGCTCCTCAGCTTCTCAGACGTCACAATCGGCCCATTGCCTATGAGAGGGAATGGGTTGCATTGGGAAGCCTCCACTGAGGTTGATGGTCGACCTCGTCGCCATCACTTATCTTAAGTGTATACTCAATCTTTCCAGATGCGGCATCACACGTATTCCCATTAGCAGAAAAATAAACACAAATATCAATTAAGAAAAGCAGTATATATATTTGTCCTAATGTCCTAGACCCTTTTAAAAGCTACGAATCTTATGTTCCTGACAGAAAATGGCTCCCCGGCGGAGACGCCATTCTGTGGTTCCTTCCCCACTTAAAGGGTTTTTTGACCTAAGATCCTAGTGAAGTCAACAAAGAGTCCTATCCCAGAAAGAAAGAAAGACCGGCCCCACGGTGGGCGCCACTTTTTTTTAAGGTTTCCATCTAATAGATGGGAAAAGAATAAGATCTAGTCGTCCCCAGTGAAGTCGCCATTTTCTGTATCGAGCGATTTTGGATGTGGTTGCGAAGCACTATCGCTCTTTGGTATCTACAGCTCGATTCATTTTTTATCCTATTAAAGCTGATCAAGGAAGGGAAATAGATGTCTCCAATTAACCCTGCTTGCATACTGAGCTAAAACAGATGAATGTTGGTTTACAGATGCTACAACGATTGTGGGTCTCTTTTAGGTTTATTTTGGTAAAAATAGTGTCCGGTCGATTGGTGGGAGGTTAAGACTGATGCTTTTCGATTGATATGCGGAGGTATGGGATTTTGGGTTTTGGATTAGTGTGCTTGCTAAGATTTTTCTTTCAATATTATGCCTACGTATTCCCCTTTACCGAAACAGGGAAATCAGAGCGATCGTAGTTCCTCCTATTCAATGGGAGGAAACAGTGTTTTGGTGTCTTGTTCAAAGCCCAAGACGTGAAGCGAAAGGTAGTTTGTATCTTGTTCAAAGCCCAAGATGTGAAGCTGAAGTGGTTTGACTTTAGAGAGAATTTATCATCTCTAAAGAGGGGTTTGTATATCACAATTATTTATAAAGGAGAATTACTTTAACCGGGATTTGTGAATCCGGCAATGCCGTAATTTCTTTTATAGGGGATTTCCAACCTGAAGGAGAAGACTTTAACTCAGTGAAGAGCAATGCTATCTTTCCTTAGGAATTTCTCATGCTAAAAGAGGGACAGTGGCATGGATGTAGTTGATCCAGAGGCTTGCCGCTTACAACGATTAGATAAAGGGGAAGGAGTTGTTGATGTTTGTGTACTGTGACCGAGGCACAGCTTTGATGCTAAAAGGTTGATTCGATCAACCAGTGGTTTTCTTATACAAAGCCTAAGAGGAGGCTATTGGCCCAACAAGAGGGAGTTTTTATGTGTGTCTCGTACAAAGCCCGAGATAGAGGCTAAAAGGGAAGTGACTCGACAAGAGAGTCCTCTATGGTATCTCGTACGAAGCCCGAGATGGAGGCCAAGGGTTTTATACTCAACAAGAGAGTGATTTGTGTCTTGTACAAATCCAAGACGGAGGCTAAAAGGTGTTTGACTCCGCTAGGGAGAATCATTGTATAAAGCCCAAGAGAGAGGCTATGGTGCTGTTTCAGTTGAGTGACAGGTCCAGTATATTGGTTCAAAGAGAAAATCAGTTCTTATATGAGTAATGTTTGCACTCAGGGATTTTGATTCGAGGATCAGGGATATTTCCTTTTCTTTGAGGAAATGGGAAATCCAAAGGGTATTGAGACTGTCCGAGTCTACGGGGTTCCTTCTTATTCTTGAAGGGTGCTTGAGAATGTTTTTGAGACTCAAGGAAATTAGACTGTCCAAGTCTAGAGTTTCATCTTTTGTACTATGCTTTGAGAAACAGTAGTAGACTCTTGGAAAGACTGTTCTATTAAGATGACTGATTTCTGTTCCTATACCTTTAAGAGGTCGTCAGGACAATTTGTACGAAGCCCAAGAGGAGGCTGGAAACTTTTAAGAAGTCAAGGGACAATTTTTACTAAGCCCAAGAGGAGGCTATCATTCCCGGAGGAAGAAATCATTTATACGAAGCCTAAGAGGAGGCTGTGAATACTTCTAAGAAGCCGACGGGTCCTTGTACGACGCCCAAGAGGAGGCGGGGATGCTTTTAGGAAGCCTGTGGGTCCCCAAACCCCGAGAAGTTCCAGACAGGCTATTCACAAAGAATAGTTCAAGCCAAGAAAGTTCGAGAATTTGTAAGAAACTCAAGAGATGCAATTCACGGAGAAGAGATCATCCCTGGGGAATAGAGTTTCTCGACAATTCCTAAGGGTGCTTTTAAGAAGCCGATGGGTCCCCAAACCCAGAGAAGTTCAACACAGGCTATTCACAAAGAATAGATCAAGCCAGGAAAGTTCGAGAATTTGGAAGAAACTCAAGAGATGAAATTCACGGAGAAGAGATCATCTCTGGGGAGTAGAGTTTCTTTGACAACTTCTACGAGTAACAGTCTGAGAAAGGGTTCAAAAAGAATCTGCCTTTCACATCTCCATATTGTTTAACCCCAAGAGCAGGGAAGACTGTGTCTGGTAATCCTATGGGGATCTAGTTTTTACTATTTAAGAGTGATCAACGGGCTTAATGCTAGACGTAGTTGCCGGGGAAACTCTAAAAATCTATATTATTATTACACAGTTGATATGAGTTTATGAAAGAAGACATACAGCGAAACAGCCCCACAATACAGTTATATGTATATGAAAGTGATAAATGAAAGATTGAAAACAATAGTATATTTCAAAATCAAAGGAGAAAGTACTTTGAAAAAGAAAGATTTGGGGTTTACAACTCAAGGAGAGGCCCAGGGTTTTACCTGTGATTGCACTGTTGTTTTGTACAAAGGGACTTATACAAGTGATTGAGGCCCAAAAAAAGTTTTACTGAACAAAGGCATTTGGGCCTTATACTCTCTCAAGAGGCCCAAAAGGTTTAAAGAAAAAGAGTGGGGCTTACAACACGAGGGTAGGCCCAGATGATTTTTGTTTAAAATGGCGATCGCGCTGAGATTTTCTTTTAACGCGAAGGGGCTTATACAATATCTGAGGCCCAAAATTGTTTTGGTCAAAAAGGGATTGGGTCTTACACTCTATTAGAGGCCCAAAAGTTTTGAATGGGTCTTATAGCTCGAGGAGAGGCCCAATTGATTTTTTAAAAGGCGACGATCGCGCCGTTCACTTGTACAGAGGGACTTATACAATAAGTGAGGCCCAAAATGGTTTGTACAAGGGGGTTTGGGTCTTACACTCTATTAAGAGGCCCAAAGAGTTTTAAAGAAAATAAATGGGTCTTACTACTCGAGGGTAGGCCCAAGGTTTGTTTTTCAACAGATGATGATCGCGTCGAACGTTTTGAAATACAACGGGACTTATACCATAAGTGGGGCCCAAAATAGGTTGTATTTACAAAGGGTTGGGCCTTACACTCTATTAGAGGCCCAAAAGTGTTTTGAAAATGATTTATGAGGGTTGAATTAATCAAAAACCCTAATTTGTTTTCAAGATGTGTTTCAATTGAATAAAATATTCAATTAAAATGATCAAAATTGTTTAACATGTGGAAAACAAATTGTGATCTTGGATTAATGCTTCATAAATCAAGTTTTTCCCTACAAAATGATTAGAAGTCATAAAAATCTGGAAAATCAAGAAGGAAAAAAAATATTTTAAATGTAAAAAACAATTAAAACATTAATTCTTTGCAAAAATATCAATTATATGAAATACATAATATTTTTGGGATTTCTTCATAAAATAAAATATATTAACATTTTTGTGAATTATTAAAAAAACAATCAACTCAAAATCATTAAAACTCAGAGAGAAATTAATTTTTGAATCAATTAAATAAAATCACAAAATTCAAATATTTGAATTTGAGAGAAATGGCGCCAAGAACAACTGAAGATCACGCACGTTTTTCAGCTTTGCCCAGATTTGCATTTTCTATCCAATCTCACTGAATACTTGATTATATCATGCAATCCACATATCAATCTGCTCGTTTTCACCTCACGATCATGTTTATGACAATTAATTTTATTTAAATTAAGCATAAAACAAGAAATCACGATAAATCCTCAAGAACCCTAAATTTTGCATGAAGGCTGGGATTTTTGATACACGATTCAAGCAAAGCAATTACTTGAGGGGAAACATTCCATGCATAATTATGAACATTTGGAAAAAGTATTATTCGAGGAAATATGCATAGATTGAGAGATGACCAAGTTTAGGCTTACCTCTAGGTCGTGACAGCAAGAGCAAATTAATTTCTGAGTTGGAGGTGTTATAGATGAATTGTGATGATCTGAACAGCTTCCCTACACCTTATGGAGTATGTTTGAATGCTTGGACTCGATGGAAATTGGCTGGATCACTTCATGGCATCTAAAATACAACTTGGTTAAAACCTTGAGAAATTGACTGGTGATTCTGAGAAATCAGTGTTCCAGATGTTGTTTAAGTGTTTGATCAGCTCACATATGATGTATATGAGGTGTGTGTGTGATTGGTTTGAGTGGAATTGCTCTCTAATGAAAAACCCGATAGTGACTTGCTAAGAAAGGCATTTTTGAGAGTGAGAAATGGATTTTGAGAAAGGCACGTCTTGTAGGCCTTTGGTGTACTTAAACTGATCACAATTGAGCTCTATTTATAGTAGAACAAGTTTGTTTTGCAAGGAATAGTGAATGGCAACTGCTGAGTAGGGTTGGTCAATGTTGGCAAATGAAAATCCAAGTCTCGTCTAGCCATTGACTAGAGGTTAGGGCACAGGCTGCTGGTCCCCTTGGTCTTGAATAAGTCTTGACTGAATTCAATTGCTAATGACTCAGTCCATGCCACCTTGGTGCTTCCATTGAATGCTCAAATCCAAAATTGGAGTCTTGTCCCTATTTAGGGCAATTCTAGGTTTAGCATGTTATTTCTTGTTCCAAGGACTTTGGAGGCTTGGCTCAGTGATTGTCCCCTTTAGATTCAATCCTCAGATGTGTCCAAAGTGATGACAAGGCTTGGAATTGGCTGATTTTGGTAAATCGAGCAAAAGTGCAAAATTCTGCCTTGCCTTGGGAGATTTCAGCAAGGCAACTTGCCAATGTCATATCTCATGGCCCAAATTGAATTTGGTGATGTTCTTGGCCATTTTGGAAAGCCCTTATATGATACAACAACTGTCTGATCATATTTTGTTTTGATACCTTTTGGATCCAAGTGAAAAATCCCCCTACATTTGGAAAAAAGTAAGGCAAATTCTGACTTAGTGAAATTTGCACTAAGTGTTGGAACAAAGTGACTTCTTGATTTTGATCACTCCATAACTCAAAATCCATGAGGAATTTGGACATAGGTCGGTATGAAGCTTTTGTAGAGGGAAATGAGAACTACAAATCAAGCTTTGGATGGGAAAAAATGGCTTTGTGGTTTAGGAGTTATGATCCTCCAAAGTTGGTACATTTGTCACTTTATTTCATAACTGAGAAAATTTTCTAAGTTTTTATGGTTACCCATTTTACAAGTTATCCCACTTTATGGCAAGGGTATTTACAAAGGGTCATAACTCCCAAACCACAAATCCATTTTTCCCGATCCAAAGCTTGATTTGTAGATCTCATTGCCCTCTACAAAAGCTTCATACTGACCTATGTCCAAATTCCTCATGGATTTTGAGTTATGGAGTGATCAAAATCAAGAAAAGTCACTTTGTTCCAACACTTAGTGCAAATTTCACTAAGTCAGAATTTGCCTTCACTTTTTTCCAAATGTAGGGGGATTTTTCACTTGGATCCAAAAAGTATCAAAACAAAATATGATCAGACAGTTGTTGTATCATATAAGGGCTTTCCAAAATGGCCAAGAACATCAACAAATTCAATTTGAGCTATGAGATATGGTAGTGGCAAGATGCCTTGCTGAAATCTGCCAAGGCAAGGCAGATTTTTGTACTTTTGGTCGATTTGCCAAAATTAGCCAATTCTAAGCCTTGTCATCACTTTGGACACATTTGAGGATTGAATCTAAAGGGGACAATCACTGAGCCAAGCCTCCAAAGTCCTTGGAACAAGAAATAGCATGCCAAACCTAGAATTGCCTAAAATAGGGACAAGACTCCAATTTTGGATTGGAGCATTCAATGGAAGCACCAAGGTGGCATGGACTGAGCTATTAGCAATTGAATTCAGTCAAGACTTATCCAAGACCAAGGGAACCAGCAGCATGTGCCCTAACCTCTAGTCAATGGCTAGAGGAGACTTGCATTTTCATTTGCCAACATTGACCAACCCTACTCAGCAGTTGCCATTCACTATTCCTTGCAAAACAAACTTGCTCTACTATAAATAGAGCTCAATTGTGATCAGTTTAAGTACACCAAAGGCCTACGACACCTGCCTTTCTCAAAATTCACTTCTCACTCTCAAAAATGCCTTTCTTAGCAAGTCACTATCGGGTTTTTCATTAGAGAGCAATTCCACTCAAACCAATCACACACACACCTCATATACATCACATGTGAGCTGATCAAACACTTAAACAACATCTGGAACACTGATTTCTCAGAATCACCAGTCAATTGCTCAAGGTTTTAACCAATTTGCAGTTGAGATGCCATGAAGTGATCCAGCCAATTTCCATCAAGTCCAAGCATTCAAACACACTCCATAGGGTGTAGGGAAGCTGTTCAGATCATTACAACTCATCTGTAACACCTCCAACTCAGAAATCACTTTGAACTTGCTGTCACGACCTAGAGGTAAGCCTAAACTTGGTCATCTCTCAATCTATGCATATTTCCTCGCACAATACTTTTGCCAAATGTTCATAATCATGCATGGAATGTTTCCCCTCAAGTAATTGCTTTGCTTGAATCGTGTATCAAAAATCCCAGCCTTCATGCCGAATTTAGGGTTCTTGAGGATTTTTCGTTATTTCTTGTTTTATACTTAATTTAAATGAAATTAATTGTCATAAACATGATCGTGAGGTTGAAACGAGTTGATTGGTATGTGGATTGCATGATATGATCAAGTATTCAGTGATATTGGATAGAAAATGCAAATCTGGGCAAAACTGAAAAACGCGCGTGTTCTTCAGCTGTTCTTGGCGTCATTTTCACAAATTCAAATATTTGAATTTTGTGATTTTATTTAATTGATTCAAAAATTAATTTCTCTCTGAGTTTTAATGATTTTGAGTTGATTATTTTTTTAATAATTCACAAAAATGTTAAAATATTTTATTTTCCCAAAAAATCCCAAAAATATTATTTATTTCATATAATTGATATTTTTGCAAAGAATTAATATTTTAATTGTTTTTGACATTTTGAATATTTTTTCCACCTTGATTTTGCAACTTTTAATGACTTCTAATTATTTTGTAGGTCAATACTTAATTTTTGAAGCATTAATCCAAGATCACAATTTGTTTTCCATATGTTAAACAATTTTGATAATTTTAATTGAATTTTTATTCAATTAAAATACATTTTGAAAACAAATTAGGGTTTTTGGATTAATTCAACCCTCATAAATCATTTTCAAAACTTTTTGGGCCTCTTGAGAGAGTGTAAGACCCACCCCTTTGTAAATACAAACCTATCTTGGGCCTCACTTATTGTAAAAGTCCCGTTGTATTTAAAAAGATTTGCGCTATCGTCGCCCTTTTAAAAACAAATCATCTGGGCCTACCCTCGTGTTATAAGCCCCACTCTTTTTCTTTAAAACTTTTTGGGCCTCTTGAGAGAGTGTAAGACCCAAAACCCCCTTATACATATAAACTTTGTGGGCCTCACTTATTGTATAAGTCCCTCTGTACAAGTAAATGGTACGATTGTCGTCCGTTTAAAATATCTGGGCCTCTCCTCGAGCTAGAAGACCCATTCAAAACTTTTGGGCCTCTATTAGAGTGTAAGACACAATCCCTTTGTACAGAAAACCTTTTGGGCCACAGTCACTTGTATAAGTCCCTCTGTACAAATTCAAACAGCAGTGCAATCACTGAATAAAACCCTGGGCCTCTCCTTGAGCTGTAAGCCCCAAATTTTCTTTTTAAAGCACTTTCTCCTTTGATTTTGAATATACTGTTGTTTTCAATCTTTCTTTGTTGAACAACTAACCAAACAACATGGAAGCTCTACAACCGAGTAAGTGTTTATATTCTTTCATTTACCGCTTTCATATACATATAACTGTACTGTGGGGCTATTTCGCTGTAAGTCTTCTTTCATAAACTCATATCAACTGTGTAATAATAGTATAAATATTTAGAGTTTCCCCGGCAACTACGTCTAGCACTAAATAAAGCCGTTTCGATTACTCTTAGAAATAGTCAAAACTAGATCCCCATAGGATTACCAGACACAGTCTTCCCTCCTCTTGGGGTTAAACAATATGGAGATATGAAAGGCAGCATTCTCGGTGAACCCTTTCATAGACTGTCACTCGTAGAAGTTGTCAAAGAAACTCTATGCACCAGAGATGATCTTTTCTCCGTGAATGGCATCTCTTGAGTTTCTTCCAAATTCTCAAACTTTCCTGGCTTGATCTATTCTTTGTGAATAACCTATCTTGAACTTATCGGGGTTTGGGGACCCACAGGCTTTTTAAAAGCACTTGTCAAGAAACTCTACTCCCCGGAGATGATCTTTTCTCCGTGAATGGCATCTCTTGAGTTTCTTCCAAATTCTCAAACTTTCCTGACTTGATCTATTCTTTGGGAATAGCCTGTCTTGAACTTATCGGGGTTTGGGGACCCACTGGCTTCCAAAAAGCATCCCCGCCTCCTCTTGGGCGTTGTACAAGGACCCATCGGCTTCTTAGAATTATTCACAGCCTCCTCTTAGGCTTTGTATAATGATTCTTCATCCGGGAATGACAGCCTCCTCTTGGGCTTCATGCAAGGACCTATCGGCTTCTTAAAAGTTTCCAGCCTCCTCTTGGGCTTCGTACAAATTGTCCCGATGACCTCCTAGAGGTATAGGAACAGAAATCAGTCATCTTAATAGAACAGTCTTTCCAAGAGTCTACTACTGTTTCTGAAATCATAGTACAAAAGATGAAACTCTAGATTTGGACAGTCTAATTTCCTTGAGTCTCCAAGACATTCTCAAGCACCCTTCAAGAATAGGAAGGAACCCCGTGGACTCGGACACTCTCAATACCCATTGGATTTCCCATTTCCTTAAAGAAACAGGAAATAACCCCAATCTTTGGAACAAATCCATGAGTACATTACTCATATAAGAACTGATTTTCTCTTTGAACCAACATACTGGACGTGTCACTCAACTGAAACAACACCATAGCCTCTCTCTTGGGCTTTATACAATGATTCTCCCCAGCGGAGTCAAACACCCTTTAGCCTCCACCTCGGGCTTCGTACGAGATACAAAAACACTCTCTTGTTGAGTATAAAACACTCTCTTGTTGAGTCAAACCTTTTAGCCTCTGTCTTGGGCTTTGTACAAGACACAAATCACTCTCTTGTTGAGTATAAAACTCTTAGCCTCTATCTCGGGCTTCGTACGAGATACCATAGAGGACTCTCTTGTCGAGTCACTTCCCTTTTAGCCTCTATCTCGGGCTTTGTACGAGACAGATCAAAAATACCCTCTTGTTGAGCCATTAGCCTCCTCTTAGGCTTTGATTAAGGAAAACCTTTTAGCCTCCTCTTAGGCTTTGTATAAGAAAAACCACTGGTTGATCCAATCAACCTTTTAGCATCAAAGTTGTGCCTCGTTCACAGTACACAAACATCAACAACTCCTTCCCCTTCATTTAATCGTTGTAATCGGCAAGCCTCTGGATCATCTACACCCATGCCACTGTCCCTCTTTTAGCATGAGAAATTCCTAAGGAAAGATAGCATTGCTCTACACTGAGTTAAAGTCTTCTCCTTCAGGTTGGAAATCCCTTATAAAGGAAATTATGGCATTGCCGGATTCACACATCCCGGTTAAAGTAATTCTCCTTTATAAACAGTTGTGACAGACAAACCCCTCTTTAGAGATGACAAATTCTCTCTAAAGACAACACCTTTTCAGCTTCATATCTTGGGCTTCGAACAAGATACAAATAGACCCTTCAGCTTCACATCTTGGGCTTTGAACAAGATACAAACTACCTTTCGCTTCACGTCTTGGGCTTTGAACAAGACACCGAAACACCATTTCCTCCCATAGAATAGGAGGAACTACGATCGCTCTGATTTCCCTGTTTCGGTAAACGGGAATACATAGGCATAAGATTGAAAGGAAAAATCTTAGCGAGCACACTAAACAAAAACCCAAAATCCCATACTTTCATACATCCGTCCTAACATCTCAACCGATAGCCTAAAACACCCCTTTTTGACAAAATAACCTAGGAGAGACCCCAAATCTTTGTAGCATCTGTAAACCAACAGTTTTGACTGTTTAACCTCAGTATGCAAGCAGGGTTAGTTAGAGACATCTATTTCTCTTCCTTCATCAGCTTCAATAGGATAAAAAATGAATCGAGATGTAGTACCAGAGCGATCGTTCTTCGCAACCACATCCAAAAATCACTCGCTACAGAAAAATGGCGACTCTACTGGGGAGTCTTTAGGGATCTTGTTCTCTTCTCGTCTCCTAGGTAGAAATCTTGAAAGGGGGTACGACAAAAATGGTGCCTTTCAAGGCATTTTGTTCCTCTTATCTCTTGAAACCCTGACGTCACTATGATCTTAGGTCAAAACGCCGTTAATTTGGAATGAAACCACAGGATGGTGACTCCACCGGGAAACCATTTTCTGTCAGGAACTTAAGATTCTTGGCTTTTAAAGGTCTAGGATGTTTAGGACGAATATATATACTGCTTTTCCTAATTGATATATGTGTTTATTTTTCTGCTAATGGGAATGCGTGTGATGTTGCATGTGGAAAGATTGAGTATACACCTAGGAAAAACCCCTTTTGTGGCGCAGAGGCTATCGGAAATAGTTGTCATGTGATGCCACCATCTTCTGACGACTCTTCAAAAAACACCACCTAGCTATTCCCGGCCCACTGGTGTTTTCTTGACAAGAGTTGATGATGAAGAGAGACAGGTACAAAAATCACCCTAGTATAAACCTTTGGGGATGGGTAGAGCCTTGACTTCATGACAACGACCCTTTGACCCCATGTTTTTTCTTTGTTTTTGTGTGCTGCATTCATGCATTCATTTAAAAAACATTAAAACATTCAAAAAAATTTCTCTTCTAGTCTCTCTGTTTTTTCAAAATAAACTAAGACTGTGATTGCAAATATCAGAGAAAAGGATTGCACTAATAGATTTCGGTAGAAGGAAAACTCATAAGTACACCTTCAGGATTCCAAAACTAGAGGATTTAAGAGGTTTGGCGAGGATGATCACAAACCAAGAGGCTTTCAGAGCCAAGTACGGAGGTTTGCTATCTCTGCTAAGAGTCCATGTGATTGAGGGAATCATGGATGCGCTCATTCAGTAATACGATCCGGTCTATCATTGTTTCACATTCCCGGATTACCAGCTAGAACCAACGCTGGAGGAATATTTGCATCTGATTGATCTACACATTACAGATCAAGCTCCATTTTCTGGACTGGAAGAAATTCCAAAGAATCAGACCATTGCAAGAGCAATTCATTTGGACGAGTCCGAGGTCAGGACTCACATGACCACCAAGGGTGGCATACAAGGTTTGCCAGCCCAGTTCTTGACAATGAAAACCCTGTACTTCGCTAGTATAGGGAACGAGACTGCTTTTGAAATCATCTTTGTCTTACTCACCTACGGGTTATTTTTGTTTCCCAACATTAATAACTTCGTCGATATCAACTCCATTAAGGTTTTTCTCATTGGAAACCCTGTGCCGACTTTGCTCGCAGATGCGTATCATTCTGTACACTTAGGGAATTTGTACAGTGGATGGGAGATCACATGCTGCGTACCTCTGCTTTATAAATGTTTATCTCTCACTTGCCTAAGTCTACTGCTTTTTGGGATCACAAGAGTGCCTTACGTTGGTCTCAGAAAATCATGTCCCTCACCAACTCTGACATAGATTGGTGTAATAGGATTTATGACGGAATCAGGATCATTGAACGTTGTGGAAACTTCCCCAACGTACCCCTTATAGGAACTAAGGGAGGAATCAATTACCATCCAGTTCTTGTTCGTCGTCAATTTGGATACCCGATGAGACACATCCCACAGAGTGTTCATCTGGAAAGTCTTTTCTTCAAGGAAGGAGAAAGTGACAGAGCACTAAAGATGGAAATAGTGCACGCTTGGAAACATGTTCATAAGAAAGGACGGGAGTCTCTAGGAAAACCGGACTGTGTCTCGGTGGAGCCTTATCTCCAGTGGGTGCAAACTAGAGCTCTCAAGCTAAAGATGCCTTATCCTCGTCATAGAGTTCTTCCACCGTGGGAGTCTGTCATGTACTTTATGACTGAGAGTGAAAAGCTTCAGGTTACTCTCAACAAAGTTCAACGGGAGAGGAGGTCTTGGAAGAACAAGTATCACACCCTCAACGTGGAGTTCATCAAAATACAGCAACTACTGAGAGAGAAAGATGCTCTGATTGAAATTTTGGAGCAACATGCTGTAGAGAATCAAGATGACCAAAGGAATTTGCTCACTCCTTTCACCTGGCAAAGGAATGACAACCCGACAACGGACCAAGAGCCCCGGTAAAAGAAAAGGAAAGTACCAGAGTCAACATCCGATTTCTCTTCAGAGAGGACTCGGGACCCATTAGCTTAGGTTTTTGTTCTGCACCTTGTAATCTACTGCATTTCCATTTCTGTAATCCTTTGAATTCAATAAACAAAGGTTTCCCCACTGTTTGATTTTGTAATCTAATTTTCAAAGTTTATTTTGATTAAACAAAAAAAAACACAATTAATATAATCATTGCATTCATCATTCTCACACCGCGTATTCTTCTTACTTACGAATCTCACGTTTGCGTTTCGGTTCTAGAGTCAAACTGTCTCATTCGTATAATACTCGGGGCAATCGTCAGAAAAAGATGGATGGTCTTGATAAAGAGAACAGAGAGTTGAAAGAAGAGATCGATGCTCTGAGAGAGGATATGAGAAAGCTTCGTAACGACATGCAAGCCATGGAAGAATCTCAGCTACAAAGGACTGTGATCTCAGAGATCACCTCAACGCCCATAGTGGAGAAGTATGATCCTAGGTATCAAATGTCGAAAGATCGTCCTTGGGCATGCCTGTTAACTATATCCCGGAAGGATATGTTCCGCCGATCACTAAAGATCAGGGAATCATAACAGAAGCCGTTGGACCTGAAGGTTACAAACTTTGGGAAAGCGAAGATGCCAGGGGCATACTGAAGACTCCTGAAGGTTACAAACTTCGGGAAATGCCAAGATTCACTGCCGTAGTCATGGTCCCACCCCCTGTGGTGCACACTGTCCCGGAAGGACATATTCCGCCGATACCTTATGGTAAGAAGGAAACTATGTTCGATAGAATGGATGAATTCCAGGAATAGTTCTTGGAAATGCAGAAGGAACTGCAAGCCATCCGCAGTCAGGATCTATTTGGAAAGGACACCGCAGACCTTTGTCTGGTCCCCAATGTGAAAGTTCCGCACAAATTTCAAGTGCCCGACTTTGAAAAATACAAGGGTAACTCTTGCCCTCAAAGTCACTTGGTGATGCACGCTCGGCGAATGTCAGCTCAAACGGAGAATCAGGACCTACTGATTCACTACTTTCAGGATAGTTTAACCGGTGCCGCATTAAAATGGTACATGGGTTTAAACCATACTACGATTAGTACATTCAGAGATCTTGGTACTGCCTTCGTCCAACAATACAAATACAATTTGGACATGGCACCGGACAGAGATCAACTCAGATCAATGTCACAAAAGGGCAAGGAAACCTTTAAGGAGTACGCTCAGAGATGGCGCGAAATTGCCGCTCAGATTTGTCCACCTCTTGGGGAAAAAGAGATGACAAAGATCTTCTTAAAGACCTTGAGCTCATTTTACTACGATAGAATGGTTGCCAGTGCGCCCAGTGATTTCACCGAAATGTCGGTATGGGAGTTCGTCTTGAGGAAGCCGTCCGAGAAGGACGTTTAGCAAAAGACGCTGGATCATCAAGTAGTACAAAACGATACGGTAGTGCTCTCCCTAAGAAAAAAGAGCAAGATATTGGGAATATCTCTCTCGGAAAGCAAAGGCGACGTTATCAACCAGTAGCAGTTGTGATTCCTGCTATCAGCCCTGCGCCTATTCCTACGTATCAACCTCAGGTTGCGCAGAGCCAACCTAATCAGCAAAGGACACAACAACCTCTTCAGCAGGCTCGTCCTCCATACAATAACAACCGTACAACGCGGTCACCAAGGTTTGATCCTATACCCATGATGTACGCAGAACTATTTCTGTTACTACTGGGCAAAGGGGCACATCCAGACTAAGTCTCCTCTTACAGTACCGGAAAATCCGCCTTTTTGGTTTAAGGTGGATCAGATATGCCCTTATCATCAAGGAGGATCAGGGCATTACATAGAGAATTGTCTCAATTTCAAATCCGACGTGCAAAAGCTTGTTAGGGGTGGGCTCTTATCTTTCAAAGATACAAATCCCAATGTTCTTACGAACCCGCTGCCTCAACATGAGAAAGCTGCAGTCAACCTGATTGAGAAAGAATTTAACAATGTCTATCAAATTCACGATGTACTCTTGTTGAGGACCAATCAGGACATGATGCATTGTAAACAGAGTGGGTACGGCCATGTGCCACCTCATAATTATCACCAGTGTGATGTCTGCTCTAAAAACAATCAAGGATGTTCTATGGTGCAAGAAGCTCTACAGGAACAGATGGATCTCGGATCGATCCAAGAGCACTGAGTTCATGGAGTTAACATGGTTTACACGAATTCCAACGTCATTCAGAACCATGACATCCGTGCGATGAATGTCAACCTGGTGGTAATGCATTTAAGGCAAAGCCAATATCATAATCTGTCGTGGCACGATTACAGTTCTTGTCTGACTTGCTCGGTAAACAAACAGGGATGCTCTTTCATACCGGAGGCCCTCCAGCGTCAGATGGATCTTGGATGGATCCAGGATTACCATGATAGAAATCCCTATCAGATCAACATGGTTCAAATCTTCGACATTCGCTTGATGAATTCCAACTTGGTAGAGCTGCATGCTGAGCAGGTCCGATTCGGATTCCTGATATCACATAATTATCACAGCTGTAAAGCGGGTTGCGAAAACGATCAGGGATGTGCCCTTGTCTAGGAAGCACTCCAGCACTTGTTAAATCATTGGTGGAATCCAATCTACATGGATGAAGATACTCAGCGAATTAGTATCAATAACAGAAACCCCACCCGGCGTCAAAGTCAGGATGTCCGACTCGTGGAAGCTAACCTAGTGAGGTTACATTGTATTCAAAGTGGGCGTGGTCAGGTGCCACCACACAATTATGAACGTTGTGGAGTCTGTTCGGAAAGTAACCAAGGGTGCTACCTTGTGCGAGCAGCTCTCCAGGGGCAGGTGGATCGTGGAGAGATCCGCCCATATCCAGGTTTCGGACCGATCAATTGGTCGCCGAACTACCTTGCCAGTCAAATTGAGGATGTTGTTGTAATCTCTGATCATCAAAGAACTAGGGATGCTTTCACCATCATTCCTCTGCTTGACGAATCCAAAGTTCCCAACCAGGAACGGATCGAGATTACTTACGAGGGTCAGAAAAACTAGAAGGTTCCCATAGTCATCTATCTGCCTGGACCACTACCGTATGAATCAACTAAGGCAATCCCTTACAAATACGGTGCAACGATAATTGAAAATGGAAAGGAAATTCCATTACCCTCCGTCGTGAATATTGCAGACATCAGTTGTGTAACGAGGAGTGGTAGAATCTTCAACGGAGGAGTTGGAGAGTCCAACAAAGAAAAGGAACTTCAGACTGAAGCTCCCGATCCATCAGTCGGTTAATCCAGTAATCCCGACCTTTCGAAAAACGATGATGAGATGCTGAAGCTCATCCAAAGGAGTGAATACAACATTGTCGATCAACTGTTACAGACTCCTTCAAAGATCTCGGTGTTATCACTGTTGCTAAGTTCAGAAGCGTACAGAGAGGCTCTACAGAAAGTTTTGGAGCAAGCCTTCGTAGAACATGACGTTACAATCAGACAGTTCGATAGCATTCTCTCTAACATCACTTCCTGCAATAATTTGGTGTTTAGTGATGAGGAATTACCTGAAGAGGGTTGCCGTCATAACATGGCGCTCAATATTACAGTCAACTGCCACGACGATGCTTTAGCCAGTGTACTGGTAGACACAGGGTCAGCCCTGAATGTTATGCCGAAGTCTTCTTTGACTCAATTATCGTTCAAAGGCCCTCCGATGAGAATCAGCGAGGTTGTCATCAAGGCATTTGACGGATCCAAAAAAATGGTTATCGGTGAAGTCGACCTTCCCATAACTATTGGTCCTCACACTTTTCAAGTTACTTTCCAGGTCATGGACATCCGGGCAACTTACAGTTGTTTATTAGGAAGACCTCGGATACATCAGGTTGGGACGGTTACCTCGACCCTCCGCCAAAAGCTAAAGTTCGTCCAAAACGGCCAACTCGTCACAGTCTGTGGGGAACATGCCTTGCTCGACAGCAATTTATCGTTATCCACTTATATGGAACCAGAAGGGATAATTGGAACCCAGTTCCAAGCACTTTCGTCACACAAGGACGATCAACCCGGAGAAGGAACTTCAATTTCCTCATATAAAGATGCTATCAAAGCGGTCGAGAGTACCGATACAACAGGATGGGGACAACTTGTCATTCCTACTAATAATAAAACAAAGAAGGGTCTTGGTTTTTCTGCAACCTGTACCCGGACAGCTGCTAACGATGAAAGTTTTCATCCCATTTAGGATTTCTTCCACAGTGGAGGTTTCCTTCAACCAGTAACTCAAGAAGTGCATACCATCAACGAAGGTGATTACTCCGACACAGATGAGGAATGGAAGTCCTATCTTAACAAGGATGGTTATATGTCTTAGGAAGAGGTGCCTACGCCATTTTGCTATCTCGCACAGAGTCCGAGATTTATACCACGGTCAGATGTCGAAATGATATACGGAGGTTGTGATCCGGAAGGATGTCGTACTCCGCCAAATTCATTAGAGGAGGACACTGATGAAAGACAACTTTGACCATAATTACTATGGCCCGATGGATGGCCTGCCAATGTGGCAGCCTTACCCAGGAGACTTGGGGCCAGAAAGTCAACCGAGTAATGAAACTCAGCTGAGCATCATTGAACAGAATACTTGTGTCCCCACCATGTCATGGGAGCAACACTCAGGTCATTCAGAAACTACTCAACATGACGATGAATTTGCAACGTTTGCAGGACTTGAATTCATCAACTATGCTTTTCCCGAGGTCAACGTCATTGAGTGAGATGACTCCTCTAGTTCCAAAGAAGTGTGGGACACCTTGGGACAACCAAGTGGAAAATACGAATATATGGTCAAGTACACCCCTCCCGAAAGCTCTCGTATCAGGCTCGAAGACATCCAGCCAACTGGATGGGGAGATACAGCTAAGAGCACAAATGCTATGCAAAATGCAACAGAGGAATTCTCCTATGACAACTCTGCCTGGGAGACAGATTCCAATGATCCTGCTCCACCAGAAATCAGTGTCATTTCTGAAGACAAATCAAGGAAGGTACCAGACTTTGTGATTCACCGAGGAGTTCGCCACTAATGGGTTGTTGTCGATGTTCCGAAGGTCGTTCGCTAATCAAAGTAATTTCCGTTTTTAACCTTGCACCCTGCCCAGGTGAAATGGATGTTTTGATAGGGCTCGCTTTCTGTAAATTTCCCTCTTCGCTTTGCCCAAAGCGACAGAGTTTTGTTTTATAGGGCTGTAGTTTCAAGAATTGACTTGTTCATTAATAAAATAACGTCGTTCTGTAATTTCCGCATTAATTGCTATTTTCTCTTTTTTTGCTTTTTCTCAGAAAATGGTAATCCTAAAAAACAATTCAAATAAAAACAAGCAGTAATAAAAAAAATACACTGCACACTCTTGCAATTTCTCTATCGAATCTAAACATGAATCATCACGTCATGCAAATTTCTTGTTTTAAACCCCGTTGAAACATACGATCCAATGCCTTCTCCTAACTTTGAGTTCCCGGTATTTGGGGCTGAAGAAGAAGTTGACAACGAAATTCCAGAAGAGATCTCCCGATTACTCAGACAAGAGGAAAGGTCCATTGAACCTCACAAAGAGCCGTTGGAAACGGTAAACCTGGGTTCAGAAAAGGAGAGAAAAGAAATCAGGATTGGGGCACTACTCAGTCTGACTGCCAATGAGAGTTTGACAAAGCTTCTCAAAGAATTCCCCGATGTATTCGCTTGGTCCTATCAGGAAATGCCAGGGTTGGATACCAGCTTCGTGGAACATCATCTATGGTTAAGATCGGAATGTCCGCTAGTAAATGAGAGGTTGAGACGGACTCATCCAGACATGGCCATCAAAATCAAAGAGGAGGTACAGAAACAGATTGACGCAGGTTTCCTCGCTACATCTGAATATCCTCAATGGTTAACCAATATCGTACCCGTTTCGAAAAAGGACGAAAAAGTCAGAATGTGTGTTGATTACAGAGATCTGAATAAGGCTAGTCCAAAGGACGGCTTTCCTTTACCACACATTGACATGCTGGTTGACAGTACAACAAAGTTCAAAGTTTTCTCCTTCATGGATGGATACTCGGGCTATAATCAGATCAAAATGGCGCCGAAAGACATGGAGAAAACTTCATGTACCTTTTGTTACAAGGTAATGTCGTTCGGTTTGAAGAACGCTGGGGCCACCTATCAAAGGGCCATGACTACTCTGTTTCATGACATGATACATAAGGAAATCAAGGTATATGTCGATGATATGATTGCAAAATCTAAGACAGAGGAGGAGCATGTGACCCACCTGTCAAAACTTTTCGAGCGTCCGAGAAAATACAAACTCCGCTTGAATCGCAACAAGTGCACCTTCGGCGTCCGTTAAGGGAAACTCTTAGGGTTCATCGTCAGCCAGAAAGGAATTGAGATTGATCCTGACAAAGTCAAGGCCATTCAAGGAATGCCTTCTCTGAAAACTGAAAAACAAGTCAGAGGATTCCTGGGACATTTGAATTACATCTCCAGATTCATATTCCTCATGACCGCGACCTGTGCGCCGATTTTCAAATTACTCAAAAAGAACCAGGACTGCGTTTGGACAGAAGATTGACAAACCGCCTTCGACAGTATTAAGGAATATCTGTTGAATTCGCCGATTTTATCACCTCCAGTGGAAGGAAGACCACTGATCATCTACCTCACAGTCTTGGAAGACTCAATGGGGTGTGTCCTTGGCCAACAAGACGAAACCAAACGGAAAGAGTCTGCTATTTACTATCTAAGCAAGAAATTCACCGACTGCGAGACTCGGTACACGATGCTCGAGAAAACTTGTTGTGTTTTGGCTTGGGCAGCCAAATGTCTACGCCAGTACCTGATTCGTCACACTACTTGGTTAATCTCCAAAATGGATCCAATCAAGTACGTCTTCGAAAAACCTGCTCTCACGGGAAGGATTGCCCGTTGGCAGATGTTGCTATCAGAATATGACATAGAGTACCAAGCTCAGAAAGCCATTAAAGGAAGTATTATGGCCGATCATTTGGCTTATCAACCGATTGACGATCAGGAATCAATCAGGTTCGACTTCCCAGAAGAAGATGTCATGTATCTAAAGATGAAAGATTGCGATGAACCGATACCCAATGAAGGGCTAGAACCAGGTTCCCAGTGGGGACTTATCTTTGACGGAGCTGTCAATCATTACAGAAACAGAATTGGGGCAATAATTGTTACCCCTCAGGGTACCCGCATTCCTTTCACTGCCAGACTTACGTTCAAGTGTACAAACAACGAGGCCGAATACGAAGCTTGTATCATGGGTCTCGAAGAAGCGATTGATTTAAGGATCAAAAACTTGGACGTATATGGCGACTCAGCCCTGGTTATAAATCAGATAAAAGGAGATTGGAACACATACCAATCAGGACTGATTCCTTACAAAGACTATGCGAGAAGGTTGCTACCCTTCTTCAACAGAGTTGAGTTTCATCACATCCCGCGCGAGGAGAATCACCTGGCTGATGCATTAGCCACTCTCTCTTCCATGATTAGTGTAGGTCAATGGAATGACATACCTAAGATCGACATAATGCGCCTTGAACGGCCCGCTTACATCTTTACGATTGAAGTAGTCATAGACGATAAACCTTGGTATCACGATATCAAATGCTTCCTTCAAAAATAAGAGTACCCACCTGGGGCACTAATGAAGGACAGAAAGACCCTCAGAAGACTGGCTGGAAACTTCTTCCTGAGCGGTGATACACTTTATAAGAGAAACTTTGACATGGTCTTGCTTTGATGCGTCTTCAGACCAGAGGCAGACATGGTGATGAAAGAAATTCATGAAGGATCCTTTGGCACTCATGCCAACGGACACACAAGGGCGAGAAAAATTATGAGAGCATGGTACTATTGGCTGACAATGGAATCTGATTGTTACAAGTACATGAGGAGGTGTCATAAGTGTCAGATATACTCCGACAAAATTCATGTACCACCATTACATCTCAAAGTTCTCTCTTTCCCTTGGCCTTTTTCCATATGGGGAATCGACATGATTGGCAGGATTGAACCTAAGGCTTCGAACGGACATCGATTCCTTCTGGTAGCCAGTGACTACTTCACCAAGTGGGTCGAAGCAGCGTCATACGCCAATGTAACCCGACAAGTGGTGGTCCAATTTATCAAAAACAATATCATATGCCGTTATGGTGTTCCGAACCAGATCATTACAGATAATGGATCTAACTTGAACAATAAGATGATGGAAGAGTTATGAGCAAAGTTCAAGATCGAGCACCATAACTCATCTCCCTACCGACCCAAGATGAACGGAGCAGTGGAAGCGGCTAACAAGAACATCAAGAAGATTGTTCAAAAGATGGTTGTAACCTACAAAGACTGGCACGAGATGCTACCCTTTGCTCTTCACGGTTATCGTACATCTGTTTGCACTTCAACAGGGGCAACCCCTTTCTCTCTAGTATATGGCATGGAGGCAGTGCTCCCCGTAGAAGTAGAGATCCCATCAATCCGGGTATTGATGGAAGCTAAGCTTACAGAAGCTGAATGGTGTCAAAGTCGACACGACAAACTGAATCTGATCGAAGAAAAACGAATCACGGCACTATGCCATGGTCAGTTGCATCAACAAAGAATGAAGAGGGCGTTCGACAAAAAGGTCCGACCTCACGTCTTCAGAAAAGGATACCTCGTGCTCAAGAAGATACAATCATTTCTCACTGATTCGCGAGGTAAATGGACTCCGAATTATGATGGCCCCTACGTGGTCACGAAAGCTTTCTCAGGCGGTGCCTTGAGACTTACAACCATGGACGGAGAAGAATTTGCCTACCCCACAAATGTTGATGTAGTCAAGAAATACTTTGCCTAAAAAAAACGTCTCGGTGGATTGAAAACCCGAAAGAGCGGTCCAGGCAAAAATTAGAGACATGATCAATAATCATCCCGGTGGATTGGAAATCTCAAAGTACAATCCAGGAAAAAATTAGGGATAATGGCAAGTAACTATGTTCAATCGAGGCGACTCCCTCAGCAGCAGTTACACCATCCATCAGAGGAAAACTCCAGTCAAGGTCATCTTTGACAAGAAACTCAGGATGTCCCGAATTCAAAGTTGGTAGAAGGATAGTGGTCGTATGTTTCAACGTAGCCCTTTTCCCTGTAAATTACCATTTTCTAACTTTGTATATACTCTACGGAATCACGCGCTTGGTTGATTTCCATCCTATCAATAAAATTTGAGCCCTTGTGCTTTTGTTTATAATTCTCATTTGTTTTAGCTTTACAGAACAACATTTTAATATTATCAATGATTCTTGAAACGAAACAAAAATGATTTTACTTGTCAAACTTTTTCTGCTTTTAAATGAAGATGGCAATTTCTTTTGACTGTTGAACATCAAAAGAGCATCGATCGCTTCTCCAGAAGTAATCGAACTTCAAAGTGCAGAATCAAAGTACTCCTTCTACGCCAGTGCACCTGAATGAAGGATCAACAGTGTTGGATGCAACTATTCCATTTGACATCTTCCGCAGAGTTATTATCTCCTAAGCCCGATTAACAGTATTCCCCGCAGGGAGTATCTCTCCTAAGCAAGGCAGAATTGCTATCTTGAACCAAGTGATACATTTCATCTCCAATAATGGCAGAGTATCTAGTTGTGTTCATTTGTCAGTCTGTGTGTTATGTTAAGTTTTTGTCAGCATATACATACATACCTCATGCATTTTATTTGCATTTTCATTCATATTGCATCACTATCACTCTAGTCTGTCTTATCCCCTAGTGATAAAAGTCCTCTCAATCGAGTTGTCGGTTCTTTCCTCGTCAGGAAGTGAATCATCTGAACAATCTCGCCTCCAGTTATTTCTGAATTGAAGATAGGTCCTGGACCACTTTGATAACTTGGACCTCTGAAAAACCAGAGAAACTTTCAACAGATATCACTCTTCGCCATTGAAGATGATATCCTTGCTTTCCCGGATTAAGGAAAATCCCTAGAGAAAGCCCCTTAATCGGAGCTTCGGCAATACGACAATTTTTCTCCGAAAAAACCACTGATGAAAAGGTCATCGACACCTCAAAATTAGATCCCATCATATGGCATTTCTCTGGGAAGATCACGAGAAAAGTATGATGTAAGACCCCAAGCAGAAGCAGTTTCTCAAGAAACTAGCTTTCCCCAGTAGAAACAAATGGCGTCTCTAATAGAGAATGTTTGTGCAACTCTTCAACTCGGACGACTGGGTTTCCCAGCAACTCTGACATCAAAACTTTTTCCATCAAATGACATCTCCCCAGGAAAATTCGGTGAGAAGTTTAAGGAAAACCACTACGCATAGCGTCCCTTGTCAATTAAGTTTATTGACAAAAGAAACTTAGACCAGTTCCTTGGTAGGAAACCAGGATCGAGGGGAAGTTTAAATTAGAAACAGAGACCAGTTCCTTGGTAGGAAACCAGGATCGAGGGGAAGTTTACATTAGAAACTAAGACCAGTTCCTTGGTAGGAAACCAGGATCTAGGGGAAGTTTACATCAGAAACTAAGACTAGTTCCTTGGTAGGAAACCAGGATCAAGGGGAAGTTTAAATCAGAAACTAAGACCAGTTCCTTGGCAGGAAACCAGGATCGACGGGAAGTTTATTTCCGCAACTACCATTCATAACCACCATCAAAATTTCGGTTATTCCGATATTTAATCCTCTTGCACCCCGAATGCCCAAATACCTTCGTCATTCACACCTTCGGGTCCAAGAAGATTAAATAGGTGCATCTGTCATACCCCAAATTTTAACCACTAAGATTCCCATCATTGTGTAAATCATCATCACAATATGGATGTACCTTTATGCCTCATCAATCTCCTCAAGAAATTATTGAGCATTCACTACAATCAAAATTAGGGTTTCAATCCCTCTCTGAGTGCTTAGATAAATGATCAATCAAGGAATGACATGATCTTCAACTTGTCTACACTCTCAAACATACACAAAGGATCAAAAGGACTCACACTTCAAGGATTAAGCCCAAGGATGCTCCCTTCTAGGTGGATCAGGCCTCAAGATCGACAGTGTCACCAAATTAGGGTTTTGGTCGACCAGGGCCTCCAGATGGAAAATTTCCTCTGGGCATGAGCCAAAGATCCAAAACATAACCTAATATGCTCCATGGAACCTCATAAACCCAATCATCAAGTCAATTTTGCCTCAGGGGATGCATTCATCAAAAATCAGGAATTAGGGTTTCTTGACCTAATTCACCCCTAAGTTGACTTTTGGGACCAATTATGAACCAAGACCTCAAGAGAGGATTTTAAGGTCTCCAATATGCCACATTGATTCATTTGGGACAATGGATTGATCCAAGAAGCTTGAGCAACAAGTCTCAATTTCATCTGGACCACAATTAGGGTTTTGTGAGAAAAGTCAACTGTAACTTTGACTTTTGACCAGCACATGCTCCCAACCCTAAGACATGATTCAATACACTCTATACCACCAATGGAACATGTCCATCAAGTTTGATTTAGGTCAAGGACATGATTTCCTGAAGAATTGCACAGTTTGGAATTCATCTGACAAAAGTCAACTGTGCACAAAAGTCAAACTTTGACTTTTTGAGATTTTTCACTAAAATGGATTTTTAACCCTAAAATGTTGTTTATGTATGATTTGAATCATCATTCATCAAGAAAAATCAAAGAAAGTGGGATAACTTGTAAAAGGGGTAACCATAAAAAACTTAGAAAGGGTACAAACTTTGGAGGATCATAACTCCCAAACCACAAAGCCATTTTTCCCCATCCAAAGCTTGATTTGTAGATCTCATTGCCCTCTACAAAAGCTTCATACAGACCTATGTCCAAATTCCTCATGGATTTTGAGTTATAGAGTGATCAAAATCAAGAAAAGTCACTTTGTTCCAACATTTAGTGAAAATTTCACTAAGTCAGAATCTGCCTTCACTTTTTTCCAAATGTAGGGGCATTTTTCACTTGGATCCAAAAAGTATCAAAACCAAATATGATCAAACAGTTGTTGTATCATGTAAGGCTTTCCAAAATGGCCAAGAACATCACCAAATTCAATTTGAGCTATGAGATATGGTAGTGGCAAGATGCCTTGCTGAAATCTGCCAAGGCAAGGCAGACTTTTGCACTTTTGGTCGATTTGCCAAAATCAGCCAATTCCAAGCCTTGTCATCACCTTGGACACATCCGAGAATTGAATCTAAAGGGGAAAATCACTGAGCCAAGCCTCCAAAGTCCTTGGAACAAGAAATAGCATGCCAAACCTAGAATTGCCTAAAATAGGGACAAGACTCCTATTTTGGATTGGAGCATTCAATGGAAGCATCAAGGTGGCATGGACTGAGCTATTAGCAACTGAGTTCAGTCAAGACTTATCCAAGACCAAGGGAACCAGCAGCCTGTGCCCTAACCTCTAGTCAATGGCTAGAGGAGACTTGGATTTTTATTTGCTAACATTGGCCAAACCTACTCAGCAGTTGCCATTCACTATTCCTTGCAAAACAAACTTGCTCTACTATAAATTGAGCCCAATTGTTATCAGTTTAAGTACACCAAAGGCCTACAACACTTGCCTTTCCCAAAATCCACTTCTCACTCTCAAAAATGCCTTTCTTAGCAAGTCACTATCGGGTTTTTCATTAGAGAGCAATTCCACTCAAACCAATCACACACACACACCTCATATACATCATATGTGAGCTGATCAAACACTTAAACAACATCTGGAACGCTGATTTCTCAGAATCACCAGTCAATTCCTCAAGGTTTTAACCAATTGCAGTTGAGATGTCATGAAGTGATCCAGCCAATTTCCATCAAGTCCAAGCATTCAAACACACTCCATAGGGTGTGGGGATGCTGTTCAGATCATCACAACTCATCTGTAACACCTCCAACTCATAAATCACTTTGAACATGCTGTCACGACCTAGAGGTAAGCCTAAACTTGGTCATCTCTCAATCTATGCATATTTCCTCGCACAATACTTTTGCCAAATGTTCATAATCATTCATGGAATGTTTCCCCTCAAGTAATTGCTTTGTTTATATCGTGTATCAAAAATCCCAGCCTTCATGCAGAATTTAGGGTTCTTGAAGATTTTTCGTGATTTCTTGTTTTATGCTTAATTTAAATGAAATTAATTGCCATAGACATGATCGTGAGGTTGAAACGAGTTGATTGGTATGTGGATTGCATGATATGATCAAGTATTCAGTGAGATTGGATAGAAAATGCAAATTTGGGGAAAACTGAAAAACGCGCGTGTTCTTCAGCTGTTCTTGGCGCCATTTTCACAAATTCAAATATTTGAATTTTGTGATTTTATTTAATTGATTCAAAAATTAATTTCTCTCTGAGTTTTAATGATTTTGAGTTAATTCTTTTTTTAATAATTCACAAAAATGTTAAAATATTTTATTTTCCCAAAAAATCCCAAAAATATTATTTATTTCATATAATTGATATTTTTGCAAAGAATTAATATTTTAATTGTTTTTGACATTTTGAATATTTTGTCCACCTTGATTTTGCAACTTTTAATGACTTCTAATTATTTTGTAGGTCAATACTTAATTTTTGAAACATTAATCCAAGATAACAATTTGTTTTCCATATGTTAAACAATTTTGATCATTTTAATTGAATTTTTATTCAATTAAAATACATTTTGAAAACAAATTAGGGTTTTTGGATTAATTTAACCCTCATAAATCATTTTCAAAACTTTTTGGGCCTCTTGAGAGAGTGTAAGACCCACCCCTTTGTAAATACAAACCTATCTTGGGCCTCACTTATTGTATAAGTCCCGTTGTATTTAAAAAGATCGGCGCTATCGTCGCCCTTTTAAAAACAAATCATCTGGGCTTACCCTTGTGTTATAAGCCCCATTATTTTTCTTTAAACCTTTTTGGGCCTCTTGAGAGAGTGTAAGACCCAAAACCCCCTTGTACATATAAACTTTGTGGGCCTCACTTATTGTATAAGTCCCTCTGTACAAGTAAATGGTACGACTGTCGTCTGTTTAAAACATCTGGGCCTCTCCTCGAGCTATAAGACCCATTCAAAACTTTTGGGCATCTATTAGAGTGTAAGACCCAATCCCCTTTGTACAGAAAACCTTTTGGGCCACAATCACTTATATAAGTCCCTCTGTACAAATTCAAACAGCAGTGCAATCACTGATAAAACCCTGGGCCTCTCCTTGAGCTGTAAGCCCCAAATTTTCTTTTCAAAGCACTTTCTCCTTTGATTTTGAATATACTGTTGTTTTCAATCTTTCTTTGTTGAACAACTAACCAAACAACATGGATGCTCTACAACCCGAGTAAGTGTTTATATGCTTTCATTTACCGCTTTCATATACATATAACTGTATTGTGGGGCTGTTTCGTTGTAAGTCTTCTTTCATAAACTCATATCAACTGTGTAGTAATAGTATAGATATTTAGAGTTTCCCCGGAAACTATATCTAGCACTAAATAAAGCCGTTTCGATTACTTTTAGAAATAGTCAAAACTAGATCCCCATAGGATTACCAGACACAGTCTTCCCTCCTCTTGGGGTTAAACAATATGGAGATATGAAAGGCAGCATTCTCGGTGAACCCTTTCATAGACTGTCACTCGTAGAAGTTGTCGAAGAAACTTTATTCCCTAGAGATGATCTTTTCTCTGTGAATGGCATCTCTTGAGTTTCTTCCAAATTCTCAAACTTTCCTGGCTTGATCTATTCTTTGTGAATAGCCTGTCTTGAACTTAACGGGGTTTGGGGACCCACAGGCTTCTTAAAAGCACTTGTCAAGAAACTCTACTCCCCGGAGATGATCTTTTCTCCGTGAATGGCATCTCTTGAGTTTCTTCCAAATTCTAGAACTTTCCTGGCTTGATCTATTCTTTGTGAATATCTTGTCTTGAACTTATCGGGGTTTGGGGACCCACAGGCTTCATAAAAGCATCCCCGCCTCCTCTTGGGTGTTGTACAAGGACCCGCCGGCTTCTTAGAAGTATTCACAGCCTCCTCTTAGGCTTTGTATAATGATTCTTCCTCCGGGAATGACAACCTCCTCTTGGGCTTCATGCAAGGACCTATCGGCTTCTTAAAAGTTTCCAGCCTCCTCTTGGGCTTCGTACAAATTGTCCCGACGACCTCCTAGAGGTATAGGAACAGAAATCAGTCATCTTAATAGAACAGTCTTTCCAAGAGTCTACTACTGTTTCTCAAAGCATAGTACAAAAGATGAAACTCTAGACTTGGACAGTCTAATTTCCTTGAGTCTCCAAGACATTCTCAAGCACCCTTCTAGAATAGGAAGGAACCCCGTGGACTCGGACAACCTCAATACCCATTGGATTTCCCATTTCCTTAAAGAAACAGGAAATAACCCCAATCCTTGGAACAAATCCATGAGTACATTACTCATATAAGAACTCATTTTCTCTTTGAACCAACATACTGGACCTGTCACTCAACTGAAACAGCACCATAGCCTCTCTCTTGGGCTTTATACAATGATTCTCCCCAGCGGAGTCAAACACCCTTTAGCCTCCATCTCGGGCTTCGTACGAGATACAAAAACACTCTCTTGTTGAGTATAAAACACTCTCTTGTTGAGTCAAACCTTTTAGCCTCCGTCTTGGGCTTTGTACAAGACACAAATCACTCTCTTGTTGAGTATAAAACTCTTGGCCTCTATCTCGGGCTTCATATGAGATACCATAGAGGACTCTCTTGTCGAGTCACTTCCCTTTTAGCCTCTATCTCGGGCTTTGTACGAGACAGATCAAAAATACCCTCTTGTTGGGCCATTAGCCTCCTCTTAGGTTTTGTATAAGGAAAACCTTTTAGCCTCCTCTTAGGCTTTGTATAAGAAAAACCACTGGTTGATCCAATCAACCTTTTAGCATCAAAGTTGTGCCTCGTTCACAGTACACAAACATCAATAACTCATTTCCCTTCATCTATTCACTGTAAGCGGCAAGCCTCTGGATCATCTACATCTATGCCACTGTCCCACTTTTAGCATGAGAAATTCCTAAGGAAAGATAGCATTGCTCTACACTGAGTTAAAGTCTTCTTCTTCAGGTTGGAAATCCCCTATAAAGGAAATTATGGCATTGTCAGATTCACACATCCCGGTTAAAGTAATTCTCCTTTATATACAGTTGTGACAGACAAACCCCTCTTTAGAGATGACAAATTCTCTCTAAAGACAACATCTTTTCAGCTTCACATCTTGGGCTTCGAACAAGATACAAATAGACCCTTCAACTTCACATCTTGGGGTTTGAACAAGATACAACCTACCTTTTGCTTCACGTCTTGGGCTTTGATCAAGACACCAAAACACCATTTCCTCCCATAGAATAAGAGGAACTACGATCGCTCTGATTTCCCAGTTCCGGTAAAAGGGAATACGTAGGCATAAGATTGAAAGGAAAAATCTTAGCGAGCACACTAAACAAAAACCCAAAATCCCATACTTTCATACATCCGTCCTAACATCTCAATCGATAGCCTAAAACACCCCTTTTTGACAAAATAACCTAGGAGAGACCCCGAATCTTTGTAGCATCTGTAAACCAACAGTTTTGACTGTTTAACCTCAGTATGCAAGCAGGGTTAGTTGGAGACATCTATTTCCCTTCCTTCATTAGCTTCAATAGGATAAAAAAATGAATCGAGCTGTAGTACTAGAGCGATCGTGCTTCGCAACCACATCCAAAAATCACTCGCTACAACCCCTTTTACAAGTTATCCCAGTTTTCTTGATTTTTCTTGATGAATGTTGATTCCAATCACACATTAACATCATTTAAGGGTTAAAGAACCATAATTGTGAAAAATCTCAAAAAGTCAAAGTTGACTTTTGTGCATAGTTGACTTTTTATCAGATGAATTCCAAACTGTGCGATCCTCTATGAAATCAAGTCCTTGACCTAAATCAAACTTGATGGATTGATTTCATAGGTGTCATAGGGTGTATTGGATCATGTCCTAGGGTTTGGGAGCATGTCCTGGTCAAAAGTTGAAGCTATAGTTGACTTTTTCCGCGAAACCCGAACTGTGGTTCAGATGAAATTGAAACCTGTTGATCAAGCTTCTTAGACCAATCCATTGTTGCATATGGATCAATGTGGTGTGTTAGAGACCCTTAACCCATGTATTGAGGTCTTGGCTCATGATTTGTCCCAAAAGTCAACTTAGGGGTGAATTAGGTCAAGAAACCCTAATTCCTGATTTTTGATGAATGTATCCCCTGAGGCTAAATTGACTTGATGATTGGGTCCATGAGGTTCCATGGAGTATTTTAGGTTATGCTTTGAAGCATTGGCTCATGCCCAGAGGAAAATTTCCATCTGGAGACCCTGGTCGACCAAAACCCTAATTTGGTGACACTGTCGATCCTGAGGCTTAATCCACCTGGAATGTTGCAACATGGTGCTTAATCCTTGATGTGGGAGTCCTCTTGATCCTTTGTGGGTGTTTGAGAGGCTAGACAAGTTGAAGATCATGTCATTCCTTGATTGATCCTTTGTCTCAGAGCTCTGAGAGGGCTTGAAACCCTAAGTTTGATTGTAGTGAATGCTCACCAATTCCTTGAGGAGATTGATGAGGCATAAAGGTACATCCATATTGTGATGATAATTTGCACAATGATGGTAGATCTTAGTGGTCAAAATTTGTGGTATGACAGATGCCCCTATTTAATCTTCTTGGACCCGAAGGTGTGAATGGTGAAAGTATTCGGGCATTCGGGGTGCAAGAGGATTAAATATCAGAATACCCGAAATTTTGATGGTGGTTATGAATGGTAGTTTGCCCATCCATATTCTTTTGCTAAGCAATGATGCTTAGAAAAGGTAAAAACTTCCCCTCGATCCTGGACTTCAGCCAAGGAACTTGTCTCAGTTTTCTTTTGAAATAAACTTCCCCTCGATTCTGGTTTCCTACCAAGAAACTGGTCTTAGTTTCTAAAATAAACTTCCCCTCAATCCTAGTTTCCTACCAAGGAACTGGTCTTAGTTGCTGAAATAAACTTCCCCTCGATCCCGGTTTCCTACCGAGGAACTGGTCTAAGTTTCTTTTGTAAACTTCCCCTCGATCCTAGTTTCCTACCAAGGAACAGGTCTAAGTTTCTGAAATAAACTTCCCCTCAAACCTGGCTTCCTACCAAGGAACTGGTCTAAGTTTCTTTTGTCAATAAACTTCTTAACAAGGGACGCTATGTGTAGCGATTTTCCTCAAACTTCTCGCCGAATTTTCCTGGGGAGATGCCATTTGATAGAAAAAAATTTGATGTTAGACTTGCTGGAGGAATCCAACCGTCTGAGTTGTAGAGTTACACAAACTTCTCTGTTGGGGATGCCATTTGTTGATTCTACTGTGGAAAACGAGTCTCTTGAGAGACTTTTTTTGCTTGGGGATATTACATCATACTTTTCTCAGAATCTTCTCAGAGAAACGCCATATGATGTGATCCAATTTTGAGGTGCTGATGACCTTTTCATCAGCGAATCTTTCGGGGAAAAACTGTTGTATTGTCGAATCTCTGATTAAGATGCTTTCTCTGGGGATTTTTCTTAATCCGGGAAAGCGAAGATATCATCTTCAATGGCGAAGAGTGATGTTTGTCGAACATTTTCTTGTTTTTGAGAGGTTCAAGTTATCAAAGTGGTTAAGGGCCAACTCCAATCCAGAAATAAACTGGAGGTGGGAGATTGTTCAGACGCAACATTTCCTGACGAGGAAAAAACTGACAACTCAATTAAGAGGACTTTTATCACTAGGGGATAAGACCGATTAAAGTAATAGTGATGCAATATTAATATGAATGTAAATCAATAATGCATGATGTATGTATGTTTATGCTGACACAACTGACACGACATACAAACTGACGGGTGAACACGACTGGATACTCGACCACTGCGGGGGACGAAGAGGTATCGCTGGTTCAAGATAGCAATTCTGCCTTGCTTAGGAGAAATAGTCCCTGCGGGGAACACCGTTGGTCGAGCTTAGGAGATGAGAACTCGACCGAGGGTATCAGATGGGAAAGTCGCATTTGATACAGCTGATCCTTCATTCAAGTGCACTGGTTTAGAAGGAGTACTTTGATTCTGCACTTTAAAGCTCGCTTACTTCTGGAGAAGCGATCGATGTTCTTTCGATGTTCAACAGTCAAAAGAATTGCCATCTTTATTTTAAAAGCAGAAAATTTTTTACAAGTAAATTCATTTTTGTTTTATTTCAAGAATCGTTGATCATGTTAAAATGTCATTCTATAAAGCTAAAACAAATAAGAATTGCAAACAAAAGTACAAGGGCTCAAATTTTTTGATAGGATGGAAATCAGCCAAGCGCGTGATTCCATATAGTATTTACAAAGTTAGAAAATGGTAATTTAAGGGAAGAGGGCTACATTGAAACATAAAGACCACTATCCTTCTACCAACTTTGAATTCGGGACATCCTGAGCTTCTGTCAAAGATGACCTTGACTGGACTTTTCTTTCGATGGATGGCATTACTGCTGAGGAGTTGAGCTGATCAGATGTAGTTACTTGCCATTATCCCTAACTTTTGCCTGGATTGTACTTTGAGATTTCCAATTCATCGGGATGATTTTTGATCATGTCTCTAATTTTTGCCTGGACCGCCCTTTCGGGTTTTCAATCCACCGAGACGTTTTTTTTTAGGCGAAGTATTTCTAGACTACGTCAACATTCGTGGCGTAGGCAAATTCCTCTGCATCCATGGTTGCAAGTCTCAAGGCGCCGCCTGAGAAAGCTTTCTTGACCACATAGGGGCCGTCATAATTCGGGGTCCATTTACCCCGAGAATCTGTGAGAAATGATTGTATCTTTTTGAGCACAAGGTCTCCTTTCCTGAAGACGCGAGGTCGGACCTTTTTGTCAAACGCCCACTTCATTCTCTATTGATACAACTGACCATGACATAAAACCGTTATTCGCTTTTCTTCGATCAGATTCAGTTCATCGTGTCGACTTTGACACCATTCAGCTTCTGTTAGCTCAGCTTCCATCAATAACCAGATTGATGGGATCTCTACTTCTATGGGGAGCACTGCTTCCATGCCATAAACTAGAGAGAAAGGGGTTGCCCCTGTTGAAGTGCAGACAGATGTCCGATAATCGTGAAAAGGAAAGGGTAGCATCTCGTGCCAGTATTTGTAGGTTATAGCCATCTTTTGAACGATCTTCTTGATGTTCTTATTAGCTGCTTCTACAGCTCTGTTCATCTTGGGTCAATAGGGAGATGAGTTATGGTGTTCAATCTTGAACTCTATGCATAACTCTTTCACCATCTTATTATTCAAGTTAGATCCATTGTCCGTAATGATCTAGCTCGGAACACCATAACGGTAAATGAGATTGATTTTGATAAATCAGATCACCACTTGTCGGGTCACATTGACGTATGATGCTGCTTCGACCCACTTGGTGAAGTAATCAATGGATACCAGAATGAACCGATGTCCGTTCGAAGCCTTGGGTTCAATCATGCCAATCATGTCGATTCCCCATATGGAAAAAGGCCATGGGGAAGAAAGAACTTTGAGATGCGTTGGTGGTACATGGATTTTGTCGGAGTATATCTGACACTTGTGACACTTCTTCATGTACTTGTAGCAGTCGGATTCCATGGTTAACTAGTAGTACCCTGCTCTCAGAATTTTTCTCGCCATTGCGTGTCCGTTGGCATGAGTGCCAAAGGATCCTTCGTGAATTTCCTTCATCAGCATGTCTGCTTCTGGTCTGTCTACGCATTGGAGCAAGACCATGTAAAAATTCCGCTTATAGAGTGTATCACCGCTCAGAAAGAAGCTGCCAGCTAGCCTTCTGAGGGTTTTTCTGACTTTCCTTAGTGCCCCAGGTGGGTACTCTTGTTTCTGAAGGAAGCATTTGATATTGTAATATCAAGGTTTTTCGTCTATGACTGCTTCAATCGTGAAGATGTAAGCGGGCCTTTCAAGGTGCATTATGTCGATCTTAGGTAGGTCGTTCCATTGACCTACACTAATCATGGAAAAGAGAGTGGCTAATGCATCAGCCATGTGATTCTCATCGCGAGGGATGTGATGAAACTCGATTCTGTTGAAGAAAGGTAACAACCTTCTTACATAATCTTTGTAAGGAATCAATCCTGATTGGTACGTGTTCCAATCTCCTTTGATTTGATTGATAACCAAGGCTGAGTCGCCATATACGTCCAAGTTTTTGATCCTCAAATCAATCGCTTCCTTGAGACCCATAATACAAGCTTCGTATTCGGCCTCGTTGTTTGTACACTTGAACGTAAGTCTGGCGGTGAAAGGAATGTGGGTACCTTGAGGGGTTATGATGATTGCCCCAATTCCGTTTCCGTAATGATTGACGGCTCCGTCAAAGATAAGTCCCCATTGGGAACCTGGTTCTGGCCCTTCACTGGGTAGTGGTTCATCGTAGTCTTTCATTTTTAAATACATGACATCTTCGTCTGGGAAGTCAAACCCGACTGATTCTTGATCGTCAATCGGTTGATGAGCCAAATGATCGGCTAAAATACTTCCCTTAACGGCTTTCTGAGCATGGTATTCGATGTCGTATTCTGATAACAACATCTGCCAACGGGCAATCCTTCCCGTGAGAGCAGGCTTTTCAAAGACATACTTGATCGGATCCATTTCTGAGATTAACCAAGTAGTGTGACGAATCATATACTGGCAAAGACATTTGGCTGCCCAAGCCAAAGCGCAACAAGTTTTCTCAAGCATCGTGTACCGAGTCTCGCAGTCGGTGAAATTCTTGCTCAAATAGTAAATGGCAGACTCTTTTCTTTTTGTTTCGTCTTGTTGGCCAAGCACACACCCCAGAGAGTCTTCCAAGACTGTTAAGTAGATGATCAACGGTCTTCCTTCCACTGGAGGTGATAGAATCGGCGGGTTCAACAGGTATTGCTTAATACTGTCAAAGGCGGTTTGGAAGTCCTCTATCCAAACGCAGTCCTGGTTTTTTTTGAGTAATTTGAAAATCGGCGCACACGTCGTGGTCATGAGGAATATGAATCTGGAGATGTAGTTCAAACGTCCCAAGAATCCTCTGACTTATTTTTCAGTTTTCGGAGAAAACATTTCTTGAATGGCCTTGACCTTGTCAGGATCAACCTCAATTCCTTTCTGGCTGATGATGAACCCTAAAAGTTTCCCTGAACGGACACCGAATGTGCACTTATTGGGATTCAAGTGGAGTTTGTACTTTCTCAGCCGCTAGAATAGGTTTGACAGGTGGGTCACATGCTCTTCCTCTGTTCTAGATTTTGCAATCGTGTCATCGACATATACCTCAATTTCCTTATGTATCATGTCATGAAAGAGAGTAGTCATGGCCCTTAGATAGGTTGCCCCAACTTTCTTCAAACCGAACGGCATTACCTTGTAACAAAAGGTACCCCATGGGGTAATGAACGAAGTTTTCTCCATGTCTTTCGGCGCCATTTTGATTTGATTATAGCCCGAGAATCCATCCATGAAGGAGAAGACTTTGAACTTTACTGTACTGTCTACCAGCATGTCAATGTGTGGTAAAAGAAAGCCATCCTTTGGACTAGCCTTGTTTAGATCTCTGTAGTCGACACACATTCTGACTTTTCTGTCCTTTTTTGGAACGGGTACGATGTTGGCTAACCATTGAGGATATTCTGACGTGGCGAGGAAACCCGCGTCAATCTGTTTTTGTACCTGCTCTTTGATTTTGATGGCCATGTCCGGGTGAGTCCGTTTCAACCTCTGTTTTACTGGCGGACATTCTGATTTTAATGGTAAATGATGTTCCATGATGCTGATATCCAACCCTGGCATGTCCTGGTAGGACCAAGCAAACACATCGGGAAATTCTTTGAGAAGCTTTGTCAGACTCTCTTTTGCAGTTGGACTAAGCAGTGCCCTAATTTCTTTTCTCTCTTTTTCTGAACCCACGCTGATCGTTTCCAACGGCTCTTTGTGAGGTTCAATGGACCTTTCCTCTTGTCTAAGTAGTCGGGAGATCTCTTCTGGAATTTCGTCGTCAAATTCTTCTTCAGCCCCAAATACCGGGAACTCAAAGTTTGGAGAAGGCATCAGATCATATGTTTCAACGGGGTTTAAAACAAGCAATCTGCATGACGTGATGATTTGTGTTTAGAAGAGATAGAGAGAATGAAAGTGTGTGCAGTGTATTTAATTTGGAAAAAACTACTTGTTTTTATTATTTGTTGTTTTTTAGGATTACCATTTTCTGAGAAAAGCGAAAAGAGAAAACAATCCGAAGTGGGATATTTACAGAAAGCGAGCCTTATCAAAACATCTGTTTCACCTGGGCAGGGTGAAAGGTTAAAGACGACAATTACTTTGACTTATGAACAATCTTTGAAAAATCGACAACAACCCATTGGCGGTGAACTCCTCGGTGAATCACAAAGTCTGGTACCTTCCTTGATTTGTCTTCAGAAATAACGCTGATTTCTGATGGAGCAGGATCATTGGAATCTGTCTCCCAGGCAGAGTTGTCGTAGGAGGATTCTTTAGTTGTATTTTGCATATGATTGGTGCTCTCAGGCAAATCTCCCCATCCAGTTAGCTGGATGTCTTCGAGCCTGATACGAGAGCTCTCAGGAGCAGTGTACTTGACCATGAAGTCAAATTTTCCACTTGGTTGTCCCAAGGTGTCCCACACTTCTTTGGAACTAGAGGAGTCATCTCCCTCAATGATGTTGACCTCAGGAAAAGCGTAGCTGATGAATTCTAGTCCGGAAAGCTTTGCCAATTCATCGTTGTACTGGATATTTTCTGAATGACCTGAGTAATGATCCCATGACATGGTGGGGACACAGGTATTCTGTTTAATGATGCTCAGCTAATTTTCATTGTTCGGCTGATTTTCTCGCCCTGAGTTTCCTGGGTACGGCTGCCAGATAGGCAGGCCATCCATTGGGCCATGGTAGTTGTGGTCAAAGTTGTCTCTCATCAAAGTGTTTTCCTCTAATGAGTTTGGGGGAGCACGGCATCCTTCCGGATCACAATCTCCGTATATCATTTCAACGTCTGACCTGGGTATAAATCTCGGACTCTGTGCGGGATAGAAAAATGGCACAGGCACCTCTTCCTGAGACATATAACCATCCTTGTTAAGATAGGACTTCCATTCCTCATCCGTGTTAGAGGGATCCTCTTCGTTGATAGTATGGACCGTTTGAGGCACTAGGTGAAGGAAACCTCCACTGTGGAAAATGTCCTGAATGGGATGAAAACTTCCATCGTTAGCAGCCATCTGGGTGCAGGTTGCAAAAAAACCGAGACCCTTCTTTGTTTTATTATCAGTAGGAATGACAAGCTGTCCCCATCCCTTCGTATTGTTACTTTCCACTGCCTCGAGGGCGTCCTTATATGAGAAAATAGAGGTTCCTTTCTCTGATTGATTCTCATTGCTCACCGAAAGTGCTTGGAACTGAGTTCTAACAACCTCCTTGGGTTCTACACAAGTAGACGATGATAAGTTACTCACGAGCAAGGCTTGTTCTCCACAGACCATGACAAGTTGATCGTTCTTGACAAACTTCAGTTTCTGGTGCAGCGTCGAAGTGACTGCCCCAGCCTGGTGTATCCAAGGTCTTCCTAATAAGCAATTGTACGCTGCCCGGACGTCCATGACCTGGAAAGTGATTAGGAAAGTGTGAGGACCTATAGTTATGGGAAGGTCGACTTTGCCAATAACTATTTTCCAAGATCTGTCAAAGGCTTTGACGATGACCTCATTGCCCCTCATTGGGGATCCTTTGAATGATAATCGCATTAAAGTGGACTTCGGCATAACGTTGATGGCCGATCCGGTGTCTACCAGTACACTGGCTAAAGCATCGTGCTGGTAGTTAACTGTGATATTGAGCGCCATGTTGTGACTTTTTCCCCCCTCTGGCAAGTCCTCATCACTAAATCCTAAGTTGTTGCAGGAAGTGATGTTAGAGATGATGCTATCGAACTGTAGTATTGACACATCCTGTTCCACAAAGGCCTGCTCTAAGACTTTCTGTAGAGCCTCTCTGTGCGCTTCGGAACTGAGTAAAAGTGATAGCACTGAGATCTTTGAAGGAGTTTGTAACAGCTAATCAACAATGTTGTATTCACTCCTTTGGATGAGCTTTAGCATCTCATCATTGTTTTTTGAAAGGTCGGGATCACTGGACTAATCGACCGGTGGATTAGGAACGTCTGTCGGAAGTTCCTTTTCTTTGTTAGATTCTCCAACTCCTCAGTTGAAGATTCGACCGCTCCGTGTTACTCGACTGATATGTGCAATATTCACAACGGAGGGTAATGGAATTTACCTTCCATTCTCAATTATCGTTACACTGTATTTGTAAGGGATTGCCTTAGCTGATTCATACGGTAACGGTCCCGATAGATAGATAACTACAAGAGCCTTCTGATTTTTCTGACTATCGTAAGTAACTTCAATCAGTTCCTGGCTAAGAACCTTTGATTCGTCCCGTAGAGGGATGATGGTACAAACATCCTTGTTCTGTTGATGATCAGAGATTATGACAACGTCTCTGATTTGATCAGTGAAGTAGTTCGGCGTCCAGTTGATTGGCTTGGAACTCGGAAATGGGTGAATCTCTTTACGATCCAACTGACCTTGAAGAGCTGCTCGCACGAGGTAGCATCCTTGATTATTCTCTGAACAAACTCTACAACGCTCATAGTTGTGTGGTGGCACTTGGCCATGCCCGCTTTGGATACACTGTAACCTCACCTGGTTTATTTCCATAGATCGGACATCCTGACTTTGACGCCGAGTAGGGTTTCCATTAAGCACATTGATTTGTCGCGTGTCTTCATCCATATAGATTGGAAGCCACCAGTGGTTTAACAAGTGTTGCAAAGTTCTTTGAACGAGAGCGCACCTTTGGTTACTCTCACAACATCCTTTACAGTTCTGATAATTATGTGAAGTGAGAAAACCAAGTTGGACCTGCCTGGCATGTAACTCCACCAAGCTGGTATTCATCAGACGAATTTCAAAGATTTGAATCATGTTGATCTGATAAAGATTTTTATCATGGTAGTCCTGGATCCACCCAAGATCCATTTGACGCTGGAGGGCCTCTTATACAAAAGAGCATCCTTGTTTGTTTACCGAGCAAGTCAGACAGGATTTATAATCGTGTCGCGGCAGATTATGATACTGGCTTTGCCTGGAGTGCATCACCACCAAGTTGGCATTCATTGAATGGATGTCGTGGTTCTGAATGATGCTGGAATTCGTATAAGTCATGTTGACCCCACGAACTCGATGCTCTTGGATCCACCCGAGATCCAATTGTTCCTGTAGAGCTGACTGTACCACAGAACATCCTTGATTGTTCTTAGAGCAGATATCATACTGGTGATAATTATGAGGTGGCACATGGCCATACCTGCTCTATCTACAATGCATCTTGACCAAGTTGGTCCTTAATAAGAGTACATCATGAATTTGATAGATGTTGTTAGACTCTCCCTCTATCAAATTGACTACAGCTTTCTCGTGTTGAGGCAACAGGTTCGTAAGAACATTTGGATTCGTATCTTTGAAATATAAGACCCCGCTCCTAACAAGCTTTTGTACGTCGGATTTGAAACTGAGACAGTTTTCTATGTTATGCCCTGGTCCTGATTGATTGTAAAGACAAGTCTGATCCGCTTTGAACCAAAAAGGCGGATTTTCCGGTACTGTAAGAGGAGACTTGGTTTGGATATGCCCCTTGACCAGTAGTAACAGGAATAGCTCTGCGTACAACACAGGTATAGGGTCAAACCCTGGTGGTCGTGTCGTACGATTGTTGTTGTAATGAGGACGAGTCTGCTGAAGAGACTGTTGTGTCCTTTGTTGAAGTTGCTGTTGATTAGGTTGGCTCTGCGCAAACTGAGGTTGATACGTAGGAACAGGCACGGGGTTGATAGCAGGAGTTACAACTGCTAATGGTTGGTATCGTCACCTTTGCTTTCCGAGAGAGATATTCCCGATATCTTGCTCTTTTTTCTTAGGGAGAGAACTACCGTATCATTTTGTACCACGTGATGATCCAACGTCTTTTACTAAACGTCCTTCTCAGACGGCTTCCTCAAGACGAACTCCCATGCGTACCATCTCGGTAAAGTCACTGGGCGCACTGGCGACCATTCTGTCGTAGTAAAATAAACTCAAGGTCTTTAAGAAGATCTTTGTCATCTCTTTTTCCTCAAGAGGTGGACAAATCTGAGCGGCAATTTCGCGCCATCTCTGAGCGTATTCTTTAAAGGTTTCCTTATCCTTTTGTGACATTGATCTGAGCTAATATCTGTCCGGTGCCATGTCCAAATTGTATTTATATTGTTGAACGAAGGCAGCGCCCAGATCTCTGAATGTGCCGATCGTGGCACAGTTTAAACCCATGTACCATTTGAGTGCGGCACCGGTTAAACTATCCTGAAAGTAGTGAATCAGTAGCTCCTGGTTCTTTGTCTGAGCTGACATTCGCCGAGCATACACCACCAAGTGGCTCTGAGGGCAAGAGTTACCCTTGTACTTTTCAAAGTCGGGTACCTGGAATTTGTCCGGGACTTTCACATTGGGGACCAAGCAGAGGTCCGCAGCTTCCTTTCCAAATAAATCCTGGCCGCGTATGTCCTACAGTTCTTTCTGCATTTCTAGGAATTGTTCCTGGAATTCATTCATTCTGTCGAACATGCTGTCATTTCCACCAGACAGTATATGTGGAATCTATCCTTTCGGGACAATGTGTACCACGGGTGGTGGTATAATCATTATGGCCGAGACTCTCGGTGCCTCCCGAAGTTTGTAACCTTCAGGAGTTGCTGTCATGCCCCTGGCATCTTCGCTTTCCCGAAGTTTGTGACCTTCAAGCCCAGCGGTTCTTGCTGCAGTTCCTTGATCTTCATCGATCGGCGGAACATATCCTTCCGGGATATAGTTAATAGGCATGCCCAGGGACGATCTTTCGGCATTTTGTACCTAGGATCGAACTTCTCCACTATGGGCATAGATGTGATCTCCGAGATCACAGTCATTTGTTGTTGCATTTGAGCTTCTGCTAGAGCTTGCATGTCGTTATGAAGCTTTCTCATATCCTCTTTCAGACTGTTAATCTCTTCTCTCAACTCTCTGTTCTCTTCCTCGAGATCATATATCTTTTTCTGACGATTGGCCTGAGTATTGTATGAATGAGACAGCTTGACTCTAGAATCAAGACGCAAACATGAGATTCGTAAGTAAGAAGAATGCGTTATGTGAGAATGATGAATGATATGTAATGATTATATTAATTGTATGTTTTTGTTTATTCAAAGTAAACTTCAACAATTAGATTGCGCATATCAAACAGTGCGGAAACCCCGTTTTATTGAATTCAAAGGATTGCGGAAATGGAAATGCAGTAGATTACAAAGTGCTGAAAAAGGAAACCTAAACTAATGGATCCTGAGTCCTCTCTGAGGAGAGCTCAAGTGCTGGTTCTGGTGCTTTCCTTTTCTTTGACCGGGGCTCTCGGGCCATTGTCGGGTTGTCATTCCTCTGCCAAGTGAAAGGAGCGAGCAAATTCCTTTGGTCATCCTGATTTTCTACAGCATGTTGCTCTAAAATTTCAATAAGAGCATCCTTTTCTTTTAATAGCTGCTGTATTTTCTTACATTCCACATTGAGAATACGGTACTTGTTCCTCCAAGACCTATTCTCCTGCTGAATTTTGCTGAGAGTAACTTGAAGCTTTTCCGTCTCAGACATAAAATAAAGGGCAGAGTCCCTTAATGGAAGAACTTCCTGGCGAGGGTAAGGCATCCTCAGCTTGAGAGCTCTAGTTTGTACCTAGTGGAGATAGGGCTCCACCGAGACACAGTCTGCTTTTCCTAGAGACTCTCGTCCTTTCCTATGAACATGTTTCCAAGCGTGCACTATTTCTGTCTTTAGTGCCCTGTCATTTTCTCCTTCCTTGAAGAAAAGACCTTCCAGATGAGCATTCCGCGGGACATGCCTCATCGGGTATCCAAATTGATGACGAACTAAAATTGGGTGATAATTGATTCCTCCCTTAGTTCCTATAAGGGGTACATTTCGTAGATTCGATTGTACTAATCGATGTCAGAGTTGGTAAGAGACATGACTCTCTGTGACCAACGTAAAGTATTCTTTTGATCCCAAAATGCAGCAGACTTGGGCAAATGGGAAGTGAACCACTTGTACAGCAGGGGTACGCAGCACGTGATCATTCCTCCACTGTATAAATTCCATAAGTGTACCGAATGATACACATCTGTGAGCAAGGTCGGTACAGGGTTTCCAATAAGGAAAATCTTAATGGCATTGATATCTACAAAGTTATCGATGTTGGGAAACAAAAATAACACATAGGTGAGCAAAACAAAGATGCTTTCGAAAGCGGCCACGTTCCCTATACTAGAAAAGTACAGGGCTTTCTTTGTCTAGAACTGGGCTGGCAAACCTTGGATGCCACCCTTAGTGGTCATGTGAGTCCTGACTTCTGACTCATCCAAATAAATTGCTCTTGCAATGGTCTGATCCTTTGGAATTTCTTCCAGTCCGAAAAAGGGAGCTTGATTAGTAATATGTAAATCAATCAGGTGAGAATACTCCTCCAGCATTGGTGCAAGCTGATAATCCGAGAATGTGAAGCAATGATAGACCAGATCGTAGAACTAGATTAACATGGACATGATTCCTTCAATTACGTGGACCCTTAACAAGGACAACAGTCCTCCATACTTGGATCTGAAAGCCTCGTGGTTGGTGATCATTCTCGCCAAACCTCTTAAATCCTCTAACTTTGGAACCTTGAAGGTGTACTTATGAGTTTTCCTTCTACCGAAAACCATTAGCGCAATCTCCTTTCTCTGACATTTGCAATTATTGTCTTAGTTTAATTTGAAAAAGAGAGACTAGAAGAGAAGATTTTCTTTGTTTTAATGTTTTTTAAATGAATGTATGAATGCAGCACACAAAAACATAGAAAAAACATGGGGTCAAAGGGTCGGTGTCATGAAGTCAAGGCTCTACCCCCCTCCCCCCAAAGGTTTATACTGGTGATTTTTTGTACCTGTCCGCAAAATCATTGACCCCTCTGGGATAACAACAGCAAGTGGATCGCTAGCGAGCTGATGTATCCTGGAGTGATCTCAGATGAGGGTAGTATCACGTGATAACTATTTCCGATAGCTTTCGTACTACAAAATGGCTCAAATCTACTAAAAACCTCAGCTTCTCAGATAACCCAATCGACCACACTACTTTCAACAACCGAAGTCGTATAGGCAATGTATCTGCAAAGGGAGTCTCCATTGAGTTTGATGGTAGATCGGGGGATCTTAACTGGAATTCACTCTCAGCAAGATTACCCGCATTGCCATCACCTATCTTAGGTGTATACTCAATCTTTCCACATGCGGCATCACACGCATTCTCATTAGCAGAAAAATAAATACAGATATCAATTAGGAAAAGCTGTATATATATTTGTCTTAATCATCCTAGACCTCTAGTCTTATGATCCTATACAAACAATGACTCCCCAGCCGAGCTGTCATATTTGTGACATGAATTTAGGGTTTCGTCCCTTGGGAAAGCAAGAAAGAATGCCTCCCACTATGGTCACTAATCTGCTGTGGAATTTTCTAAGGTTTCTACCTAAGAAATGAAAAAGGAATAGGATCATAACGATGATTCTCCCCAGAAAAGTCGTCATTTTTCTATAGCATGAGTTTTATGTGCGGTTGCGAAGCACTATCGCTTTGGGGTACTACAGCTCGATTCATTTTTTATCCTATTGAAGCTGATTAAGGAAGGGAAATAAATGTCTCCTATTAACCTTGCTTGCATACTGAGTTTAAACAGATGATTGTTGGTTTACAAATGCTACAAAGATTGTGGGTCTCTCTTAGGTTATTTTGTTAGAATAGTGCCTAGGCGATTGATGGGAGGTTTAAGACTGATGCTTTTCGGTTGATTGATGGAGATACTGGATTTTGGGTTTTTTTATTAGTGTGATCGCTAAGATTTTTCAATCTTATGCCTACGTGTTCCCGTTTAACAAAACAGGGAAATCAGAGCGATCGTAGTTCCTCCTATAGAAGGAGGAAAAATGTTGTTTTGGTGTCTTGTTCAAAGGCCAAGACGTGAAGCTAAAAGTGGTTTGTATCTTGTTCAAAGCCCAAGATGTGAAGCTGAAGGGTCTATTTGTATCTTGTGCGAAGCCCAAGATGTGAAGCTAAAGGGTCCTGACTTTAGAGAGAATTTGTCATTTCTAAAGAGGGGTATTTGGTCTGTTTGTCACGACTGTTGTGTGACTGATTATAAAGGAGAATTACTTTAACTGGGATATGTGAATTCATTAATTCCATAATTTCCTTTATAGGGGATTTCCAACCTGAAGGAGAAGACTTTAACTCAGTGTAGAGCAATGTTATCTTTCCTTAGGAATTTCTCATGCTAAAAGAGGGACAGTGGCGTGGATGTAAATAATCCAGAGGCTTGCCGCTTACAGCAATTAGATGGGGGAAAAGGAGTTGTTGATGTTTGTATGCTATGAACAAGGCACAACTTTGATGCTAAAAGGTTGATTGAATCGACTGGGGGTTTCCTTATACAAAGCCTAAGGGGAGGCTATTGACCCAACAAGGGGGTGCTTTTTATCTGTCTCGTACGAAGCCCAAATAGAGACTAAAAAGGGTTGACTCAACAAGAGAGTTTTTGTATCTCGTACGAAGCCCGAGATGGAGACTGAAAGGGTTTGACTCAACAAGAGAGTGTTTTTGTATGTGTCTTGTACGAAGCCCAAGACGGAGGCTAAAAGGTGTTTGACTCAACGAGAGAGTATTTTATAATCAACAAGAGAGTGATTTTATATGTGTCTTGTTCGAAGCCTAAGACGGAGGCTAAAAGGGTGTTTGACTCAACAAGAGAGTCTTTTATACTCAACAAGAGAGTGTTTTTTTATCTCGTACGAAGCCCGAGATAGAGGCTAAAAGGGTTTGACTCAACAAGAGAGTCTTTTATACTCAACAAGAGAGTGTTTTCGTATCTCGTACGAGGCCCGAGATAGAGGCTGAAAGGTTTTTGACTCAACAAGAGAGTCTGAAAAGGTTAGCTCCGCTGGGGAGAATCATTTGTACAAAGCCCAAGAGGAGGCTAACTTCACTGAGGAAGGATCATTATACAAAGCCTAAGAGGAGGCTAATTATGCTGGTAACTGCTTCAGTTTAGTGATAGGTCCAGTATATTGGATAAAGAGAAAATCAGTTCTTATAAAGGGGCTGATTAAAGGTATTGTTGTACTTTAGCACTGATTTGAGGATCGGGGTTATTTCCTATTCTTTAAGGAAATGGGAAATCCAAAGGGTATTGAGATTGTCCAAGTCTATGGGTGTTTTGAGAAATCGATTCTCAGGTAGTGAATGATCTTTGTATAATGCCCAAGAGAAGGCTGGTATGTTAAAGGATGAAGGTCAACCCATTAACTGGTCTGACACTTGACTCAGAAAGACAGCTCTAGCAAATTGATGACTAGTTTCTATTCCTATACCTGTAGAGGTCTCTGGGTCCTTGTACGAAGCCCAAGAGAAGGCATGAGAGCTTTTAAGAAGCCGAAGGGTCCTTGTACAATGCCCAAGAGGAGGCGGGGATGCTTTTAATAAGCCTGTGGGTCCCCAAACCCCGAGAAGTTCAAGACATGCCATTCACCGAGAATAGATCAAGCCAGGAAAGTCCATGAATTTGGAAGAAACTCAAGAAATGCCATTCATGGAGAAAAGATCATCTCTGGGGAGTAGAGTTTCTTTGACGATTTCTAAGGGTGACAGTCTGAGAAAGGGTTCACCGAGAATGATGCCTTTCACGTCTCCAAATTGTTTAACCCCAAGAGGAGGGAAGACTGTGTCTGGTAATCCTCTGGGGATTTTCGCGGTGAAAATTGGATACCATAGTTATTTGTTAACTAGGATCGCATTTTTAATGTCACCACCGGTCTTTGATTTTATCCATGGGAAGGGAGAAAAACCGAATTCCCATAATGCAATGCAAATGCACTAAGATTCTAAATTCGGGGGTTGGTTATACCTAGGGAAGGTGTTAGCATCCTAGATATCTGTAGTACTCTACAGGAACCTCTTGATTCATTTTATGTTATTTGTTATTTGTTTTGCTAAGGTTTTAGGGTAGGTGATTTATTATTATTATATTTTTTTAACCTAAGTGTGCTCGACAAGATATCGCATCTTGTGCCTACATATCCTGTCAGGAGGGAATCAGAGCACTTGTAGTTCCTTATTAAGGATACTAAAATTGTTTTAAGGTTTAGGAGAGAAGATGAGTCATCATCTTAAGAAAACACTACGCCAAAAATATGTTTAGACGACACCTAAAAGACAGCGCTTTTATACAAAAGCGCTTCTAAAAAGAATAAAAAAATTTCGCTAAAAAAAAGCGCCTTAAAAGAAAGGCTTTAGAAAGCGCTTTCAAAAGCGCTGTAAAAGACTGCCACCTTAGACCACCTTAGAAAGCACTTTCCAAAAAGCGCTGCTATAGGTATTACTTTAGAGAGCGCTTTTAAAAAGCGTTGTCTAAAGGCCACCTTAGAAAGCGCTTTCAGAAAGCGCTCTTATAGGACTCTAATTATTTTCACTTTAGAAAGCGCTTTCTAAGGAAAAGCACCCTCTAAAGTCCTTTACTAATTAAAATATAAAACAATTCTAAACATTTTCAGAGACACTTCTATTCATTTTCTCTCTCGACCGTTTCTCTAAACCCTTGTCGTCGTTCTTGCATTGCCATTGTCGTCGTTCTTGCATTGCCATTACCGTCACCGTTGCCGTCATTGTTGCATTCCATTCGTGAAAACGCTGTTGTAGTTGTTGTTGTTCTTATTCTCTTATCCTCTGAAAACGAATAAGGTACGTTGTTACTCTTTTATTATTCATTTCTCTGTTTTTAATTTTTGTTTTTGATTTGATTTTTATGCTGAAAAAGTTTTCACGATGAGGATAAAAGTTCCCTCTTTTATTGTTGCAGAATTGAACCTATTTTTTGCTTTTATTTTTCATGTATATTTGGCAAAGTATCAATCCTTAATCTTTCATCTCTTATTTTTACAAATGTCCCTCTTTTTTTATAATAAGCTCATTGTGTTATGCATTCATGATACAACCTAGTTTTGTGGAAGGTATTCTCATAAGGAAACTAATATTAAAGTATCTTCACAACGATGACTATTATTGAAAAGATACTTCATGATACAACCTAGTTTTGTGGAAGGTTACTTTTAAATATTTTCTACTGTATATTTGGCAAAGTTGATTAGTATAAACAACCTAGTATTGATTGAAATTGTATTTCGCTAGTTGTGTTGTACTATTTTTCCAATTGATTGTGTTTGGTCTATCCTTTTTTTCCAAGTTCATTTATTTTATTTTCTAGAACTTGTGACTTTTTGTTATAAGTTAATTGTCTACTTTATACTTATTGAGGAGAGAATTTTTTTGATACTTTAATGGTTGTCTCTCACCTTTCTTTTTGTATTTTTATCTGTTCTCTAAACTTAGTGATTCTAAAGTATTTATTTTGCTCTTGAGTACTTGGAATATGTAGGTGTTTACCTCTAATTGTTTCTTGTTTGTGATTACATGTTGCCACTTATCAAGTTATGACTCATAATTGGTCAATTAATGATATTTCATTTTATGATACGTGTATAGGGGTTACTTGTGTTCAAAGTGTGAAAGTCGGATCGTTTCCCTACAGGTATAACATTTTTTCTTTTTGTTTTTGTTTAGTTTAATTAGTATAACTATGGATAAGAAATGGATGTCTTCAAGTCGATTGTCGAAAGAGTACGACAATGGGGTATCGGAATTCGTTAAGTTCGGTGTTGTGCACGCCAAAGACCCCAGTCGAATGATATGTCCTTGCTTGGGTTACTGTTTTGGGTGTCGGGTTGACGCGGTTCAGTTGGAATCGCATTTATTGAGGAGTGGAATTGATAGAAGTTATACATGTTGGAATTTGCATGGTGAGAAAATTAACAGGAATGTTGAATCGGGGGATAATACGACCTACGCTTCATACGACAATGGCACAGATACATACGATTCTGATCGAGTCGAAGAGATTGCAGAAGCACTTGAAGAAGGTCTTAAGGATTGTCCCAAAATGTTTGAGAGGTTGGTAAGCGATGCAGAGAAACCGTTGTATAATGGTTGCACCAAATTTACAAGATTGTCTGTAGTATTAAAGTTGTACAACTTAAAGGCGGGCAATGGATGGTCGGATAAAAGTTTCACAGAATTATTGGCCCTTATGAAAGATATGCTTCCAGAGGATAATGCTCTTCCTAATCGAATATATGAGGGCAAAAAGATGTTGTGCTCTATTGGCATGAGCTATGATAAGATACATGCCTGTCCAAACGATTGCGTATTGTTTCGAAATGAGTATACATCGTTAAATGAGTGTCCTAAATGTGGTGTCTCTAGATATAAGAAAAAGTTGTCTCCAGCAAAAGTCTTATGGTGTTTTCCTATAATTCCGAGATTTAGACGCATGTTTCGTAGTGAGACCGATTCAAGACACTTGACTTGGCATGCAGATGAAAGAATTATTGATGGAAAGTTTCGACATCCGGCAGATTCACCACAGTAGATGAAAATTGATGATGATTATCCTGAATTTGGAAAAGAAGCAAGAAACCTTCGCTTGGCATTATCTACTGATGGAATGAACCCACACAGTATTCAAAGTATCTCACATAGCACTTGGCCTGTGATCATAATGATTTATAACCTACCTCCATGGCTATGTATGAAGCGTAAGTACATGATGTTAACTATGTTAATTTTTGGGCCTAGACAACCAGGGAATGACATAGACGTATACTTGCCACCCTTAATCGAAGATTTAAAATTTTTGTGGGAGAACGGTGTGGAGGTTTATGATGGGTATAGGAAAGAAAGTTTCAACTTGAGGGCGATGTTGTTTGGCACAATTAATGATTTTCCAGCATACGGCAATCTATCAGGGTACAGCATAAAAGGTCAATGTGCGTGTCCTATTTGTGAAGATAAAACAGATTGGAAGCGATTGGAGTTTGGTCAGAAGAATGTCTTTCTCGGTCATCGTAGATTCTTAAATTCTAATCATCACTATCGTGGGTGGAGAAAAGCATTCAATGGAGAGCCAGAACATGGTAGATCTCCAACTATATTGACAGGTGATCAAATTTTTGAAAAGGTGAAAGATGTGAGAACTCAGTTTGGAAAGCCTTTTGCACATACACTTGTCAAGAGTGGGTGGAAGAAGAGGTCAATTTTTTTTGAACTGCCATATTGGAAGTCGTTGTATGTAAGACATTTTCTCGATGTTATGCATATTGAAAAAAATGTATTTGACAGTGTTATTGGTACGTTACTCAATATACCAGGAAAGTCTAAGGATGGCCTTAAAGTAAGAAAGGACTTGGTACATATGGGGATAAGAACTGAATTAGGACCCTTGAAGAAAGGAAAACGAACATATCTACCACCTGCTGCGTATACTCTATCTAGAAAGGAGAAAAAAGTATTGTGTATGTTTCTAAGTGAAGTTAAAGTTCCAGAAGGATACTCTTCAGATATTAGAAGACTTGTGTCTATGAAAGACCTCAAGTTAAAGAGTTTAAAGACGCATGACTGCCATGTTATAATGGAACATTTTCTACCAATAGGTATATGTTCTATTCTGCCAGAAAAAGTAAGAAGCGCAATAACTAAATTGTGTTTTTTCTTCAAGTCAATTTGCAGTAAGGTGATCGATCATGCGATCTTACCAACATTGCAAAAAGAAATAGTTATTACTTTGTGTGATCTTGAAATGTATTTTCCTCCCTCGTATTTTGACATAATGGTTCATCTAGTTGTTCATCTGGTAAAAGAGACACAATTGTGTGGACCGGCTTATATGAGATGGATGTACCCTGCTGAACGTTATATGAAAATATTAAAAGGGTATATGAAAAACTGAAGTCGACCAGAGGGTTGTATTGCCGAACGATACATTGTTGAAGAAGCGGTTGAGTTTTGTAGTGAATATCTGTCCAATGTACAATCAATTGGACTCCCCAAATCTCATATTGTCGAAAAAAAAGAAAGAAAAAAGTTAATTGGAAATGAAGTTGTGACAGTATCAAGGGTCGAACGGGATCAAGTGCATTTGTATCTTCTGCACAATGAGAACGAGGTTGAGCCGTATGTTGAAATGCACAAGGATGTTCTCCGAGGTTTAAATCCGAATAGAAATGAGAATTGGATAGTACAAGAGCACAATCGAAGTTTCATACCTTGGTTTAAGGATCATATTTATTCAAAGTATTATTCAGACAGCGATTCAATAACAGAAAGGTTGAGATGTTTAGCATATGGTCCAAGTATGGTCGTGTTTTCTTATAGCGCATACGCAATTAATGGATACACATTTTATACCAAAGAACAAGATGATAAAAGTACTATGCAAAATAGTGGTGTCACCGTGGTAGCTGAAGCAATGCACATTTCAAGTGTGAAAGACTTAAACCCCAAATTTGCAAATCTGTCATATTTTGGGGTTATCGAGCGCATTTGGGTGTTTGATTATGAGAAGTTTCAGATTCCTATATTTCGTTGCAAGTGGGTTGAAAATAATAATGGCGTACGAATGGATAAGTCAGGATTTTTGCAAGTGGATCTTAATAGGGTGAGGTACAAAGATGATCCTTTTATTCTAGCCTCTCAAGCTAAACAAGTGTTCTATGTCACTAATCCAACAAGTACAAAATGGTCTATAGTGCTTTTATCTAACAAAGTAATTGATGAAAACGTTGGAGATCAAGGTGATATTGATGTTGATATTGAATCATTTACTAGAAATGATCAAGATGAAAATATTATAGCAAATGAATCATATACTAGAAATGATGATAATGAGGGTATTTGGATCAATCCAACCGTCCGTGTTGTTAAGAGACGGGTAGAACATACTCCAAACAAGAAAAGAAAGTGACGTTAGTGAAAAAGGTACTAGTTGTAAAATTATAGCTTATGTCATTCAATATAGCTTATATCATTCAATGGATTAGGATTATGGATTTTTATATTTATCATTTAATTTCTGTTTTTTTCTTTCTTACAGGTCAAATGTCTAGTAACCAGGAAGATACGCACGAGTAGCACGGGCTAGAGCAACCAATATTACATGGGTCAAAGTGGAGGTATATTAATTTTCACAATATTGCTTATTAGTGATGCTACTTGATAACGCAAAACATCTATATATTATTTCTTATTTGTTTCTCTATGTGTAGTGCCCTCGTCAGCATAATGGCATAGAGTGCGGGTACTTCGTTTTGAGGTTCATGAGAGAAATCCTTCAAATGGGACAATTGGAGATTCCTATTACGGTATGCATGGTTTTATAACTTCGGATTTATTTTAATATTTATCGGATATGTCATATAATTTATTACTTTTAACTAAATAATGCGTATTTTGTTTTGTTATGTAGTATTTCGATGATATGGCGTGTCCTTATTACACGAGGAAACAATTGCAAGATACTAAGGAGGAATTGTGCGAATTTTTTATTGCAAGAAGAATTCTTTCTTGAATGTATAGTTTTGTGAATGTAAATTCTAGTTTATTGAAATGTAAATTCTATACAGGTTTGAAACCATACAATTGAATTTGTGCGAATTCTGCATGTAAATTCTAAATTCTAGTTTATTGAAATATACAAATTCTAGTTTATAGAATTTGTGCGAATTCTGCATTAATGTAAATTCTAGTTTTGAAATAGAATTTGTTGATGGAAATGTGTATCCATACTGGTTTATTGAAATGTGAATTATACAGGTTTAGGGAAATATGAATTATACAGGTTTCAGCATAAAAAAATGGTTAAAATGGGATTTAAAAAAAAAATCTTTAAAATTATACGTAGACAAAAGACATCGCTTTTGAGAAAAAAGCCCTGTCTAAGGTTATACATTAGACAACGCTTTCAAAAGCGCTGTCTAAAGTCCACCTTTAGAGAGCGCTTTTAAGGAAAAAACGCTCTCTAAAGGTATATAAAAAAATCATTATACGTAAACATTAGACAACGCTTTTGAAAGCGTTGTCTAAAGTCCCACTTTATAGAGCCCTTTTGAAGAAAAAAGCCCTCTCTAAAGTATATAAAAAAATTCTTTAAAATTTTAAACGTATACATTAGACAGCGCTTTTAAAAGCGCTGTCTAAAATTCCCTTTTAGAGAGCGCTTTTGCATAAATAAAAAAACGTTGTCTTTACCTACGACGGCGCTGGCTTAGACAGCGCTTTTAAGCGCTGTCATAGGCCAAAAAAGCGCCCTCTTTTCCCTTGTTTGGCATAGTGAAACCACCACAGTTTTGAAAATGTTTGTATTTTGTGGGGTATGGGATTGTATGTCCCTTCTTTGAGATGATTAAAGTTTGATTTAAGTTTGTGGGGTATGGGAATGTATCTTGTGTGGAGAATTAGGTGGACTAAAGTTTGATTTAAAAAATCAAAATTAAGGGGGGACTAACCTAGGAAATCTATCCTAAGTTATCTAATTGACTTATCTTAAGGGTGTCGATTATGAATGCAAATGATGTGCACCATGCACAATAACATGGTTATCATGCATGGGATTTTCCCTTGGATATTTTATGCGCTTAAATTATTGTTATTTAGGCGAGGGTGCTAGCAAAGTGATGCTAGACTTGTGTCCAGTGATCGGTGGGTCGAATGCGATGCCCTAAGGCGATCGACTTACATGGGCAGAAAATGGGCTCGACGTTGGATCGGGGATTTTTAATGTTTTGAAAAGGTTTAGAGCCCAAGAAGAAAAACATACATACATACATACATACATACATCACATGCAATAATACACACAAAGGCAAAAAGCACGGCATAATATCAACTAAATAGTTCTAATCTACATCACTCAAACATACGATTTATCACGAGGGATTCTAACGGGGAGCGGTTTATTGAGAAAAGAGGTTTGATTTTTTAAGGTTTATTATTATTATAAAAATTTATTGTTAATTTTAAAAAAAGAGTTAAAGGTTTTTTTATCTTATTAATTAAAAAGACTAACATTAATATTTTAATAAAGAAAAAGTTTTACTATTTTAAAAAATGAAGGGTTTTACTAATTTTTTCAAAAAAGGTTATAACAATGGTTTATAATTTATTCTTTATTAGGTTTTATAAGAGAAGTTATTTTTTTTATATAAAGGGTTAAAAAGTTCTATATTTTAATTAATTTTTTAGTTATGTTAAAAAAACAGATTTGATTATTTAAAAAAGAGTTTACTAAAAAAAGGGTTAAATTAATTTAAAAAAAGATTTTAAATTAATAACGGAGTAATCTGGTGTGCCAGGTTAGGGAGGGTCCATCGCGGATCCTCGGATCTCAACCGTTCGATGCATACACGTGACAAATCTCACACTCTAAAACGGAGGGCGCATGGTGGGTTATGTGGGTGTGTGCGTATGTGATTATCAATTGATTAAAAAAACAGAAAAAAGGCATCTCTCTCTCTGCTCAACCGCTCATCTTCTCTCTCGTCATTCTCTCGAAATAAGGTTTGTGAAACCCTAGCGGCGCCGGCGCTTACCTCTCTCGTCCAATCTCTCATTCTCTCTCGATCTCTGCAAATCAAATATCAACAATCATAAAACCCTAACCCCAACAGACCCATACCCCATCATTCTCATTATTGATTACAAGATTACAATGACAACGAAAATCGGCGGAGATGGAAGCAACGCGGCGCGACTGGATCTCTGAGATTCTTCCTCACAGATAAGCTTTCGGTTTCTTTTTCTGATTCCTTCCCCTTTTCTGTACTTCGGGTGTGCGTGTGATTTTGATGTTTGGTTGTGCTCCTTGTGCGTGGGTATGTGAGTTTCTTCTTACTGCGTTACTATGAATGTGTATTTGGCTTTTTGAAAGGATTTCTCCTCAGTGTGAATTCGTTTGTGAATTCTCTCGAAACTGTGTGTATGCTTCTCCGTGAATACTGTGACGTGAATAATTTCTTTCTGATATCACTGCATCGGGTGATTTTGTGGTATGAAATATGTATGAATCTCACTATGATTTTCTGATGATCTTCTCCGTCTTTGATTTGTGAACCACTCCTCTTTTATAGCCACCTTGAGAGAAAATCAAATCCTGCAGTTTTGAATTCCTTTCCAATTTTGAATCCGCATGTTGGAGTATTTTTGGAACTTATTTGAATTGTGTCTAGAACATAATCGGTGTTGTTTTGGAAAGCAATCAAAATGTTTGAAATCTATTTTGGGAACAAAATATGCTGCCGTGGATATGTCCTAAACTTGCTTTTGGAAAGAAAATAACATACTTCAATGTTGATATATTGCTTCCGATTTAGCTTAAACATGTTTGAGAATTGCTGAATGTCATGTCTTGATTTGTTTCGGAAAGAAATTAATTTGTCTTGGACATGTCAGCTTATTGTTTGGAAACAAAGTGAAGATGTTTGATCCTTGTTCTTCTACGCAACTCCAGTAACACATGCTTTCACTTTTGTTTGTATCGGATTTTAACGGGTTTGGATTTGGTTTTACGTGCAGGTTCGGCTCAAACTTTATTGATGGTAACCATGTGTCACCTCTTGGGAGTGTATCTTTGCTTAACTGAGTAAACGAGATCAGTAGCATGAAGTTGTCAGATGATGCGGAGTTCCTCCATACCGTTCGTAAACTTAGAGCGAAATCTGACACCAACTCAACAATTCACCGTGTTTTCCAATTGCTATTAGCAGAGAAGTCGCAATGTCAGTATGTAGCATTAGAAACATGGGGGGTATGATTATTGTAAACAATTGAGCCAAGGAGTTCGGCCTGCTCGGGTACACCGGATGCTATCACTAGAATCAACCGCCTTCAGGAGCTTCAGCAGGCACTTCATCGTTTGCGAGTTGAACTTCCAAATTTCTTTTACAATTAACAAACTCTAGGTAACTCTCATGTAAGTCTGATGATCCTCTTTGGGTTGTTCTCCATTTTTTATTTATTTACATCTGTAAATTGTCGACTATGATTTTGAAAGGCTTTTAACTACGATTGCCATCATTCTGAAGTTGTTACGTATACGTAAGGAAACCGATAGATTGTGGGCATATGAACTGACTTTGCTCTTCTTATTGCGTACATGTCTTGTGATCTTGTGACGAGCAGCAGGTCCAGCACATTACTTTCCACAATAGAGAATTGCAGCATAATACCACACCAATGGGCATACACATCCTAGCAGACAAGGTGACCATCCTATATTGCGGTCAAAACCTGGAAGTGGCTTGTGCAGGCTGCAATCGTGGGTAGACATTGCACTGTCTATGATTCAATAAGAAGCCATGAGCTTATGTGCCAATTGATGACTTCAATTCAAAGGTTCTTTAGCCCATGTAAACTATGTAATGATCAGCTGTAATTACTTAATGAAATTTTGTTTTTTTTTAATAATTGCAAATACACTTGACACGGACTTGGATCTGAGCTCTTCATTTTGGAATTAATTTGAAGTTCCTTCCACAAATTGAGCTTATCATTTTAGTTTTAACTTCATATCTTAAGATAAGATTGTATTGCGAAAACAATCATGAAATTCGTCTTGTAGTTTGAATTTGAGGTTAAAACGTGTAAACTTGAACATGGGTAATCATGAGGTTAGACTTTGCACTTTATTCCTTGAAATAGGCTTGAAGGGAATTGAATTTGGAACTTGAACCAAACATGGAACTTAAACTTGAATTTGTGATAACCTGAGGCAACCCATATAAGGTCTCCTTGACGAATGAATCTTTCACATGAATCAATTTGGCCAAAATAAAAAATCTAGTGTACTTGATACCATCTAGATAAGTTTGAGCCAACGAACCCATTAGCATTAATCTTCTCAAATCAATCACATCCTCTTGAGGTCATAGAGACGACTAGACTTAATGAAACTCCGAGCAAGCCTTTAGACTATGCTAAACTTTTCACATGAACCAAAGCCTTGATGAGTATTGGAATCAATGACACATTTTGAAATACAACCTGCCATAAAACTTTAGCCAGACTCCGTATGAGCAAGCTTAACACCAATGGGAAGAGAACTCTGAAGCTCTTCAGGAGTATATGCTGAAACTCTTAAGAAAATTTGAGGAACATGACTAGTAGAAAACTCTAGGACATTTTTGAATCAGAAAAAAAAACGTCTTGAAGTACTTGACTGAGAGAATGAGTATTATCTTTATTTGAACTCAGCGCACCTACACAAACTTGTTAGTCGCAATAAACACGCACGCAAGAACTGCATGACGTAAAGATGTTATGCAAGAAAAGGTGGGGATCTTAGGGTCAAAAATTAGGGTGTGACAGATGCCCCTATTTAAGTTTCTTCTATCCGGAGATATGGAGATCGAAATCTCCGTCTTGACGAGATAGGAGGGACTTAAATACAAACATGCACAATATTTGGCCCTAACATGCCATCAAATGCACATGCTATGAAATGATAGATGATATGCAAGACAACGATCCTGTGAGGAATAATGTCACAGGGGATAACTGACTGAAACGCTGAAACACAACCGAAGAAAGGCAGACCCGACGAGGAACGACCTAGCAAAACAAGACTCCACGGGGAAAGATCTAACTCCACTGGGGAAAGAGACTACCAACTGACAATCACAAGGTAGCTTAAGCAGCAGGCAAGAAACTTGAAAAGAAGGATAACTTACTACCAACAGTTGGTAGCCTAAGCAAAGGTATCCAATTGAGATGAAAAGACGTATATTACCTACTATCACACATGATAGCCTAAGCAGAGGTAATAAATGGGGAGGAGAGATCACCTACTACCAAACACGGTAGCCTAAGCATAAACATTCGACCAAGAAGAAAGGTGTGTTACCTACTATCAAACATGTGATAGCCTAAGCGAGGTAAACACAAAAGGAAAGATGACCTACTACCACCACGGTAGCGTAAGCAGAGGCATCCGACCAAAATACGGTATATTACCTACTATCAAACATATGATAGCCTGAGCAAAGGTAATAACCAAAATAAGCTTCCAGTGATCAAAATAATGATTCAGCTTCTCCTTTGAATACTCCGTTTAGAAAGAGTAAATACTGGGGAATCTGCCGAGGGAAGAAATGATTGTCTGTCAATGTTTAAAGTTAACCAGGGAATCTACTGCCGAGATCCTGGAAAGAAACGACTGTCTGTCTAAGTTTAAAGTTAACTAGGGAATCTACTGCCGAGATCCTAGAAAGAAACGACTGTTTGTCGAAGTCTACTAGAGATCTACTGCCGAGAATAACCAGAGAATTCACCTACTGCCGAGGTCTTCTGGAGATCTTCTGCCGAGAATAACCATGGAAATACCTACTGCCGAGGTCTTCTGGAAATCTACTGCCGATAATAACCAGGGAAATACCTACTGCCAAGGTCTTCTGGAAATCTACTGCCGAGAATAACCAGGGAAATACCTACTGTCGAGGTCTTCTGGAAATCTACTGCCGAGGACAACCAGGGAAATACCTACTGCCGAGGTCTTCTGGAAATCTACTGTTGAGAATAACCAGGGAAATACCTACTGCCGAGGTCTTCTATCAAGTATTCCACTTGAAAGGGTAGAAAATAAGTCATTGCTGCGAGGTTGTCTGCCTCGAACACGAGTCTTGAAATAAACTGCTACAAGGTTGTCTGCCTCACATACATCTTGAAATAAGCTGCTACGAGGTTGTTTGCCTCTAGCACAAACTTGAACTCCTACTGGAAAGGTGAATACTTGTTGGAAAGTAACTCCACAGGGTCGAGATTTCACTGGAGATCTTATGACTTCAGCTGGAGTCCATAACTTGTTGGAGATATGGAAGTTTCACCAGGGATCTTCAAAAGAGATGCGGGTCGGATGACTTGTAAACATGTCTTCTCAAATAAAGAGAAAGACTGTCTGAATCTTCATCATACTTTTCGAAGAGATGCCATTTTATGGAAGCAAATTGAATTGTGGACTCACTGGGGAGAATACCACTGAGAGCAATATTGTTGTAGTTGAAATTTCAATGAAGCGGATAAAATCTTGTAATGGGAGAACACTTGTAAAGTATTCAATGAATTACTCTGACGGATTTCCGGCGAGATATTATTTGATGGAGAATGGTTGATAACCTTGATAACTTCACCGGGGATAGACAAAATATCTTGAGGAGACTGCCATTCGTCATCCGGATAGAAAATTGAGCTCAAATAAAGAGCCACCACTTATTGTCTGGGTTTCAATCTCATAATATTGCTGGAGAAATAACTTCTATCTTCCATAGAGATCTTCAAGTAAACTCTTCTTGGGGAGACAAAGTGCAAAATAAATGCACGCTCACTCCAGGTTCAAAAGCCTAGAGATATCCAAAATTGTGATTGTCAGGGACCAAAGTTCAATTCAGGAAATAACTGAAAAGAAACAGTCAAACAAGACCCCATCCAGTGAGGAATAAACTCAACTGCGGTTTTATCTTTATCCAAAAATGGAAAAGAAAACTAAAGCAACCATCTTCCACGAGGATCGAACTCAGTGGGGAATTAGAGAGGATGTGCTCTTTCTGCCTAGGGCTGAAGACTTTACTTGGAGGGAGCAGACAAACCCTGATCACTTGGGGATAAACACGACCAAAGTGAAAGAACAAACACAAAAAAACTCAAAGATGAAAAATGCGCACATGCCATGAATCTACATGAAAGAATGCCATGCTATGCTTATGCTTATGCTGACAGAACAACGGCAAGAAGCAAACTGGAGATGAGAATAAGCATCTCGATACGGATAATCGGCCAATCTTCGCAAGATAGAAGCATCACTGGGGAAGAATGGAAAAACACGTATGGGATCACAATCCTACTTCAAGGCTTCAAACTTCTTTGGGGAAAAGGGAGCACTCCACTTGGGGATGAACATCGTGACTTCACTTAGGATTGTCAAGATGAACCTTGTGATTCCGTTGGGGATGAGAAGATTCACTAGGAACGAATCAAACTCATGATCGAAAAGACTCCATGGGGGATAAAATAAATATCCGTTGCGAACTGAAATAATCTTGAATTAAAGTTGTAGATGGATAAAATAAATATCCACTTCATCGGAGAAACTTGGATTAATAGTAGTTGGAAATGTCGGAGATAAAATTTCGAGGGGATGAAATAAACATCCTCCTTTACTGGTGAAGATTGAGATAACAATGAAATCCAATAAGGAGTGAAATAAACACTCGCTTCACTGGGGGAAGTTGAAGTTGTAAGAAAATCCACTGAGGATTCTTAGGTTGTCGACCAGAGAAATCTTGCGTCAAACATGCCATAACTTCTTGTAGTGGAGATTTACCGGGGAATAGTCGTGACTACCTGAAGTAGAACTTACTGGAGAATCATCACATTAGTTGGGATAAAAGCTCTTTGAGGCCTGGTTGAAGGATGAAAACCCTGTATTGATATTGTATGGTAGTCGCCATTTTGGACAATTGTTGTTGTGAATGGATCAAAAGTCTTTGATCCTCAAATTCCCCTGGCCACATGGTTTATGAGAAGAAATTATCCCAAGAGGATTTTACAGAAAACTTGGCATCCAACTGTTCCAAAGTCTTCAAACTCTTGGAGAGATTTGACAAATCTCGACGTAACTGGCCCATATTGACGGTGATCTTGAATCTTCAAACTTGTTCTTCAGACTGCGGAGAGATTTACCAAATCTCGACGTAACTGCCCCAGATTGACGGTGTTTTGTATAACCGAGTCTTCAGACTTGCCCCTTGGGGTCAGACTATGAAAGAAACAACTGGGCAACAACTTGCCATTGCTTGGTAGAGTCTTCAGGTAACGTGCCCCTGGATATGGTCATCTTTTTGAAATGATCCTCCATCTAATCATCAGAGTTTCAAATCTCAAAGGATTCAGCTCATCGCTGATGCTCATATGCTAGCTTTTATGATGACAAGCAATGTTAGCAAGCAAAAAAATGTTAATTCTGAAATTGCTAATGCAACATATGTTTGTCTTGACAATTTATTAAAAAAATATTTTTGGAGGTCGAATTACCGATTTTATAACGCCAACACGAATTTGAGCATAGCTCGTAGGAGTCAGGAAACAATATCTCGATGAGTACGCTTTTGAAATAAACCCTGCTTCAATTAGGTTTTTTTAGGGTTGTATTATGGATTGGTTCACGGTTTAAGAAACAAAGGAAATAAGGCTCAAAGTTTATTTGTGCCCACCCAATCTTCGTGATATTTTACTCCATTTTTGAAAATTACCCTGCCCTAGGTTAAGAATGAGGTTTTTTGATTTGGAATACGAAAACTCCTACTTCAAAGGTTCAAAAGGGTTAACGAGGGTTTATCTCCTTATATCTTCGGTGTTTAGGATTTTGAAACAATGCCTTATATCACTAGCAGAGTTTTATTCAAAAGCATACAACAAGAGATCTCGCGTTTGGGTTCGTCATCCTCCATTCAATTCTCTGCCAAAGCAAGAGATTGGGCAGCATTGGCATTATTAAATAGAAAAACCGTTTTAAAATGAGTGAAACGAATGGATTTCTTCAAGACAAACATTATTCATTGCATCAATTATTCAAAATAACAAGTTCTTACACGCAAAACATGTTTATAATCAAAGAAATAACAACAAGATGCAAGCAAATGAATAAACATCTTAATGGTATTTGGAGTGAGCTCTACTCATGATTTCACTGGTTTGGGAAGAACTCTCGTAAGTCTTCGCGTCCATCAGCACAAAGGTGCTCCATTCACAACTGGGCTTGCTCTCTTGAAGGTCAACACTTCGTCGTCAATCATTTCTTGGACTTTTTCTTGGAAAGCCTTACAATCTTCAATCGAATGCCCCAACACTCCATCATGAAATTCACAACTGGTATCTGGATTGAACCAAGGAGGGTGAGATTTCATGGCTCTGGTCTCCCTGGGCGCCAGCACCGAGTTTCGGGCAAAGTATGACCACAATTGACTGTAAGTTATTGGGATTAGGTCAAACCAACGGGACTTCTCTTCTGGACTATTTAGCAGTTTCTGATGATCCTGACGCTGATTCTGGTGATTCATGTTCTGAATTTATGGATTTTGACGTTGATTTTTAGGAGTCAACCTTCGTCGTTTGTACGGACGTCCCTGCGGTAGTGATTGCTGGCATTGAACAGGTGCTGCAAACTGACATTTGTGATAAGGCACCGGAACTGGAGCTTGCAAAGTCTGAGGAGAATCCACAATTGCATTAACTTCAACACTTCTTTCCCTTCCAGAATTACCAATAGGTTCCTCTTCCTCAGCTTGACTATTCGAGACATCTTTAATTTTCCCACTTTTGAGTGCATTCTCGATGTTTACTCCGACTTCCACAATTTTAGAGAACTCTAATGGCACAACGCCTATCATTCTGACATAATAAGAGTCTGACAGTGTTTTTAGAAACATCTTGGCCAGTTCTTTCTCTTGAAGTGGCGGCTGAACTTGGGCTGCCAATTCTTTCCACCGTTGCGCATATTCCCTAAAGGACTCGTTGTCTTTCTGACTCATGTTCATCAATTGATCACTGTCTAGAGCTAAGTCTTCCCAAGACTGAATATAGTTCCTTTCTAGCATCATATACCATATCAATGATGCCCCAGATAAACTTTCTTGGAAGCAGTGGATCATCGGCTTGTCATTGTCGACATAAGTGGTCATCTTTCGACAAAACATCGTCACATGGTAGCTTGGACAACTAACACCCTTGTATACTTCAAAGGTAGGCATTTTGAACTTCGGAGGAAAAACCACGCCCGGAACTAGACACAAGTCAGAAGCTTTAAAACCAGATGCATTAGGTTTCTTCAACATATTCAATTGTTCTTGGAGGTCACGAAATCCTTTCTCAATTTCCGCAACTCTAAGATCGTTCACAGTTGTCACATGGTGGACGTTTTGAGAATTTGGCATATGCCTTGGAAAGTGGGAATCTCTTTCATTAACTTGACCAACCAGGTTATTCTGCACAGGCTGAGATCGAGTAGGAACATCCACTTATGGAGCATCGTCGTCAAACATCGGATTAGTCATCACTCTGAAGCCTGACATGGGATCCATATTCATTGTTCCATCCATCATCCCTAGTAGCTACTTCAAGTTCGGTACGAATGCTAAATGATCAGCTGAGCGACACAAAGATAGAAGACTGAATGAGCTGAGGTGGAGAAAAGGCGTATGCAAAGAGGATGCAATGCTAAAGATACAATTCAAATGCAGCAAGTTTCATGGAACTCATCTATTTATAATCATCATGGAAATATCAAAAGACTTGTTTTTTATTATTAAAACGAATACAACTATTAGCATTGGAATATTAGATGATCGATTTAATACAAAAATTAAAACGCGTATGTACACCTTACAACAGTCATAACGTAAAGCTAAATAAAAGCTAATAATGATGGATCTAAGGAGACTCTTCCAACGGTCTTCTTTGATTTTTTCTTCCAATTGAGCTTCTTCCTATAAGTGTTGATTGAGGATTAAAACGTCTTTGGGCTTTTTTTTGCAAGAAATAGCTTCTTTCCAGTATATTCTCCTTTTGTAGTTGTCTTAGCTTGAATATGAACTTTGTCCTGAAATAGTAATTCCACCAGCTAAGAATGTTCTTCATAATTAGTCATCAACTAGTCCTCATGAATTGGAGATAATAGCTTTTTATCTTGTCTTGAACTTTTCTTCATTTTCCAGTAAAGTCCTCAGTCCCCTTAGATCGTCCAAGTTATGACTATCGTAAGTGTACTTCAACGTTTTTTTTAAGAGTCCATTATATTATTATTATGTTTACAAATAAGACTAAGCTCCATGAATCTTTATGATATGATGCTAATGCAATGCAAGGATGCAAACACACAGACAAAACAACAAAGCACAAAGCACACATAAGCAAACAAACAAGAGTCCTAGGTTTGAAAGGTCACAGCATGGAGTCAAGGTCTACCCTCCGCAAGGTATGTAGGGTTTCAAATGTACCTGCCGAACGGGTTCTAAAAGTTCCCAGAGTCTACGACCCATCTTTCGGATATTATCGACTTCCCAAATCACTTGGTATTCAATAATATTCTCAAGAGGATCTCGTCCGAGTGTAGTATCGCGTGACAACTATTTGGAAATAGACTCCCGCATAGTCACCGCACTACATCCTAAAAGGCCAAGTGGAATTAAAGGTGCTATGGTCCTCAGTGTTAAGGGTTCTTGGTCGAAGTTAATACCGTTTTCACGAATGAACTCATTCAAACAATATTAAGTTCAAAAGAACCTAAACTGAGCGATGATTTACTCAATTCGACTTTTCAGGAATCGACTCCGTCAAAGTACCCTTGACCATATCATCTCCTATAATTCACTCAAGTCCGGGTCTAGGACTCTCACCACTCAAGAATCCCTCCAAACAGCAAAACAAACAAAAATATAACAGATAACATAAAAAAAGATCAAGTTAGGGGGAACCCTCTTATGCAAATCCCCAATGAAGTCGCCATTTCTGTCGCGGTGAAAATTGGATACCATATTTATTTGTTAACTAGGATCGCATTTTTAATGTCACCACCGGTCTTTGATTTTATCCAAGGGAAGGGAGAAAAACCGAATTCCCACAATGCAATGCAAATGCACTAAGATTCTAAATTCGGGGGTTGGTTATACCTAGGGAAGGTGTTAGCATCATAGATATCTGTAGTACTCTACAGGAACCTCTTGATTCATTTTATGTTATTTGTTATTTGCTTTGCTAAGGTTTTAGGGTAGGTGATTTATTATTATTATATTTTTTTTAACCTAAGTGTGCTCGACAAGATATCGCATCTTGTGCCTACATATCCTGTCAGGAGGGAATCAGAGCACTTGTAGTTCCTTATTAAGGATACTAAAATTGTTTTAAGGTTTAGGAGAGAAGATGAGTCATCATCTTAAGAAAACCACCACAGTTTTGAAAATGTTTGTATTTTGTGGGGTATGGTATTGTATGTCCATTCTTTGAGATGATTAACATCTAATTATCTTGTGTGGAGAATTAGGTGGGCTAAAGTTTGATTTAAAAAATCAAAATTAAGGGGGGACTAACCTAGGAAATCTATCCTAAGTTATCTAATTGACTTATCTTAAGGGTGTCGATTATGAATGCAAATGATGTGAACCATGCATAATAACATGGTTATCATGCATGGGATTTTCCCTTGGATATTTTATGCGATTCAATTATTGTTATTTAGGCGAGGGTGCTAGCAAAGTGATGCTAGACTTGTGTCCAGTGATCGGTAGGTCGAATACGATGCCCTAAGGCGATCGACTTACATGGGCAGAAAATGGGCTCGATGTTGGATCGAGGGTTTTTAATGTTTTGAAAAGGTTTAGAGCACAAGAAGAAAAACATACATACATACATCACATGCAATAATACACACAAAGGCAAAAAGCATGGCATAATATCAACTAAATAGTTCTAATCTACGTCACTCAAACATACGATTTACCACGAGGGATTCTAACGGGGAGCGGTTTATTGAGAAAAGAGGTTTTATTTTTCAAGGTTTATTATTATTATAAAAATTTATTGTTAATTTTAAAAAAAGAGTTAAAGGTTTTTTTATCTTATTAATTAAAAAGACTAACATTAATATTTTAATAAAGAAAAAGTTTTACTATTTTAAAAAAAGAAGGGTTTTACTAATTTTTAAAAAAAAGGTTATACCAATTGTTATTTCTGTGCTTCTGTGGTTGGCATTTATTTTGCTAAAACTATTATAGCAGCAAGATGTTGAATCATAATGTTCTAAGTGGCTGCTTTCAACATGTCGAATGAATATGTTCCATGGCAGCTCATAGGACATCGCACTGTGAAGTCAGTTTTAATGCAGATTCTGTTACTATGATTTGTTACTGAATATTCTGTGAATATTTGGTTATCCTATGTGTCCAAAGCATTTTTGGATTGTGGTTATTTGTTGGTTTTCGGATTTGCTGCTGTTTCTAATTGTGGAAACAAAATAGGAAACTTTGGATTGAAGACCTATTTTGTTGGAGTTAATTTTGCAGATTTGTGAGCAGTCTATTTGCTGCGTTTTTGAAGCCCAATTCAGTTCAGATTATAAGCTATAAATAGACTGATGTAAACCTAGTTTTAGGTGTCAAACTTACATGTATTTTTAGGGTTGTGTGCTTGTATTTTGTGAGCCTAACTGGTATCTTATGATAACAGTATAAGGATTGTAGTGTAAGTTGTGTAAGGTTGCTCATAAGCTTTTAAGCATTGAGTGGCTGTGTGTTAATTCTCATAAGCTGTGAAGTATTGAGAATTTGTGTTTCGACCATTGTTACTTATCTTGAAAGGAACCAGTCACGGGTTGTGATTGAAGAGGGATTTGAGGAGGGCCTCATACCTAGGGGAGTCTTAGGTAGAAGTCATAGGAAGGGTAGTGATTAAGTGAGCTGATTGAACCGGGTGTGGTTATCAGTGAATTGATACTATCGAATATTGATTTTATCCCTGGCTTGGTAGCCCCCAGATGTAGGATAGTTAGATCCGAACTGGGTTAACAATTTCTGGTGTTCTTTACATTTTCTGCACACTATTGTATTGAACTTGTTCATTGTGTTGGATATCAGTGTCTCGACATCTGTATAGGACATCTGATATCTGTGCCAGAATTTCAATTGGTATCAGAGCAGGCACCCTTAGTTGTTTCTGGGTGAGATTCAGGGAAGGTACTTTCTGGTACAATGGACAAGGATGGAGGAGCTCTGAATAAACCACCTCTGCTGGATGGTTCAAACTATGAGTATTGGAAACCTAGGATGATAGCTTTCATCAAGTCCATGGATGATCAAGCATGGAAAGCTGTTCTCAAAGATTGGGAGCCTCCAAAGGTAAGAGATGGAGAAGGAAATCTTACTGATGTTCTGAAGGAAGAAGAGGACTGGGATGATGCTGACTACAAAGGGTCTGTTGGAAATTCTAAAGCCATGAATGCATTGTTCAATGATGTCAATAGAAATATCTTCAGGCTGATTGAGCGTTGTACTATTGCCAAAGAGGCTTGGCAGGTCTTGAAAGTCACACATGAAGGAACCTCAAAGGTGAAGTTGTCAAAGCTTCAACTCATCACTTCCAAGTTTGAAAATCTGAAGATGAAGGAAGATGAGAGTATTCATGACTTCCACATGAATATCATTGAGATAGCAAATGCCTCAAGTGCTTTAGGAGAAAAGATGTCTGACGGCAAGCTGGTCAGGATGATTCTCAGGTCTCTACCTAAGAGATTTGATATGAAGGTCACTGCTATAGAGGAAGCTCAGGACATTGACAAGATGAAGGTGGATGAGCTTATGGGATCACTCCAAACTTTTGAGTTAGGATTCAGTGAAAAAGCTGAAAAGAAGAAGAGTATAGCATTTGTGTCGAATGCTGATGACTCAGATGATGAAGGAAAACTGGTCAAAGATGAAGATGTATCCAAAGAGCTAGTGTTGCTTGGAAGACAATTTAATAAAGTGTTGAAAAGGATGTACTGGAAGTCAAGAGAAAATGCTCAGAACAAGTCACTCGACATCAGTAAGAACCAGGATGGATGCAGAAGATCCAGAACTGAAGAAGACTCCAATCAAGGGAAGAGAGTTCAGTGCTTTGAATGAGAGGGATATGGGCACATAAAGACTGAGTGTCCCACGTATCTCAGAAGACAGAAGAAAGGCCTATCAGTGTCTTGGTCAGAAGGAGAGTCTGAGAGTGATGTTGAGGAAGAATCAGCAAAATTGGTGACAGCCTTGACTGGAATCTGTAAGGCTGATGGAGAAACTACTTGTGAATCTGACTCTGACAAAGAATCCTATGTTGGAGAACTCACTAAGGAAGAAGTATTCACAGGGTTTTCAGAATTGTGTATCAAGAATGAAGAAAGGTGCCAGATAATATTGGAACAGAAGATTCTGATAGCTCAACTAGAAGCTGAGAAGGAAGAACATCTATCAACCATTGTTGATCTGAAGGAAGAGGTTGAATGGCAAAAGTCAAAACTTGACAATATGACCAAATCTATAAGGATGCTGAACAATGGTACCACGCAGATGGATGAGATCCTTCAGAATGGGAAAGAAGCTGGGAATGTGCAAGGTCTTGGTTTTAACGAGCAAGCAGAGACTTCCAAGAAGCCTGTATTGAAGTTTGTCCCTCAGAAAATAAAGCAAGAAATGGGGATGTCAAATCACATGTTTCAACATCAGATGAAGCATCAGAAAAGAGTTCGTAGATCAAAGTATAAACCATGGAGATGCCATTACTGTGGCAAGATTGGTCACTTAAAATCCTTTTGCTACAAGCTGCACGGCTATCCCAAAACTGCTCATCAACAAAATAATGGACAGAGTTGGGGTAAAGTGAAGAAAAGATGGATTCCTAGACAAATGATGGCCGGTCTCATAGCACGTACTTCTCTTAGAGCATCAGCAAGAGAAGATTGGTACTTTGACAGTGGTTGTTCAAGACACATGACTGGTGTGAAGAAATTCTTGTCAGATATTATCCCTCACTCCACCAATTATGTCACTTTTGGGGATGGATCAAAGGGTGAAATAAAAGGTGTTGGAAAGTTGGACTACACAGGACAACCAAATCTGGATCGTGTTCTATTTGTCAAAGGGCTGACCGCAAACTTAATCAGTATAAGCCAATTGTGTGATGTAGGTCTCAAGGTAAATTTCACCAAATCTGAATGTCTAGTAACCTATGAGAAAGATGAAGTTGTTATGAAGGGTACCAGGTCTAAAGATAACTGCTATCTTTGGAATCCTCAAGAACCTGAAAAATCTGTCTACTTGTTTGATGTCAAAGGAAGATGAGACCAAACTGTGGCATCAGAAATTGGGTCACTTACACGTGAAAGGGATAAATAAGGTTATGTCAAGTGAAGCTGTTAGAGGTATTCCCAAGCTGAAGATTGATGAGGGCAAAATATGTGGTGAATGTCAAGTTGGGAAGCAAACAAGGGTGTCACACAAGAAGCTTCAACATCTGACTACAACTTCTAGAGTTCTAGAACTCCTTCACATAGACTTAATGGGACCTATGCAGGTTGAAAGTCTTGGTGGGAAGAAGTATGCCTATGTTGTCGTAGATGACTACTCCAGATTCACTTGGATAAGTTTTATCAGAGAAAAGTTTGAAGTGTTTGCAGCATTTAAAGAATTGTGTCAAAGAATTCAACGGGAAAAGGATTGTGGTGTCGTTCGAATCAGAAGTGACCATGGGAAAGAATTCGAAAATAGCAGGTTTGAAGAGTTCTGCTTATCTGAGGAATCACTCATGAATTCTCATCACCAATCATTCCTCAGCAGAATGGTGTGGTGGAACGCAAGAACAGGACCATACAAGAATGTGCAAGAGTCATGATTCATCCCAAAAAGCTTCCATATCATTTTTGGGCTGAAGCCATGAATACAACTTGCTATATACACAATAGGGTGACTATTAGATCGGGTACTTCTGTCACTCTTTATGAGCTATGGAAAGGTAGAAAGCCAAATGTGAAGTATTTCCATGTGTTTGGTAGTAAGTGCTATATCTTAGCGGATCGTGAGCAAAGGAGAAAGATGGATCCTAAGAGTGAGGAAGGAATATTTTCGAGTTACTCTACAAACAGTAAAGCATATAGGGTATTTAATTCCGGAACTCAGGTGATGATGGAATCCATAAATGTGGTGGTTGATGACTCTGGCAAAGATGAAGATGTCCCAGATGATGTTGGAGCATGTCTGCCCATGAACAATGAAAGCTCTCAAGACATTGAGTCTGTAGAAGATAGTGCTCAAGAAACCAACACTAGACCTGAGAATGAAGAGGTAGAGGATGCTAACAGGGGACCCTCTATAAGGATTCAGAAGGATCGCCCTAAGGAATTAATTATTGGAGATTTGAATGAAGGTGTAAGAACAAGAACAAGGGAGACTATGTCAAATGCTTGCTTTGTGTCAAAGATCGAACCAAAGAATATCAAAGAAGCATTGACAGATGAATTCTGGATAAGTGCTATGCAAGATGAACTTTGTCAGTTCAAGAGGAATGAAGTTTGGGAACTGGTACCTCGACCAGCAGGAACAAATGTGATTGGAACAAAATGGGTCTATAAGAATAAGTATGATGAGCAAGGAATTGTTACCAGGAACAAAGCCAGATTAACTGCTCAAGGATACACACAGATTGAAGGAGTAGACTTCGATGAAACATTTGCGCCTGTGGCTCGATTGGAATCCATCAGATTGTTGCTAGGAGTGGCATGTTTGTTGAAATTCAAATTGTTTCAAATGGATGTCAAGAGTGCCTTTCTGAATGGCTATCTTAATGAGGAAGTCTATGTTGAGCAGCCTAAAGGGTTTGTGGATCCAAACTTTCCTGATCATGTTTAAAAACTGAAGAAGGCTCTATATGGGCTGAAACAAGCTCCACGAGCTTGGTATGAAAGACTGGCTGAGTTCTTAGTTAACAATGGGTACAGGAAGGGTGGTATTGATAAAACTCTTTTTGTCAAGGAGAAGGATGGGAAACTAATGATTGCTCAGATTTATATAGATGATATTGTGTTTGGCGGGATGTCGGATGAAATGGTCCAACATTTTGTCAATCAAATGCAGTCTCAATTTGAGATGAGCTTGGTGGGTGAACTGACCTACTTCCTTGGATTACAAGTCAAGCAGATGGAAGACTACATTTTTATCTGTCAGAGCAAATATGCGAGGAACATTGTGAAAAAGTTTGGACTGGATAATGCCAAGCATAAGAGGACTCCTGCTCCTACTCACTTTAAGTTATCCAAAGATGAAAAGGGAGTGAATGTTGAACAAAACCTGTATAGAAGTATGATTGGCAGTCTGCTGTATCTTACAGCAAGTAGGCCAGACATAACTTTTGTTGTTGGTGTGTGTGCAAGATATCAAGCAGAACCCAAGGTCAGTCACATCAATCAAGTGAAGAGAATTCTAAAGTATGTGAGTGGTACATGTGATTATGGGTTGCTTTACTCCCATGACTCAAGTCCCATTTTATTAGGTTATTGTGATGCTGATTGGGCTGGAAGTGCTGACGATAGGAAGAGTACCTCTGGAGGATGTTTCTTTTTGGGAAATAATCTCATTTCATGGTTTAGCAAGAAGCATAATTCAGTATCCCTTTCTACTGCTGAAGCTGGGTACATAGCAGCTGGTAGTAGTTATGCGCAACTGGTATGGATGAAGCAGATGTTGTCTGAGTATAATGTCACACAAGATGTCATGACACTATTTTGTGACAACCTAAGTGCTATTAATATTTCCAAAAATCCCATTCAACATAGTAGGACTAAGCACATTAACATCAGGCATCACTTCATCGGAGAACTTGTGGAGGACAAAGGCATAACTCTTGAGCACGTGAGCACAGAAAATCAGCTTGCTGACATATTTACCAAGGCTCTGGATGCAGTTCAGTTTGAAAACCTGAGGAGCAGACTTAGGGTGTGCATTCATGAATACCTATAGCAATCAATGTGCCTTCTTCCTGCCAGATTAAAAAGACTAAAGGAGGTTCTGGTAGTGCAGTGTGTGAGTGAAGGGAAAATGCTGAAGTTTGTGCATGACATTTGGGCATGTGATGTGGTGTGCATCTACTCTCTGATGCAGTTTACTCTGGATTATTTTTACCTTGACTTGTTCTACTTGCCTTTGTCATATTTATGGCTAAAAAGGGGGAGTAGTATTTGTGTGGTTGTTTTGCGTGGGGAGTGCTTGTGTGCCTGCTTACTGCAGTAGTTGAGGGGGAGAATATGGATTGTTGCTGCTGTTGAGGGGGAGTTTCTGCTCGTTTGCTATGATGAGTTGTTTGTGTGGACTGAGTGTTTGTTTGCAGCTGAAGGGGGATGCTGCTATGATACACATGCAATAATACACACAAATGCAAAAAGAACGGCATAATATCAACTAAATAGTTCTAATCTACGTCACTCAAACATACGATTTATCGCGAGGGATTCTAACGGGGAGCGGATTATTGAGAAAAGAGGTTTGATTTTTTAAGGTTTATTATTATTATAAAAATTTATTGTTAATTTTAAAAAAAGAGTTAAAGGTTTTTTTATCTGATTAAATAAAAAGACTAACATTAATATTTTATTAAAGAAAAAGTTTTACTATTTTAAAAAAAGAAGGGTTTTACTAATTTTTTTAAAAAAGGTTATACCAATTGTTATTTCTGTGCTTCTGTGGTTGGAATTTATTTTGCTAAAACTATTATAGCAGCAAAATGTTGAATCATAATGTTCTAAGTGGCTGCTTTCAACATGTCGAATGAAGATGTTCCATGGCAGCTCATAGGACATCGCGCTGTGAAGTCAGTTTTAATGCAGATTCTGTTACTATGATTTGTTACTGAATATTCTATGAATATTTGGTTATCCTATGTGGCATCCAAAGCATTTTTGGATTGTGGTTATTTGTTGGTTTTCAGATTTGCTGCTGTTTCTAATTGTGGAGACAAAATAGGAAACTTTGGATTGAAGACCTATTTTGTTGGAGTTAATTTTGCAGATTTGTGAGCAGTCTATTTGCTGCGTTTTTGAAGCCCAATTCAGTTCAGATTATAAGCTATAAATAGACTGATGTAAACCTAGTTTTAGGTGTCGAACTTACATGTATTTTTAGGGTTGTGTGCTTGTATTTTGTGAGCCTAACTGGTATCTTATGATAATAGTATAAGGACTGTAGTGTAAGTTGTGTAAGGTTGCTCATAAGCTTTTAAGCATTGAGTGGCTGTGTGATAATTCTCATAAGCTGTGAAGTATTGAGAATTTGTGTTTCGACCATTGTTACTTGTCTTGTAAGGAACCAGTCACGGGTTGTGATTGAAGAGGAATTTGAGGAGGGCCTCATACCTAGGGGAGTCTTAGGTAGAAGTCATAGGAAGGGTAGTGATTAAGTTAGCTGATTGAACCGGGTGTGGTTATTAGTGAATTGATACTATCGAATATTGATTTCATCCCTGGCTTGGTAGCCCCCAGATGTAGGATAGTTAGATCCGAACTGGGTTAACAATTTCTGGTGTTCTTTACATTTTCTGCACACTATTGTATTGAACTTGTTCATTGTGTTGGATATCAGTGTCTCGACACCTGTATAGGACATCTGATATCTGTGCCAGAATTTCACCAATGGTTTATAATTTATTCTTTATTATGTTTTATAAGAGAAGTTATTTTTTTTATATAAAGGGTTAAAAAGTTCTATATTTTAATTAATTTTTTAATTATGTTAAAAAAACAGATTTGATTATTTAAAAAAGAGTTTACTAAAAAAAGGGTTAAATTAATTTAAAAAAAGATTTTAAATTAATAACAGAGTAATCTGGCGTGCCATGTGAGGGAGGGTCCATCGCGGATCCTCGGATCTCAACCGTTCGATGCATACACGTGACAAATCTCACACTCTAAAACGGAGAGCGCATGGTGGGTTATGTGGGTGTGTGCGTATGTGATTATCAATTGATTAAAAAAACATAAAAAAGGAATCTCTCTCTCTGCTCAACCGCTCATCTTCTCTCTCGTCATTCTCTCGAAATAGGGTTTGTGAAACCCTAGCGACGTCGCCGCTTACCTCTCTCGTCCAATCTCTCATTCTCTCTCGATCTCTGCAAATCAAATATCAACAATCATAAAACCCTAACCCCAACAGACCCATACCCCATCATTCTTATTATTGATTACAAGATTACAATGACAACGAAAATCGGCAGAGATGGAAGCAACGCGGCGCGACTGGATCTCCGAGATTCTTCCTCACAGATAAGCGTTCGGTTTCTTTTTCTGATTCCTTCCCCTTTTCTGTACTTCGGGTTTGCGTGTGATTTTGATGTTTGGTTGTGCTCCTTGTGCGTGGGTATGTGAGTTTCTTCTTACTGCGTTATTATGAATGTGTATTTGGCTTTTTGAAAGGATTTCTCTTCAGTGTGAATTCGTTTGTGAATTCTCTCGAAACTGTGTGTATGCTTCTCCGTGAATACTGTGACGTGAATAATTTCTTTCTGATATCACTACATCGGGTGATTTTGTGGTATGAAATGTGTATGAATCTCACCATGATTTTCTGATGATCTTCTCCGTCTTTGATTTGTGAACCACTCCTCTTTTATAGCCACCTTGAGAGAAAATCAAATCCTGCAGTTTTGAATTCCTTTCCAATTTTGAATCCGCATGTTGGAGTATTTTTGGAACTTATTTGAATTATGTCTGGAACATAATTGGTGTTGTTTTGGAAAGCAATCAAAATGTTTGAAATCTATTTTGGGAACAAAATATGCTGCCGTGGATATGTCTTAAACTTGGTTTTGGAAAAAAATAACATACTTCAACGTTGATAATATTGCTTCCGATTTAGCTTAAACATGTTTGAGAATTGCTGAATGTCATGTCTTGAGTTGTTTCGGAAAGAAATTAATTTGTCTTAGGCATGTCAGCTTATTGTTTGGAAACAAAGTGAAGATGTTTTATCCTTGTTCTTCTACACAACTCCAGTAACACGTGCTTTCACTTTTGTTTGTATCGGATTTTAACGGGTTTGGATTTTTTTTTACGTGCAGGTTCGACTCAAACTTTATTGACGGTAACCATGTGTCACCTCTTGGGAGCGTATCTTTGCTTAACTGAGTAAACGAGATCAGTAGCATGAAGTTGTTAGATGCTGCGGAGTTCCTCCATACCGTTCGTAAACTTAGAGCGAAATTTGACACCAACTCAACAATTCACTGTGTTTTCCAATTGCTATTAACAGAGAAGTCACAATGTCAGTATGTAGCATTAGAAACTTGGGGGGTATGATTATTGTAAACAATTGAGCCAAGGAGTTCGGCCTGCTCGGGTACACCGGATGATATCACTAGAATCAACCGACTTAAGGAGCTTCAGCAGTCACTTCATCGTTTGCGAGTTGAACTTCCAAATTTCTTTTACAATTAACAAACTCTAGGTACCTCTCATTTAAGTCTGATGATCCTGTTCGGGTTGTTCTCCGTTTTTTATTTATTTACATCCGTAAATTGTCGACTGTGATTTTGAAAGGCTTTTAACTACGATTGCCATCATTCTGAAGTTGTTACATATACGTAAGGAAACCGATAGATTGTGGGCATATGAACTGACTTTGCTCTTCTTATTGCGTACATGTCTTGTGATCTTGTGACGAGCAGCAAGTCCAGCACAATACTTTCCACAGTATGGAATTGCAGCATAATACCACACCAATGGGCATACACATCCTAGCATACAAGGTGACCATCCTATATTGCTGTCAAAACCTGGAAGTGGCTTGTGCAGGCTGCAATCGTGGGTAGACATTGCACTTTCTATGATTCAATAAGAAGCCATGAGCTTATGTGCCAATTGATGACTTCAATTCAAAGGTTCTTTAGCCCATGTAAACTATGTAATGATCAACTGTAATTACTTAATGAAATTTTGTTTTTTTTAATAATTGCAAATACACTTTACACGGACTTGGATCTGAGCTCTTCATTTTGGAATTAATTTGAAGTTCCTTCCACAAATTGAGCTTTTCATTTTAGTTTTAACTTCATATCTTAAGATAAGCTTGTATTGCGAAAACAATCATGAAATTCGTCTTGTTTGAATTTGAGGTTAAAACGTGTAAACTTGAACATGGGTAATCTTGAGGTTAGACTTTGCACTTTATTCCTTGAAATAGGCTTGAAGGGAATTGAATTTGGAACTTGAACCAAACATGGAACTTAAACTTGAATTTGTGATAACCTGAGGCAACCCATATAAGCTCTCCTTGACGAATGAATCTTTCACATGAATCAATTTGGCCAAAATAAAAAATCTAGTGTACTTGATGCCATCTAGATAAGTTTGAGCCAACGAACCCATTAGCATTAATCTTCTCAAATCAATCACATCCTCTTGAGGTCATAGAGACGACTAGACTTAATGAAACTCCGAGCAAGCCTTTAGACTATGCTAAACTTTTCACATGAACCAAAGCCTTGAAGAGTATTGGAATCAATGACACATCTTGAAATACAACATGCCATAAAACTTTAGCCAGACTCCATATGAGCACGCTTAACACCAATGGGAAGAGATCTCTGAAGCTCTTCAGGAGTATATGCTGAAACTCTTGAGAAATTTTGAGGAACATGACTAGTAGAAAACTCTAGGACATTTTTGAATCAGAAAAAAAACGTCTTGAAGTACTTGACTGAGAGAATGAGTATTATCTTTATTTGAACTCAGCGCACCTACGCAAACTTGTTAGTCGCAATAAAAACGCACGCAAGAACTGCATGACCTAAAGATGTTATGCAAGAAAAGGTGGGGATCTTAGGGTCAAAAATTAGGGTGTAACAGGGATCTAGTTTTGTTTGTATTTAAGAGTGACCAACAGGCTTTACCTAGTGCTAGACGCAGTTGCCGGGGAAAACACTAAATAACTATACTAGTATTACACAGTTGATATTTGACAAAAGATTGTGAAAGAAGACTTACAATGAGCAGCCCCACAATACAATTATATATATATGAAAGCGGTAAAGAAAGCGGGTAAACACTTACTCAGTTGTAGAGCTTCCATGTTGTTTGGTTAGCTTGTTTAACAAAGAAAGTTTTGATAACAATATTATATTCCAAATCAAAGGAGAAAGTGCTTTGAAAAGATTGTTGGGGCTTACAGCTTAAGGAGAGGCCCAAGGTTTTATCAGTGATTGCACTGTGGTTTTGAATTTGTATAGGGACTTATACAAGTGATTGGGGCCCAAAAAGGTTTTCTGTACAAAGGGATGGGTCTTACACTCTCTTAAGAGGCCTAAAAGTTTATTTTTATACAAGTGGTGGGGCTTACAGCTCAAGGAGAGGCCCAAGGTTTGATTTTGAAATGGCGAGCGCGCTGAGATTTTCGAAAACGCAGAGGGACTTATACAATATCTGAGGCCCAAAATTGTTTTGGTTAAAAGGGGATTGGGTCTTACACTTTATTAGAGGCCCAAAGGTGTATTTTTGTACAAGTGATGGGGCTTACAGCTCAAGGAGAGGCCCAAGTTTTATTTTGAACTGGCGACGATCGCACCGAGGGTTTTGAAAGCACAGTGGGTCTTATACAATGTCTGAGGCCAAAATTATTTTGGTTTCAAAAATGGGTTGGGTCTTACACTCTATTAGAGGCCCAAAGGTGTTTTAAAGAAAGGAAATAGGACTTATAACACGAGGGTAGGCCCAGATGATTTTCGTTTTGAAATGGCGATCGCGCCGAGATTTTTGAAAACGCCGTGGGTCTTATAAAATGACTGAGGCCCAAAAAAGTTTGGTTTTCAAAGGGGTTGGGTCTTACACTCTATTAGAGGCCCAAAGGTGTTTGAAAAAGATTGACGAGGGTTGAATTTATCAAAACCCTAATTTGTTTTCAAAATATATTTTAATTGAATAAAAATTCAATTAAAATGATAAAAATTGTTAAACATGTGTGAAAAAAAAATTGTGATCTTGGATTAATGTTTCAAAAATCATGTTTATATCCACAAAATGATTGGAAATCACTAAAATTTGAAAAATCAAGAAGGAGAAAATATTTTAAATGTCAAAAACAATTAAAATATTAATTCTTTACAAAAATATCAAGTATATGAAATAAATAATATTTTTGGGATTTTTCGGAAAATAAATTATTTTAACATTTTTGTGAATTATTAAAAAAAGAATCAAATCAAAATCATTAAAACTCAGAGAGAATTAATTTTTGAATCAATTAAATAAAATCACAAAATTCAAATATTTGAATTTTCAAAAAGGGCGCCAAGAACAAGGGCAAGAACACGCGCCACCCTCTTTTTCTGCAGATTTGCATTTTCTATCCAATCTCACTGAATACTTGATTATATCATGCAATCTACATATCAATCTACTCGTTTCAACCTAACGATCATGTCTATGGTCTTTAATTTCATTTATTTTAAGCATGTAATAATAAATCAAAGAGAACCCTCAAGAACCCTAAATTCTGCATGAAGGTTCAGAAATTCCATACACGATCCAAACAAAATAATTGATTGAGGGAAAACACTCCATGCATGATCATGAACATATGGCCAAATTATTGTGCAGCAAAAAATGCATGGATCATAGAGTTAGAAGAGCTCATGCTTACCTCTTGCAGCTGGTGATCGTGTTTTGTGTTAGAGGTGTTACAACTTGGTTCCAAGGATATGGACAGCTTCCCTAGGTGCTATGGAGTGTGTCTGGATGCTTGGAATGGTTTGAAATGATATGGAACTGAAGATGGTATCCCAACTACAACTTGGTTAAAAACTTGAGCAGCTGGCTGGTGATTCTGAGAAATCAGTGTTCCAGATGTTGTTTAAGTGTTTGGATCACTTCTATATGATGTTTATGAGGTGTGTGTGTGTGATTGGTTTGATTGGAATTGCTCTCAAACTCAAAACCCGATAGTGACTTGCCTTAGAAGGCAATTTTGGAGTGAAGAAGGAGATTTTAAGGAAAGCATATGTTTGATGGCTTTGGTGTACTCAAACTGATCACAAATGAGTTATATTTATAGTAGAGCAAGTTTGTTTTGCAAGGAATAGTGAATGGGAACTGCTACATAGGTTTGGCCAATGTTGAGCAATGAGAATCCAAGTCTCCTCTAGCCATTGACTAGAGGTTAGGGCACAGGCTGCTGGTTCCCTTGGTCTTGGATAAGTCTTGACTGAATTCAGTTGGAAATGGCTCAGTCCATGCCTCCTTGGTGTATGCATTGAATGCTCCAATCCAAAATTGGAGTCTTGTACCTCTTTTAGGGATTTCTAGGTTTGGCATGCTACTTTTGGTTCCAAAGACTTAGGAGGCTTGAGATCAGAGTTGGTTCCTCCTTGGTCCCCCTTGAGGTGTTCAGATGGATAGAGTTGCTTGGCCTTTGCAATATTTGAGCAAATCGAGCAAAACTCCCAAATCTGCCTTGCCATGACAGTTTGCAGCAAGGCATATTGGCATTGTCATATCCTATGGCTTAAGTGGACTTTGATGGAGTTCTTGGCCATTTTGGAAAACCCTCATATGATACAACAACTGTTTGATCATAGTTGGTTTTGATAACTTTTGGATCCAAGTGAAAAAATCCCATACATTTGGAAAAAAATGAAGGTAGATTCTGACTTAGTGAAAATTTCACTAAGTGTTGGAAAAAGTGGAATTTCATGTTTTCAGCCATTTTGATCATTCCATAACTCAAAATCCATGATGAATTGGAATGAGGTGTAGTTGAAGCTTTTGTAGAGGGCCATGAGGGCTACAAATCCAGCTTTGGATGGGGAAAAATGGACTTGTGGTTTAGGAGTTATGATCCTCCAAAGTTGGTACCCTAGCCACTTTATATCTTAACTTAGAAATTTCTAAGTTTTTTATGGTTACCCCTTTTACAAGTTATCCCAATTTTCTTGATTTTTCTTGATGAATGTTGATTCCAATCACACATTAACATCATTTTAGGGTCAAAGAACTATAATTGTGAAAAATCTCAAAATGTCAAAGTTGACTTTTGTGCACAATTGACTTTTTATTAGATGAATTCCAAACTGTGCGATCCTCTATGAAGTCAAGTCCTTGACCTAAATCAAACTTGATGGATTGATTTTATAGGTGTCATAGGGTGTATTGGATCATGTCCTAGGGTTTGGGAGCATGTCCTGGTCAAAAGTCATAGCTACAATTGACTTTTTCTGCGAAACCCTAATTGTGGTTCAGATGAAATTAAAACTTGTTGCTCAAGCTTCTTAGACCAATCCATTGTTGAAAATGGATCAATGTGGTGTGTTAGAGACCCTCAACCCATGTCTTGAGGTCTTGGCTCATGATTTGTCCCAAAAGTCAACTTAGGGGTGAATTAGGTCAAGAAACCCTAATTCCTGATTTTTGTTGAATGCATCCCCTGAGGATAAATTAACTTGATGATTGGGTCCATGAGGTTCCATGGAGTATTTTAGGTTATGCTTTGAAGCATTGGCTCATGCCCAGAGGAAAATTTCCATCTGGAGGCCCTGGTCGACCAAAACCCTAATTTGGTGACACCGTCGATCCTGAGGCTTAATCCATCTGGAATGCTGCAACATGGTGCTTAATCCTTGATGTGGGAGTCCTCTTGATCCTTTGTGGATGTTTGAGAAGCTAGACAAGTTGATGATCATGTCATTCCTTAATTGATGCTTTGTCTAATAGCTCTGAAAGGGCTTGAAACCCTAAGTTTGATTGTAGTGAATGCTCACCAATTTCTTGAGGAGATTGATGAGGCATAAAGGTACATCCATATTGTAATGATAATTTGCACAATTATGGGGGATCTTAGTGGTCAAAATTTGGGGTATGACACATTCAACTTCTGTTAGCTTAGTTTCCATCAATACCCGGATCGATGGGATCTCTACCTCGATGGGGAGCACTGCCTCCATGCCATATACTAGAGAGAAAGGGGTTGCCCCAGTTGAAGTGCGGACAGATGTGCGATAACCGTGAAGAGCAAAAGGCAGCATCTCGTGCCAGTCTTTGTAGGTTACAACCATCTTTTGAACGATCTTCTTGATGTTCTTGTTAACTGCTTCTACCGCTCCATTCATCTTGGGTCGGTAGGGAGATGAATTATGGTGTTCGATCTTGAACTCTGCGCATAACTCTTTCATCATCCTATTGTTCAAGTTAGATCCATTATCAGTAATGATCTGGCTCAGAACACCATAACGGCAGATGAGATTGTTTTCGATAAATCGGACCACCACTTGTCGGGTTACATTAGCATATGACGTTGCTTCGACCCACTTGGTGAAGTAATCGATGGCTACCAGGATGAACCGATGTCCATTTGAAGCCTTGGGTTCGATCGTGCCGATCATGTCGATTCCCCATATGGAAAAAGGCCATGGGGAAGAGAGAACTTTGAGATGTGTTGGCGGTACATGGATTTTGTCGGAGTATATCTGACACTTATGACACTTCCTCATGTACTTGTAGCAGTCGGATTCCATGGTCAACCAGTAGTACCCTACTCTCAGAATTTTTCTCTCCATTGTGTGTCCGATCCTTCATGAATTTCTTTTATCAGCATGTTTGCTTCTGGTCTGTCTACGCATCAGAGCCGGACCATGTCAAAATTCCACTTATAGAGTGTATCACCACGTGGTTTTTATGTCTTTCCTTAGTGCCCCACGTGGGTACTCTTGTTTCTGAAGGAAGCATTTGATATCATGATACGAAGGTTTGTCATCTATGATTGCTTCAATCGCGAAGATGTAAGCGGGCCATTCAAGGCGCATTATGTATATCTTAGGTAAGTCGTTCCATTGACCCACACTAATCATGGAAGAGAGAGTGGCTAATGCATCAGCCATGTGATTCTCACCACGAGGGATGTGATGAAACACAATTCTGTTGAAGAAGGGTAACAAACTTCTTGCATAATCTTTGTAAGGAATCAGCCCTGATTGGTATGTGTTCCAATCTTCTTTGATCTGATTGATAACCAAGGCTGAATCGCCATATACATCCAAGCTCTTAATCCTTAAGTCGATCGCTTCCTCGAGACCCATGATACAAACTTCGTACTCGGCCTCGTTGTTTGTGCACTTGAAAGGAATGTGGGTAACCTGAGGGGTAACAATGATTGCCCCAATTCCATTTCCGTAATGATTGACAGCTCCGTCAAATATTAGTCCCCACTGGGAACCTGGTTCTGGCCCTTCACTGGGTAGCGGTTCATCGCAGTCTTTCATTTTTAAATACATGACATCTTCGTCTGGGAAGTCAAACCCGACTGATTCCTAATCTTCAATCGGTTAATGAGCCAAATGATCGGCTAAAATACTCCCCTTAACGGCTTTTTGAGTGTGGTATTCGATGTCGTATTCTGATAACAGCATCGGCAAATGGGCGATTCTTCCCGTGAGAGCGGGTTTTTCAAATATATACTTGATTCGATCCATTTTGGAGACCAACCAAGTAGTATGATGAATCATATACTAGTGAAGACGTTTGGCTGCCCAAGCCAGAGTGCAGCAAGTTTTCTCAAGCATAGTGTGCCGAGTCTCGCAGTAGGTGAATTTCTTGCTCAGATAGTAAATGGCAGACTCTTTCCTTTTGGTTTCGTCTTGTTGGCCAAGTACACAACCCATTGAGTCTTCCAAGACTGTTAAGTAGATGATTAGTGGTCTTCCTTCCACTAGAGGTGATAAAATTGGTGGATTCAACAGATATTCCTTAATACTATCGAAGACAGTTTGGCAGTCATCTGTCCAAACGCAGTCCTGGTTCTTTTTGAGTAATTTGAAAATCGGCGCACATGTGGTGGTCATGAGGAATATGAATCAGGAAATGTAATTTAAACGTCCCTGGAATCCTCTGACTTGTTTTTCATTTTTCGGAGACGGCATTTCTTGAATGGCCTTGACCTTGTCAGGATCAACCTCAATTCCTTTCTGGCTGACGATGAACCCTAAGAGTTTCCCCGAACGGACACCGAAGGTTCACTTGTTGGGATTCAAGCGGAGTTTATACTTTCTCAACCGCTCAAATAGTTTTGACAGGTGGGTCACATGCTCCTCCTCTGTTTTAGATATACCTCGATTTCTTTGTGTATCATGTCATGAAACAGAGTAGTTATGGCCCTTTGATAGGTTGTCCCGGCGTTCTTCAAACCGAACGGCATTACCTTGTAACAAAATGTACCCCATGGGGTGATAAATGAAGTTTTCTCCATATATTTCGGTGCCGTTTTGATCTTATTATAGGCCGAGAATCCATCCATGAAGGTGAAAACTTTGAACTTTGCTGTACTGTCTACCAGCATGTCAATGTGTGGTAAAGGGAAGTCGTCCTTCGGACTAGCCTTGTTCAGATATCTGTAATCTACACACATTATGACTTTTCCATCCTTTTTTGGAACGGGCACGATGTTGGATAATCATTGAGGATATTCTGATGTGGCGAGGAAGCCTGCGTCAATCTGTTTCTGTACTTCCTCTTTGATTTTGATTGCCATGTCCGGGTGAGTCCGTCTCAACCTTTGTTTTACTGACAGACATTCTGATTTCAACGGTAGATGATGTTTCACGATGTTGGTATCCAACCCTAGCATGTCCTGATAGGACCAAGAAAATACATCGGGAAACTCTTTGAGAAGCTTTGTCAAACTCTATTTGGCAGTTGGACTGAGCAGTGCTCCAATCCTGATTTATTTTCTCTCTTTTTCTGAACCCAAGTTGATCGTTTCCAACGGCTCTTTGTGAGGTTCAATGGACCTTTCCTCTTGCCTGAGTAGTCGGGAGATCTCTTCTGGAATTTCGTCATCAACTTCTTCTTCAACCCCAAATACCGGGATCTCAAAGTTGGGAGAAGGCATTGGATCGTATGTTTCTACGGGGTTTAAAACAAGCAATCTGCATGACGCGATGATTTGTGTTTAGAAGAGATAGAGAAAATGCAAGAGTGTGTGCAGTGTATCATTTTTTTTTGAAAAACTGCTTGTTTATTATTATTTGTTTTTTAGGATTACCATTTTCTAAGAAAAGCAAAAAGAGAAAACAACAATTAATGCGGCAATTACAGAACGACGTTATTTTATTTATGAACAAGTCGATTCTTGAAACTACAACCCTATAAAACAAAACTTTGTCGCTTTGGGCAAAGCGAAGAGGGAAATTTGCATAAAGTGAGCCCTATCAAAACATCCGTTTCACCTGGGCAGGGTGAAAGGTTAAAGTAAAGACGACAATTACTTTGACTTATGAACAATCTTCGGAACATATACAACAACCCATTGGAGGCGAACTCCTCGGTGAATCACAAAGTCTGGTATCTTCATTGATTTATCTTAAAAAATAATGCTGATTTCTGGCAGAGTAGGATCATTGGAATCTGTCTCCCAGGAAGAGGTTTCATAGGAGGATTCCTCTGTTGTATTTTGCATAGTATTCGTGCTCTCAGGAAAATCTCCCCATCCAGTTGGCTGGATGTCTTCGAGGCTGATACGAGAGCTTTCAGGAGCAGTGTACTTGACCATATAGTCATATTTTCCACTTGGTTGTCCTAAGGTGTCCCACACTTCTTTGGAACTGGAGGAGTCATCTCTCTCGATGACGTTGACCTCGGGAAAAGCATAGTTGATGAACTCTAGTCCGGCAAGCATGCCAATTCATCGTCATGCTGGATATTTTCCGAATGACCTGAGTGTTGATCCCATGACATGGTGGGGATGCAGGTATTCTGTTCAATGATGCTCAGCTGATTTTCATTGTTCGGCTGATTTTCTCGCCCCAAGTCTCCTGGGTATGGCTGCCAGATAGGCAGGCCATCCATTGGGCCATAATAGTCGTGGTCAAAGTTGACTTTCATTAGAGTTTCCTCCTCAAATGAGTTGGGTGGAGCACAACATCCTTCCAGATCTCAATCTTCGTATATCATTTTGACGTCTGACCTCGGTGTAAATCTCAGACTCTGTGCGGGATAGCAAAATGGCATAGGCATCTCTTCCTGAGACATATAATCGTCCTCATAAAGATAGGACTTTCATTCCTTATCTGTGCCAGAGGAATCTTCCTCGTCGATGGTATAGACTGCTTGAGGCACTGGGTGAAGGAAACCTCCACTGTGGAAGAAGTCCTGAATAGGATGAAAACTTTCATCGTTAGCAGCTGTCTGGGTGCAGGTCGCAGAAAAACCAAGACCCTTCTTTGTTTTATTATCAGTAGGGATGACAAGTTGTCCTCATCCTTTCGCATTGTTATTTGCGATCACTTCGGGAGCATCTCTGTACGAGGAAATCGATGTTCCTTTTTCTGATTGATTCTTGTTGCTCACCGAAAGTGCTTGGAACTGAGTCCCAACAACCTCCTCGGGTTCTACACAAGTAGATAATGACAAGTTTCTCACGAGCAAGGCTTGTTCTCCATAGACCCTGATGAGTTGATCGTTCTGGATGAACTTCAGCTTCTGGTGCAGCGTTGAAGTGACTGCCCCAGCCTGGTGTATCCAACGTCTTCCTAATAAGCAATTGTTCGTCGCCCGGATGTCCATGACCTGGAACGTGATTAGGAAAGTGTGAGGACTGATAGTTATGGGAAGGTCGACTTTACCGATAACTGCTTTCTGAGATCCGTCAAAGGCTTTGACGATGACCCCACTGCCCCTCATCGGGGATCCTTTGAATGATAGTCGTATTAAAGTGGACTTCAGCATAAAGTTAATGGTCGATCCTGTGTCTACCAGTACACTGGCTAAAGCATCGTCCTGGCAGTTGACTATGATATTAAGCGCCATGTTGTGGCGTTTGCCCCTCTCTGGCAAGTCCTCATCACTGAATCCTAAGTTGTTGCAGGAAGTGATGTTAGAGATGATGCTATCGAACTTGACACATCCTGTTCCACAAAGGCCTGTTCCAAGACTTTCTGTAAATCCTCCCTGTGAGCTTCGGAACCAAGTAAAAGCGATAACACTGAGATCTTTGAAGGAGTTTGTAATAGTTGATCAACAATGTTGTATTCACTCCTTTGGATGAGCTTCAACATCTCATCATTGTTGAAATTCTGGTATAACAGATCCCCGATGTCCTACATGATTTCGAGACATCTGGTCTGACATAAACAGCAAGGCAATTATAGACAATTAAATACGTTGCTGAAAAGAAAAGTGCACACAGAATTTGTTCACCCAGCCCGGTCTAACAACTTACATCTCGGGGCATACTAAGCCAGGAAGGAAGTCCACTATTAGCAGTATTAAATAACAGACTCAACAATACCAGTTGACAATCTACTCACTTAATCCCTACCCAATGACCCTTCTACCTAAGTTCTCCCTAGGTAAGAGACTTCATCTCACTTCCAATCATCGCAATGATGTCTAGCAGTCAACATCTCAGTCACTACATCAACAGCTTGATTTCCAACAACTCTCCAAACACATAAAAATAGAAGTCACACTCCTATAACAATACCTATACATGACCCTCATGACTAAGAACACTTCTTAGAGTTGCTTAACAGCTTCCTCTAAGAACAATACATCTCTTACCTACAGGCTTAGAGATATACATGATGACCATCCCACAAAATCGGGTGGTTCATCAACCAACACAGCCCTTATAATTTAAATGATGGCTAGCTACCTAAAACTAGGTTACAATGCTTCTATTTATAACCTATTTCCCAACTGGATTTGGGCCTTCAAATCACAACAAATCAGCCGCTACAAATCTGCAAAAGATTCTGCTACTAAATAGATCTTCAATCAAATTTTCAATTAAATCTTCAATTAAATCTAATTATTCTCCATATCTTTTTGCATGAAAATAGTAACAATATCTGCTCAATATAAGATTGCAACAGAATATATTTGTCCCATGATATTCGCCTGCAATATCTCCACCAGATCTTCTCAAGACACACTTAAACAAATGCAGCCCTAACAAAACACATCAGACTGATGTTCTAATGTTCTGTCAACTGATGTCAAGACATCAGGTTTAACATCAGTATACAAAACTGCAACCCTTCTAAACTTAACATCAACTCAATGTTAAGAACTCATGTTAAGACATCAGACATATGACATCATTAACAACACCATTGTTTTACCAAAATTCCAGCCAATACAAGAACTAACAATCTCCCCCTTTGGCTAATTTTGGCTAAAACAATCTCAGCCTACACCAGAGATACCAGCCGCGGAAAAACACCATACAAACTAACATCAGCACACAACTAGCAGCAGCAACTCCCTCTCAAACCTAGAACAGACAACTAGGCAACAACTAGGCTAACTCTCCCCCTTTTTAGCCACAATTGGACAAACTTTGAATCTGCCAACCAACATACTCAGAAAAAAATCCAGACTCAATAGCTACTACTGTACATTCTCTCCCCCCTTTTGGCCAAAAATTGACAAACATTGGTGTAAATGTATACTTCTGATTCAATCCTTTGACACACAAATCTATAGAACCAGGTCTAAACTGTCAAGTACACAATGAACTTCACCAGTAACACAATGTCACGACATCTTGTCTGACATTACAATCTGGATAAATAACTTCTTCAAAAAAAGATCAACTCTCCCTATCGAACATAACCAGTGCTTCTTTGCAAGAAGAACACCTTAAATGAATGGAAAACATAAGACTCATCTTCGTGTCTTCAAGAGCGCACCCTCTGTTCAACACACCTACTGAACGCATTCACAAAATGCTTAATCCTCAAACAATCCAAGTACCACACTAGTACAGATAGAAGTTCTCCCCTTATATTTCACAACTGATGCTCCTTGACCAGTACATTATAGCATTTGGAAAATCCAGACACAGTCTTCATCCATTCAGTCAGGAATGCTTCACACAATCATCCACAAGTTCTGAAGCACGCTCACAATGCCTTCCACTGAACTCTAAGTAAACTCCTCTTACTTAGAATTAATAATACACATCAAGACAAGCGTGACATCTCCCATCAACAAAGACCCTCACAAAGTTTTTCCAAAACTACATAAAATTGTCTTCAGACTTCTCCTCAGAAGCATGTGCGCACAGGATACAAACAATTAGCTTCACATGGCTAGAACCATTCATGTCCACACCAACATGCCATCCAACAGCCTAATGTCATAACATGTTATCTGACATTATTTCCTCATAAGAGGCAACCAATCTCCACAAGCTTGATCAACATGCAAGCTTCACAATATATGCACCTTTGTTGCAGAATCCATAGACAAGTACTCCCCCTGTCAGGTTAACTAATGCTCTAGATGGAGATGAACATTTGAGCACACTTGCTGAGCACATTCACATACTATACTTTCACTTTTGGAGAACACAACCACTTATCCTGACTTGTTTGACACTGCTCACAGACTCCACAAATTCTCTGCTTTACTGAGATCTAATCTTTTCAAGAGATACTTGTAGCAGAAGAAGGAACAACTCTCTAAAAAAAATGTTCTGATCATATCACATCACAATCCCTTTACCATTACATCCACCAGTAGTTGTTGATACTAGTGAAGTCTTCAAAATTAGTAGTCATGCTTTGCCAGAACAAACTACTAAAAACAAGAACAGAATCTCCACATTCTAATTCACATAGTCAAAAACATCTCTTCTGACAAAAATGCTTGAGCATCCAACTCCACACGCACACTCTCAATCATCTTCCAAATATAACCATCAGCAATCATGATGTTACAACATCACCATTCAACAACATCTTTTGGGGACATCAGCTTCTCATTACCATTCAGAGGACTCATTTTGTATAGAAGTCCTTCAAGAAGCTCCCAATAAAACACATTCAGAGCAGCTTATTCAGGTTAACATACACACCTGAATACCATGAGCTCGCACACCCTCTCTGAAGCAAAGAGTTCAGACTACAAATTAGTTTACTCACACGATTCCCTCTTGGTTTGTTATCTTCACATGCTCCAAAACTCCACATCTTGCAAGGCTGATCAACTACTCTCTAGCATGACTTGACAATAGGGCTATGTCCCCTTCACAAGCTTTTCTTCTGCCTTTAGCGATACACATCCAATCTTCTATTTTTGACATTTGGATCAATTGATGAATATCCACAGCTTGAGGAATCAGCTAGAATCTTAAGAAGGGTTAAACCACAGGGATTTAAGATCAATTTCTATTCACAAGTATTTAATTGATTATCCTTGAAAGACAAGATTAAGGATGTTCTGTCAATTATTTTAACATCTTTTCATCAGAGGTTTGGAGAATCATGGGAGGGGTTCTACATTCGCTCACAAGTCTCCTAGGTGTTGACCTGGGATTATTGCTTAGCATCTGTTCCTAGAAAGTATTGTGAATGACTTGTCCATATGGTGGTGCTGTTGAAGATGAAGATGGAAGACTATGAAGACATCATAATCTTGTTGGTTACAGCTTGGATCAGTTTATTTCTGATCTAAGTGGTTTGGAGCATGGTGTTTGCTCTAGTTGTGAAGGTCGAGGATAAGTTGCAGTTATCTCTGGCTTTCTATTGACGGCTCTACTAAGGGAAGTGGCTTTCTTTAGTATTGCTATGGGGTAGTCTTGGACTACTTATTTTCTGAAGATTCAGATGTGGTAGGTTTGAAGTCTTTGGAGTTTCTAAGCAGGATGAAGGTTGTCTACTCAAACTTAATTGTCAAGCTGTGGATAGAAGCTGATTCCTCGACACCGACACAGGACTAGAGCTAACATCAGATGCAGAATGTCAAGAACAATCCTCTATCAGAGCAAGTGAAGCTTCAGTCGACTTCAGCTCAGTTACTTTCCAAAAACTGGACAACTCATACTTGTAGTTGAATAGTAATTAGACCTTGTTTCTTATTGTTTGTATTTTCTTTATTTTGTAATAGCTGTTTTCTTTCAAATTATGTTTGTACTTTCACAATTAATGAAATGAGCATTTGCAACTTTTTGATTCAATTCATTTGTGTTTGCCAGTTATGTCTTTATGCTTTCTTTTGCAAAATGTTTTATCTCTTTTCCACTTTCTTTTTTTATTGTGCAAAAATTGGAGGGAGGATGATGAAAACTTCATACCCAAATTGCTGTTAGTATGCTTTCAGATCAAAACTTTGCTGACGATGTAAGGCATTGTTTCAACTCCTAAACACTGGAGAAATAAGGAAGATAATCCCTCGTCAACCCCTTTGAGCCTTGAAGTATGAGTTTCTTTTCTTTACAAATAAAAACCCTCAACCTTAACCCGGGGTAGGGTAGTTCTCAATTAACTTGATTGTGCATTCAAATACAAGAGTTTTGTGCAAGACACCTCTCACATAAATGTGGCATGCTCAAATTTTCCTTCGCACGCAACAAGCAAGTGCTGAAGATGTCTTTCAAGTCAAAAGTTGATGATGGTTCGCCGTAATCATTAAGCCAAGCAGTCACTTTCTTTCAAAAAAAGATAAAAATTAAAAAAGGAAAAAACCCGCTAATTCGAAACCTATGAAGGAGACTTAGGAAAAAATTGGGGCATCCCGCTGACTGTAAGATTCATGAGAAACAGTTCAGGCAAAATTTAGGGATAATAAAATGGAGAAATCTTTAAATCCTTACCATGAAAGTCCTCAATGAAAAAACAACTAAATGTTGAAAGGAATTAGTGACCTCTATCTCAAGGGTCCCTTAACTTCTGAACTATCAGGGCAATTCCTAACCTCTTGGGAATACAAGTGCATAGTTTGAGTTAACTGAGTGTAGGACTGGAGATCATCACGAAGATTGGGTGGGTACAAATAAACTTTGAGCCTTTCTCTCTTGTTTCTTAAACCGTGAACCAGGCCACGTTATAACCCTCAAAAGACCTAATTGAAGCGAGATTATTTTGAAAGCGTACTACAACAAGGTTGCGTAAACTGACTCCTAAAGATCTTTGTGGATCATCTGTTTTGGCATCACACCTTTTGCTTAAAGTTTTCACTTTAATGTCTTGAACCACCGTGTTCTGACCAGTATCCCATATACTTTGCACCTCTTTCAAAATGATTTTGATTTCAAAAGTTGCATGAACTCTGCATTTACCATGTTTGTACAAATACTTCTGTTTGCAAACTAGCTTTCTTCTTAAGGAATTTTCAAACATTTGAGAAACTTGGTCGGTGATCCAATCAGGGGTAAGTTCCTTCCATATCCTGTTGAGAATCAGTTCAAGATTTGTGATTTAATGGCGACTTCTCTGAATTGGTTTATTCAGAAGATACTTCAAGACTCATATTGGGGCAAGCTTTCCCAATGTACAACAAAACAATCATCTTTCAAGACTTAGACTGGGGCAAGCTTCCCAAGAGCACCATGAAACGGTCATCTCCAGAATCAATCCGGTTGAAGCCATGATCAGGTCATCTGCAACAGTCAGCTAATCTGGGGCAGTTTACTTGAAGAATCCCCAAGCAGCTCTCCATCCTTCCCACAAGGATCATCAATTTGGATACAGTTTACTAGTGTGGCAGAGATGGGTTCAAGCGTTAGCATCTCTAGTTCCCAAGCAGAATGGCAGTGATCTCCGTGTAGAGGAATCAGTCTTCCAGTCTTATCTTCCCAAAGAGTCGTGCTGTGTCGCCAGCATCTGCATCTGCATTTGCATTTGATCATATATCATCTGCATAATTCATACACCATATGCATATCATGAGTGTTTCATCCTCATTTGCATTTCTCCCGAGGTCGTGTTGTTATCCACGTCTTACCTTATGGTCAAAGTCCAACTCACTTGGCACCTACTAAACAGATATTGTCGTGTCTATTTGACGTTCTTCCAGATATGACCTTTCTTATCCGATTGTTTTTTCGGATATGTTTGTTTCTCTTTTGTATCCTATGCCATTCTTGGATGTCGTTTATATGTCTCTCTTTCTGATGTTTTTCCAGATTGAGTTTTTTACTGATGTTTTTCCAGATATTTCACTTTGTTTATTCTGATACTTTTCCGGAATGACATTGCTTTCATCATCTGATGCTTTTCCAGATGTGTCTCTCTTTCTGATGTTTTCTTCCAGATTGAGTCTTTTGTTCTGATGTTCTTCCAGAACTTATCTGATGTTTTTCCAGATAATCACTTTGTTTATTGTGATGCTTTTCCGGAATGACATTGCTTTCATCATCTGATGCTTTTCCGGATGTGCCTTTCTCTTTCTGATTTTCTTCCAGATTGAGTCTTTTGCTCCTGATGTTTTTCCAGAGCCCTTTGTATCTATCTGATGCTCTTCCGGATATGATCTTGTTCATTTGATGTTCTTCCAGATATAACGTCGCTTATCTGATGCTCTTCCAGATATGTCTTCAAAACCCTTTTCCCGTACATTTAATGCTCTTTTAAATGTTTCGGATGTATCTTCAGAATTCTTGTCTTCATCTAATGCTCTTCTAGATATCTCCAATTTGTTTCTGACTTTGGGTAACGGATACTGAATGTTTTCAAGTCTGTTTCCATTCTCCATCCAATGCTTTTCTGGATGTGTGCAGGAGTTTATTCGATGCTTTTCTGAATATCTCTGATATGCTTCCCGGAGTTCATTCAATGCTCTTCTGAATGTCTCTGTTGTCAGTTTCTTTCCCAGAGTTTATTCAATGCTTTTCTAAATACCTCTGATGTTTGCTTGTCTCATGTATTTCCCAGTTTTTTTCCCACCTCATTCAATGATCTTCTGAATGTCGTGACTCTTTTCCATCCATTTCCATTCATGGATGGTGACTTTTGATTCCCTAGTAGAGACCGTCTTTCCGGTGCTGCTTCCATTGAGGATCTTGTGTTATCTTTTCTTTCTAAAGTGTCGACCGATCAAGTCTGACCCAGTTGCTTCATCACTTTAGACTTTCCCCAGTGTTCTTGACATCCCCAGTGAGTGATTGCTCGTTGTGTGGACTTTGTCCTTGTCTGCTTTCGTTTTTGTCTGCATTTTGCATTTACCATTCTATCATCATACTAGAGTTCATAGCATGTCAGCATCTTGTCGCTCCCAAAAGATTCGCATCCAACGGTACAAACGCGAGAGTGGCGCAGAAAACACAGAGTCGCCAGCAATGTGTATTTATCCCGAGAGAGGGAAAGGAAACACTGCATAAACCTGAAGAGAAAGGGGGAAGACATGGTCATCGCAACCATAGTTAGGGTTCGGGATTCGGTTATGCGAGGGGAAGGTGTTAGCAGGCCACGCATCCATCGTACTCGATGGGATCCATGCTTGTTGTCTAAACGGAGGGTGAGTTTTCCTACTATCTATGGCTGAACAAAAGAAAACGGGGATGGGGATGACTAAGATGGACTCGGTAGGACATATTCGATGCCCTAGGCCTACGTACTCCCTCAGTGCAATGGGAAAGTCAGAGTCAACGTAGTTCGGACGGGAACTGTGGGGGAAGGTTGCTCGCCAAGACAATCGCTGTCTTGTGCCTACATATCCTTAATCGGACGAGAGAGAGGAATCAGAGCTAATGTAGTTTGTGGGTACGACCACGGATGGGTAAGTGTTTTTTACGTGAGCGACGAGCTCTTTTCTGAAAATGAAATTTGAAACCCAGCAATCCCGAAGGATAAAAAGATTTGAATTTGTTTTTGTGTTTTTTAGACAGAAGTGTTTTCTTAAGTTAGTTCATAACTTGCATTGCACCAAAGTCTAGCGGCACAGGGACGAATACTTAACGAATCGTCCCAAGACAGGACGCTCGCTAAGCACTCTAGAAAGATGAGAGGAATCCCCTCATTTCTCATTCCCCACGCTTAAGGCTCGTGCGCAATACACTTTATCTTTATTAAGTGTTTTCAAGAAGTTTTGAGATGAGAAGAGAGAAGACCCAAAGGAAACTCTAAAGTGAAACTAAGAGTCCTAATGTTATCATGCATGGGTAACCTATGGTTAGTGAGGCTTAGGAGGGACGACTACCTAAAACCTAATGCTAATCCTACTCCAAGCTTAATCAAAAATTAAGTCGGACTAGGTAGCTCTAAAGGGAGAGAATCCAAGACTTAAACGAGTCTTGAGACTCATGGGTGAAAGAGACTGAAAGAGAAGAATGAGAAAGAGAAGGATGAAATAAGAAGCAAGATAGGACAGCAAGCACATCATATCAAGTTCATCCAACTCACATCCATAAACAAGTCTCAAAGATCATGCAAAACATCTCAAGTAAGCATGCAAAGGTAATCATGAAAGAATGCAAGCATACTTATATGAAATGAACAATTAAGCACCAATGAACTTCAAATCAAGATGAAATGAGAAAAACAAGATGAAGATGAAAGCAAGTCAGAACCAAGACCATACCATCATCAAAAATTCTCATGTGCAAAAGAAGATCAAAACATGAAACATTATGCACCAAAGAAAGTCCACAAAAGGAAGTCAAAGTTCAAGCACTTAAAGCATACCCAAACATGATCCACAAATTGCAAAAATTTGGTCACAAAGGACCTCAACCAGGGATAAACATCATATCAAATACTCATGCAAAGAATCGCAAAGAAACTCAATCAATTAGGCATGGCAAAACAATTAGGGTTAAGAGATGTCAAGAGATGATCATGCATAATTCACTTAAGCACAAATAATCAAACATATATCAAATGACATTCAAAAATTGTGAAATTAAAACCCAAGTGACCTAAGTCATAATCTAGCAACATGCCAAAAGATCACACAAAAAATCACAAGTTAAGTACCTCAAACAATGCCTCAAAGTTGCATAAGAACAAAGAAGAACAATGCACAAATAGAGGGACTAAAATGCAATATGCAAAGAGTTTAAAAATATGAGAAAATATTTTTAAGGACCTCAAGATGTCCTCTGAAATATGAAAAAATAATGGGATGCAAATCATACACCAATGATGAGAACAAAAATCAACAAGATCAAGTGTGCACAAGGGAACAAACTCACAAAGAAAATTAATCAAACAATTAATTCAGATGCACAAAATAAAATAAAATGGAAAAATAAAATTTGCCAAATTTTATAAAATCCCAAAGATGCTTCAGGATTTTTTTCATAATTTTTAGATGCATAAAACTATTTTTGAAAATTAAAATACAAAACTATGCAAAAAAAATAAAATAAAAAAGGAATAAAATGAAACCCAGGAGTGCAACAAGCAACAATTCCACGTTGAAAAAGTTGGGCTGGATCAAAAGGAGGGTGTGAAAAGCAAAGAAGCCCAAAGCGCTTCTCACCCTAGACTCAGAGTCAACCTTTTTGACTCCATCATTGCCATCAAATCAATCCAATGATATATAACTAGTGTAGCTTCACGTATTAGTTATGATATATATCATAACTATATATCATAACTACACCATCAGACTGATCTAGTTATGATATATGCATATAGTGAATTATATCTCCTTTTAGCATTAAATTAATAAATAATACTTGAAGCTATAACAATGCTCGAATATTTATTGCATTAGTGACCATTTTCTTACCTATATACATTAATATCCATCTCATTATCCATGAGTCCACCTAACTCTATAATGTAATGAAATTAATAATCATTAGATAACAATGCATGCAAAATGGGATGAATTAGTTGAGTATAGTCAGTTTTCTTAGTAGTTTGGAAGGTCAACACATACTTATTATCTTACATTTAAGACCTATATACATCCCAACCTAAACTAGTCAGCTTACCTAGTCATGGCTATATGAATATAGTAAATTACATCTATTAGCATCAAATTAATAAATTATACTTGAAGCTATAGCGAAGCTCCAATATTTACTGCACCTAGGTGACCATTTTCAAAAATACAACGCATTAAAATCTAACTCCTGATCTCTGAGTCCAACCAACTTTATACTATAATGAATATCATATATGTACATCTACATATTATTTGAGTTATGTATGGGTACTCAAGAAAAATATTTAGAGAATAGAAAAGTTAAATTGTAAAATACCTTAAGGCTTCATCTAATCTATTAGAGACCTTCTTTAAATGTGCAACTGGAGATTCACCATGCAGACTCGTTACAAAACCGCACTTTTTATGACATTCCGATTGACAAAAATGATTGTTATGCTCCTTGTAGTTTAGCTGTCTAATAACCAAATAACACATTTTAGAATTTTAAGTTTATGCACATAAATAGTGATGCATATTGTACTAATGAAAATATAAAATTAATTTAACCATGATTAAAATATTAGATAGGAAAAAGCTATACCGCGTAAAGCTTTTCACACAAAACACACAGATTTCTGTCAAATCCAAATACATAAATCCATTTCACCAAATGTTCTTCACCACAACCAGTTGTGTAATAGTTATTTTGCATCCCAAAACTACCAATAATAACTATAAAGCATGAAAAATGACTGAAAAATACCACAACATCATCATAAAGATTTAGGTCAAATATCTGAAATTATTTGATTCACTTCATTTCAAAAGTAAAAAAGAACAAATCAAACATGAAGCTGAAAATATCTAAAAAGATAAAGAAGTGTATGCATAAGATTCAGATTCCAAACAATCCTAAAATCATCAAAACAAAATTATATCACAAATTCAACTTCTCATTTTATTTTCTTTGATTTTAACCCAAATTAACAAATTGGTCCCTAGAAACCAAATCAATCAATATAGTCCTTCAAAACACATCACAACTCTATATTCATCACCATCAACACAACAGAATTAAATCCATGGCAAAAAACCTTTATTTCATTTCAAAATCCATTTTTTTACATCTATAAATTAAATCCAAACAAGGGTGTCATGCAGTGGACGCATATACTTAATTATCATGTCAACACATTCAACACACTTGACTTGCACATGCCTTTAACACATCCAACACACCTTTCATTGTTGGCATTATCATGTCATTCTGAATACATAGTAATAAGTTAATAACACAAGAAATCTATCATCATTAATATATTATTTTTCTTCCACATGCATACACTTATAAACACTTAAATATTTGTGGTAAATAATAAATGCAGCTTCAAAACTTACCTTGGGATCTTGAGAAGCAAATTTAACATATGTAGCAAGTTGAAAAACAAGTTCACATCTGCTATAGCAGCATCAAAATTTTGTTCAACTATTAATTCTGCATGAAATAGATTCAGTTCCCATAAAATCTGCAGTGCCACTAGGTGTGGTGTTTTTAGGATTATCTGCACAAAACAACAAAATTATAACTTTCTATTCAAATTCACTGTGTATAGCAAGTAACCTTCAAATTTGCCAAAGTTTTTGGGTGATACTCAGGATCACACCATGAAAAGTTAAAATAATCCACCATGTCTAACGAAAATTCACATAAAATCTATAACCCTCTACCAATATTTCTCAATTAAAATTCCATCACACAATTTAAGAAAGGGTAAAAAAGACGTACCCAGCAATGTAATCTTTAAGACAACCAGAAATAGCCTAAATAGATTGAGATTTAGGACCCAGTGTACCTACAATCTTTGTTATAGAAAAAGAAAAGCTCTCCAAAAACCATTACGCATTGTAAATTATGTTTAAATTAACAAAATCAATTTAAACTTGTATCAAATGAATAAAAAATGTAGACCGAAAACATAAATTGAACAGATCTAAATATGAAAAAACCCTAACAACCATTGAAATTGAATAAAATTGAATATGAACAAACACTAACATATATTGAAAGCAGAGATTAAGATTACCTTATCTGTAGCATCCTCAATGGAATAAAGGGGTCCTCATTCCTGATCTAATAACTCTTTTCTTCATTCAAGATTGGGTTATGGGCGGTCGAGACCAGAGCATGATATGTGGCAGGCTGAGTGACGGAATTTGAAAAATGAAAGGATGAATGATATACAATGAAATTAGGGTTTAACGTTTTTGGAAAGTGGAAAGAAATAAGGAAAGCTTTTCAGAAAGAGTGAAAAAACTTGCGCGTGTTTTTATAAAGTTTTTTTTTATTACGTGTATTTTTTAATTCGTAATTAATGGCGGTTAATTCGCATCATGTTACGTCATTTCAAAACACCGCCGTAATTTACCGTATATAATGACAGTTTTTAAAACCGCCCTATTAAAACCGCCCTAACTCCCCCGTTTTTTTATAGTGTTTCACACTAACCTAGGAATTGCAGAGCTTAAAATACACCAAGAAAACCCTCTGGAAGCTGCAGATCTACTCCTTAGAACCTCTTATTGCAAAATAAATGCAATTAGAGTTTGGAATCGTGCTAGATCTTGAGGTTTGAACTTGAACCTTCCAAAACTGAATCGGATGAAAAACTCACTCTCAGCTTCAATCAATGGTTGACTCTTGTTCTATTTACTTCACTGATCAAGAATGTGAAATAAAATCTCATAGAAACTCCAAGGAAAGTGAGTTTCGAAGAGAGAAAGAGTGAGAAAAAATTGGAATTCTGAGCAAATGAGAGTGCATGAGAGTGAAATGAAAGTGTGAGTCTCCTTATATACACTTGGTTAGACCTCTGAGCATGATTAGGGTTTAGTTAATCCCTTGATTAACGCCATCCAAAGTGATTTGCAAAAATGAAAGTTGTGATGCACACATTAATCCACACGTGCATTGGTCATGAAAAATGTGTGATTCGCCTCCATTTTACTTACTGATCATAATGGAATTGGGTTTGGGCTTTGTAATGACTTGATTTGTGAGATTCAATCCATCTTGCAAATTTGCATTTTGTGAAATTCTTGAAGTACATGGCACAGATTCACTTGATTCAAGGGTCAAAATTGGTCCTTAGGATGTGTACTTGGATGTTGTAATGTGACTTGAAGCATTAGAACCAATTACAAGTCATTTTAAATCAAAATGCAAAAGGTGGAAACATGGATACATGAGAAAACCTTAAAAAGCACCTTGCCTTCTTTTGATCATAACTTGAGAACCACAAATGGTATGGAGACAATCTAGTACTTTTTGGAAAGGGGAGAGAGAGGTCTTCAACTTTCATGTTTGAGGAAAATTCATTTGAAGCTTCTTTGATGATGAAAAGTCAAGTTGAAGATGGTTTGAAAAGTTGCCAAAAATGGAAATTTCACATTATAGGTCATTTTCCAAAAATAGTAACTCTTGCACAAACTCTTGATTCTTGATGAGTGACATGAATCTTGACACTTGAGGACCATATGAGGGCATAAGACCTCAAAAATCATGAAGAGGGCCTCAAAATCCCATGGTTGACCTTCCTCCTTACAGTTGACTTTTCTTTTGAACTGTTGACTTTTGCTTACTTCACAAGTAACTGATCCACTGAACATCTTCCCCAATGAACCACTAGCCAAGCCTTTCTATATGAATTTTTGGGAGCATATGGAACCCATGAGAGCATGCTTGAATCCACAAAGTTTCCTCAAGAAGCTCCTTGAACCCAAAAACCCTAATTTGGTCCCTCTAGTTAGGAGGGAAAGATTCACTTGAAAACCCTTGCCACTCTTGATCTTATGAACATATGATGACCTCCACAAAACCCCTTGAGGCTTGAGACTTCCTTGAGATGAACCTAGTACCTTGACCCCATGCTAAGAACCAATGTTATGCTCAAATGCTAATGCAAGAAATGCAAAGAAACATAAGCCAGATAGATAAAAACAAGAAGGCAAATTTGGGGTATTACTGTAACAGCCCGCGGCCGCTCGCGCACGAGGCCCGACACTTTTACCAACTCAGACTTAATCACTAGCCCCCTTTTTCAACTATACTAGTGTTTTTGCCTCCCGTGGGAATCGAACCGTGTACCTGGGGATAAGTACCACGTTCAATTCATTCCCACTACCAATTGAGTTGTAGCTCAATTGGTAGTGGAAATACATTGAACGTGGTACTTATCCCCAGGTACACGGTTCGATTCCCACGTGAGGCAAAAACACTAGTATAGTTGAAAAAAGGGGCTAGTGATTAAGTCTGAGTTGGTAATAGTGCCGGGACTCGTGCGCCAGCGGCCGCGGGCTGTTACAATAAAAGGCGCCTTTTTTTGTAACATCCACAGGCCCACGCACGGCAACCCAGGCATAGTCACTCAACGACTTAATCACTGGCCCCCTTTTATCAACTATACCAGCGTTTTTGTCTCCCGTGGGAATCGAACACATGCACCTGGGGATAAGTACATAGTTCATTCCATTCCCACTACCAATTGAGCTAGCTCAATTAGTAGTGGGAATGTATTGAACGTGGTACTTATCCCCAGGTACACAGTTCGATTCCCACGGGAGGCAAAAACACTAGTATAGTTGAAAAAAGGGGGCTAGTGATTAAGTCTGAGTTGGTAATAGTGTCGGGACACGTGCGCGAGCGGCCGCGGGCTGTTACAGTTACAGCTGTCCCTATTCAATCAACTTGGTCCTGAAGGTATGATAGCAACGAGTGTCATGCGTTCAAAGGATTCATGGAGATTGAATACCAAAAGAAATCTAAAATTTGCAATCCTCGAAGGAGGGACGACTCCACTGGGGAACAAGCAATAAATGTTGCACTGTCACAACACGGACGAGTGTTAGCTATGCTGGGGATAAACACGGACGGGTGTCTAGGAATCAAAGATATCAGATATGGACGGGTATTGAAAAGATACACGGACGGGTGTAAAAAGTTCAGTACGGACGGGTATCGAAAAAATACACGGACGGGCGTAAAGAGGTTCAATACGGACGGGTATCGGAAAGATACACGAACGGGTGTAAAAAGGTTCAATACGGATGGGTATCGAAAAGGTACATGGTCGGGTGTAAAAAGGTTCAATACGGACGGGTATCGAAAAGGTACACGGACGGGCGTAAAGAGGTTCAATACGGACGGGTATCGAAAAAATACACGGTCGGGTGTAAAAAGGTTCAATACGGACGGGTATCGAAAAGGTACATGGACGGGCGTAAAGAGGTTCAATACGGACGGGTGTCGAAAAAATACACAGACGGGTGTAAAAAGGTTCAATACGGACGGGTATCGAAAAGGTACACGGACAGGTGTAAAGAGATTTAATATGGACGGGTATTGAAGAGATACACGGTCGGGTGTAAAAAGGTTCAATACGGACGGGTATCGAAAAGGTACACGGACGGGCGTAAAGAGGGTCAATATGGACTGGTATCGAAGAGATACACGGTCGGGTGTAAAGAGATTCAATTTACTGGGGATTGGCCTGATCGGGGATTAAAATGATGAACTGAACACGGACGGGCGTTATCAACAGGTCAATACGGACGGGTATTGAAATCAAAGGTTCGAACACGGACGGGTGTTAAGGTAAAAACCTTGAAGGGATGAATCAGAAGACCACTTGGATGAAAGGGGTGAAAAGAGATCACAGGTTCACAACCCTGGCAAAACACTCTGCCGTGGGACTGTCAAATATTGCTTTGAATGACTAAACCCAACGCTTGTGGAGTAAAGTCGAATAATATTCTCCCGAAATCCAGCTTTCCTGACGAAGGAAGAACTCAAGCCTGGCTTATGCTTCGGATGCATATGTTTGAATTTTGCCGTAATGCTCCACACGAAGTGGAAATGCTACGCATCTAGGAGGATGCCATGCAAAAAAATGCTTATGCAATGCAAAAAGACCATCCCAGCGAAATAAACGCTGAGAACAGAAGCAGCTCCACCGAGGACGACAAACTACATTGTCATCAAACCAAAGAACATGCTGAGGAAAACTTCACCCTGCTAAGGAAGATCACAATCACCAATTCTGCTGGAGATGGACGAATCTCCGAGAGAGAAAACCCACTTTGTTGGGGATGGAAACCAAATACTGAAAATGGAAACTCCTCCGCTGGGGATCACCAAATACTTCAGAACTTGGCTTTGACGCCTGCCAAAAACGATCGTACTTAAGACCTGCTGGAGGTACCAATCACCACCAGACTTTGTTCGGGGATACTAATCACCACCAGACTCTGCTTGGGGATAAACAAATGTTTCCTGACTAGCTGAGGAAAAAAACGATTGCCCCATATTCTGTGGGGAAACACCATCTTTGATCAAAGAAGATGCTCCATCAATCTCTTGCAGGAGAGGCTGTAAAATTGACAACTTCTGGCTACCTGCTGAGGAAAGATGAGCCAAATCACAACTCTGGCTGGGGGAAAACCTCTTATATACTACTGAAGGGGACGATCCTTAACGACTCCACTTGGGAAATTACTTCTTTATACTCTGTTGAGGAAGACGATCCTCGATACTCTGATTGGGAAAAGTAATAAACTGATGAGGATGATCAGACTTCAAAGTTGGGGAGCAAGGCTCTACTGGGGAGGTACACCTGTCATCCTGCAAAACCAACATAAAGGTCTACGTGCAAAAATGATTACTTTGATTATCATCATAGTGACTGTCGCCTAAGCAATTGCCACTGTTTTCCAACTTGTTTCACAAAGCTCAACATTTTAGCATGTAATGTTTATAAAAAATATCGGACATTTTCACAATAAACAAAAGCTCTCTAACTGAAATGCAAACTTTATTGAATGATCAGCCTGTAAATAGGCATTTACATTTGGAAAAAATTCCTGAAAAGAGGTAATTGCGCAAAAAGTAAAAGAAAATACACATGTCGGCAATGTGGGGAACAAACATGCACCATGACTCGACTCATCTATAACCCATATGACTTGTTTATCCGCATATGCTTTGGCCTTTGAAGATGAGTGAATGGACTGATTCCTTTCCTTCGAGTTTTCCAAGTGTGAATAGTGATCACAGATCGAACGCGGATCGTAGTCTTTGCTTTTAAATCCCTAACTTTCGCCTGGATCGCCCTTTTCGGGTTTTCAATCCACCGGGATACCCATTTTTGCCAAAGTTTCCTTTTCAGGTTTTCAACCTTGCGGGTTTATTTCTTCTTCTTTTTTTTTATCCCTAATTTTTGCCCGAACCTTTTCTTTTTATGGTTCGCCAGGATGCCCCATTTTTGCCTGAACCTTCTTTTTATGTCCAGCGGGTCTTTTTTATGCAAAGTATTTTTTGACTACATCCGCGTTCACAAGGGACGTAAAATCTTCGCCATCCATAGTTGAGAGTAATAAGGCTCCACCAGAGAAAACCTGTCTTACTACATATGGCCCTTCATAATTCGGAGTCCACTTGCCCCTGTGATCTGTTTGAGGAGGAGTGATCCTTTTCAGGACTAATTCACCAGTTTGGAAACACCGAGGACGCACTTTCTGATCAAATGTTTTTTCATCCTGCTCTGATACATGCGCAATGGCTTTCAGTCTCTTCTCTTCAATGAGGTTCAGTTCATTCAGCCGGGAACGCACCCACTCAGATTTATCAAGCTTCACGTCTGTCAGAATTCTCAAAGAAGGAATCTCAACTTCTAATGGCATAACTGCTTCCATACCATACACCAGTGAGAAAGGGGTTGCCCCAGTTGATGTGCATACCGAAGTACGATATCCGTGCAAAGCGTAAGGCAACATCTCATGCCAGTCCTTATATGTCACTACCATCTTCTGCCCAATCTTCTTTATGTTCTTATTAGTTGCTTCAACAGCCTCATTCATCTTCAGGCGATAGGGAGAAGAATTGTGATGTTCAATCTTAAAGCTCTGACATAGCTCCTTCATCATCTTGTTATTCAGATTTGAACCATTATCAGTAATGATTCTCTCCGTGACTCCATACCGGCAGATGATGGCCTTCTTAATAAATCGGGCTACCACTTGTCTGGTGACGTTGGCATACGATGCTGCTTCCACCCACTTCGTGAAGTAATCAATAGCCACCAGGATAAAACGATGTCCATTTGAAGCAGTCAGCTCGATCTTCCCAATCATGTCAATGCCCCACATGGCAAAAGGCCAAGGTGACGACAAAACATTCAGAGGAGTAGGCGGTACGTGCACCTTATCAGCATAAATTTGGCATTTATGACACTTCCGGGCGTATTTAAAATAATCAGACTCCATAGTCATCCAATAATACCCTGCTCTTAACAATTTTCTTGCCATAGCATGCCCATTGGCATGAGTACCAAAGGAACCTTTGTGAACTTCTTCCATTAACAGGTCTGCCTCGTGTTCATCAACACAACGTAGCAAGACCATGTCAAAGTTTCGCTTGTATAACACATCGTCTTTGTTCAAAAAGAAGTTTCCTGATAACCTCCTCAATGTCTTTTTATCCTTGGAAGATGCCCCAGCTGGGTATTCCTGACTCTTCAAAAAGACCTTGATATCATGATACCAAGGTTTGCCGTCTGATACACCTTCAACCGCAAATACAAAACCAGGTATGTCCAAGCGCATGATTCTGATTGAAGGAGTTTCATTCCAACGATTCACTTGATACATCGATGACAACGTCGCCAACGCATCAGCAATCTGATTCTCTATCCGGGGAATGTGGTGGAAGTCCACTCTGTCAAAGAAAGGTAACAACCTTCTGGCATAGTTGTTATACTGAACAAGATTCGCTTGACGAGTCTCCCATTCACCTGTAATCTGATTAACCACCAACGTAGAATCACCATAAACATCGAGGTTCTTGATTCTCAAATCAATCGCGTCTTCTAACCCCATGATGCATGCTTCATATTCTGCCTCGTTGTTGGTGCATATGAATGTTAATCGGGCAATGAAGGGTATATGAGAACCCTGTGGAGTCGTAATGATTGCTCCGATTCTGTTACCGTATGAGTTAACAGCTCCATCAAAAACCATCTTCCACTGAGATCCAATCTCAGGTCCTTCATCAAGCAAAGGTTCTTCACAATCCTTCATCTTCAGATACATGATATGCTCATCCAAAAATTCAAACTTCATCGGTTGATAATCCTCAATTGGCTGTTCGGTAAGATATTCTGACAAAACACTTCCCTTAATGGCCTTTTGGGAAACATACTGAATATCGTATTCTGTTAGAACCATCTGCCAACGGGTTATTCTACCAGAGAGTGCTTGCTTCTCAAACACATACTTGATTGGATCCATCTTCAAAATCAAGAGGGTTGTATAGTTTAACATATATTGCCTCAAACGCTTAGCGGCCCAAGCGAGTGCACAGCATGTTTTCTCCAGCATCGAGCACCTTGACTCGCAATCAGTAAAATTTTTACTCAGGTAGAAGATGGCGTGCTCCTTTCTACCTGACTCGTCTTGTTGACCGAGCACATAACCCATTGAATTCTCAAGAGTCGTAAGATACATAATCAAAGGCCTTCCTGTCACTGGCGGCATAAGAACCGGAGGTTCCTGCAAGTATTCTTTTATCTTTTAAAACGCCTTTTGACAATTTTCATTCCACCTGACCGCTTGATCTTTTCTTAACAACTTGAAGATTGGTTCACACGTGGCTGTGAGATGCGAGATGAACCTATCAATGTAGTTTAATCTCCCCAAGAAACCACGAACCTCTTTTTCTGTTCTCGGCACAGGCATTTCTTATATGGCTTTTACCTTTACAGGATCAACCTTGATACCTTTTTCACTAAAAATAAACCCCAGCAATTTTCCTGATCTCACCCCGAAGGTGCATTTGTTTGGATTCAACCTCAGTCTGAATTTTCTCAATCTTTCAAATAGCTTCTAAAGATTCACCAGATGTTCTTCCTCCGTCTGTGACTTCGCAATCATGTCATCAACATAGACCTCAATCTCTTTGTGAATCATATCATGAAAGAGAGTCACCATCGCCCGCTGATAGGTTGCCCCTGCATTTTTCAATCCAAATGGCATCACTTTGTAGCAAAAAGTTCCCCACGGTGTTATGAATGTTGTTTTCTCCATGTCCTCTGGGGCCATCTTGATTTGGTTATACCCAGAGAAGCCATCCATGAAGGAAAACACTGAATACTTAGCAGTATTGTCAACTAACACGTCAATGTGAGGGAGCGGGAAATCGTCCTTTGGGTTTTCTCTGTTCAAATCCCTGTAATCAACACACATCCTAACCTTCCCATCCTTCTTAGGTACAGGCACGATGTTAGCAACCCATGGAGGATAATTTGTTACGGCAAGAAAACCGGCATCTAGCTGTTTCTGAATCTCTTCCTTGATTTTGACAGACATCTCCGGTTTAGTTCTTCTCAACTTTTGTTTGACCGGAGCACAGCCTTCTTTAAGTGGTAGCCAGTGTACAACAATATCAGTATCGAGCCCAGGTATGTCTTGGTAAGACCAGGCGAAGATGTCCACATACTCACAGAGCATTTCAATCAATCTTCCCTTGACACCGTCTTCCAATGCAGCCCTTATCCTTACTTCTTTTCTAGCGTCCTCGGTTCCCAGATTCACAATCTCAATTTCCTCTTGATGAGGTAGGATGACCCTCTCCTCTTGCTTCAACAATCTGGCTAACTCTTCGGGCAGTTCACAATCTTCGTCAGTCTCTTATTCAGCCTGATATATTGGATTGTCATAGTCATACCGAGCTATAGCTGAGTCATGATCGGTGTCATCTGAACAAAAAGACCTGCATGATTGATGAGGTATGTTTTATTATGTATGCAACAAAAGAAACACATTGCCATTTTGATGTGGGTTTTTAATGCATAAAAATAAAACAAAATGACAGAGATCAAAATATTTGAGTGTAAAAAGTCCTTTATTGATGATAAAGCAAAACATGCAATAGTTAAAAGCCCTACAAATAAAATCACTACGTCTTGGGCAGAACGCATGATTAACATAATAGGAAAACAAAGCAATTACTCGAAGCCAGTCACTTGAATGACTTTTTCAGAAGACCAGTTGCACAGACTTCCTCCTGGGACGCAAGGGCGGATCAGCTATCCATGTCACAATCACTGTCCCCTTCTTCCTCAATGGCATTAACTCTGTCGAAGAAAACACTGGCATTGGTGAAACGGACTGGGCCATAGAATTTGGGAGGATCCCTGGCTCTCCTGGGTGGCTTGTATCCCAATCCATAAGTATTCCCTTTCGGCTGAAATTTAATCACTTGGCCCCACCTCTGTGAGCTACCAGCTTCAACTATAGCCTTGGCGTCTTTAAACGAAGACATAGAGATCTCAGGCTGATTTGCCCCTCCAGGCTGCTCTATGGTCTCGGACTGATCCTTAAACTGAATAACCTCTTCAGACACCTTCACTTTTTCAAACCCCTGACACAACGTCTCATGGATTTCACCATCCACTTCCACGTATTTAAAGGTTGACAGCTGACTAATCATTATGTCTTCCTCTCCGCACACTGTCACCATGTGACCATCTACCATGTATTTCAGCTTTTGATGCAAAGTGGAGGTTACAGTGCTCGCACCATGGATCCAAGGACGACACAATAGACAGCTGTATGCTGGCTGAATATCCATTATGTAAAATGTTGCATCAATGATTTTCGGCCCAACCTTGATCGGAAGCACAATCTCACCAAAGACAGATCTCTTCGAGCCATCAAAAGCTCGCACCACCAAGTCGCTTGGTGTACAAATAAGTCCCCTGGTATCTAACTTCATTAATGCTTTATTTGGCAATACATTCAACGATGATCCAGTATCAACCAACACATGTGACATCAGTGAACCATGACACTCGATCGAAATATGCAGGGCATTGTTATGATTCCTCCCAGCGGGAGTCAAATCAAGATCCGTGAAGCCCAAGCCATTACCCGCATTCACGTGCGCTACAACCCCTTCCAGTTGATTAACAGAGATCTCCTGGGGAACATATACTGCATTCAAAACTTTTAGAAGAGCATTCCTATGAGCTTCAGAACACAACAACAATGACAGAATGGAAATCTTCGATGGGGTCTGATGTAACTGGTCCATAATTTTATAATCACTTTTCTGGATGAGTCTCATAAACTCTACATTTTCAGAAAAAGCATCATCACCCAGCTTTACTGTAGAATCAGTAATCACTGGAGTCTGAACAGAACCATCCATTGCCTGTTTTCCCCTATCTTGCCTAGAAGTATTGGGTTGATCATTAACAGGAGTAAGCACTCTACCACTTCTTGTTATAGCATCAGTCTCAATCTTAACTTCAGGACTAGAACTCACTGGTGAAGTAGTCATTAATTCTTGCTTTTGTCCATTGACAAACACCTCTGCGCCGTAATTCTAGGGAATATCCTTAGTACTTTCATACGGAATGGGTCCAGCCCTTGTAATGACAATTGGAGGTGGCCTTGCCGGACCAGAAATAGTAATCGTTTTGAACGGAATAGTGATAGTAGCAACCTTCTCACTGACGACTTCTTCTTGATGATTACCCCTATCAAACTGTAAGCTGCCCTCATTAATCATATTCTGGATACCCATCTTCAACGAATCACAACCATTATCCTTCGTCAAACAATCTGAACAGTTCTCATCACAACCCGGATAGACGCCACCCTTTAATAACCTATTTTTAACCACAGCCAACGGAGTCTTCAGCTCCTCAACATCCATGATCAGATTCAAAGCTTCACATTCCTCAATTATCGCATTCACCCTCGACCCATTGTGATCAGGCATCGAGTTTTAAATAACATTGGGCCCAGCATTCGAGAAATTGATAGCCTTGGAGTCTACAAGGTCTTGCACCTTTTGATGAAACGCCCTACATTTCTCCATAGTATGCCCCAGAGCACCAGAGTGAAAATCGCAGTGTGCGTTAGCATCGTAGCCTCGTGGGAGTTCCCCTGTTGGTGGAACCAGGGTACGGAGCTCAACTAGACGCAACTGCAGCAAATGTTGCAACAACTGTGCATACGACATTGGTGGTTGATCAACATGCCTCTCTGCATTCCTTTGTCTATTCTGATACTGGCCTTGTTGCCTGTTATGATTAGCATTATTCCTCTGCTGCTGTGGTGGAGGTAATGTTGCTGGGATAGTTACCGATGCTATCTGTTGATTATTGCTCTGGCGCTGTTTCCCTTTTCACCTGTAAGATGATACACCATTGGCCTCTCATTTCTTCTTATAACCATCAAATGGCTTCTTTCCATGCCCGGAGGACGATCCGTCACCACTAGAAACTTTTCCAGCCTTAATTCCAACCTCTACCTTCTGTCCGATCGCAATCACATCTGCAAACTTGCCTAGTTAACAAGGCAACAACTTTTCATAATAGTGCTAAGGCAGTGTGTCCATAAACATATCCAACATCTCTTTTTCCAGCATTGGTCGTTGTACCCTAGCCGCCAATTCACGCCACCTTTGCGCGTATTCTTGGAAACTTTCATCATTTTTCTGGGACATGCTCAACAACTGAGTTATGTTAGGAGCCATGTCTGTGTTGTATTGGTAGTGCTTGATAAAAGCAGCAACTAACTCTCTCCATGTACGAACATCTCTACTTTCCAGCGCCATATACCATTCCAAAGACGCGCCGGACAGGTTGTCTTGGAAAAAGTGCATCATTAGCTTTTCTTCCTTGGCATGGGCAGCCATCTTCCTAGTATACGCCTTTACATGAGTTCTCGGGCAGGTAGAACCATTATACTTCTCCAGTGTAGGAATCTGAATCTTGTGCGGAATGACAATATCAGGGACCAACCCTAGGTCGTCCAAATCTATTCCCAGATCATCCTGTTTCACCACCCCTTTCAGTTGCGCCTCAATTAAACGGATCCTCTCATCACTGACCACAGGAAGGCCAGCATCCAAGCTTCTGACTGAAAAAACATCATCCTGTTGATCATCAAAACGATGGCCATGGATAGCTCGAACAGTGCTTCCCTCTCCAACCACTGAAGGAATCCCACCCTGTCCACCAACACTAGGGATATGAATGTTGATATCAGCACCACCTCCGCCCGTAGGAATAACACGATTAAGAAGACCACCGTGTAAGATACCATTTTCATCAACCTGTGCCACCAAAGGCTGAACTAGAGTTCTGAATTCATTCTGGCTCTGCACCACACCTTGCATCATCTCCATGAATTGATCGATTCGAGCTTGCATAGCTGCCATGTCTGCCTAAACTTTGTCAATCACTCTGCTTTGATTAAGCCTAGTAGAATACCGATGAGCTGGTTGATCAATCCTGACTATCAAAAAAGAGAACATAAGAAACCCAGAGAATCCGAGATAACCTGCTATGCAAAAAGAGATGATTATGCAAATGCAAATGCAAACATGTATGAACATTATCAAGGCGATCTATCCCTTGATTCGTGTTTTAACAATAGAAGAGTACTGAATTCCTGATCATATAAAGAGAATAAGCATCTGTTACAACACAAGTCTGAATAAGCATAAACAAAGATCCCGACCAACAAGCCTGGCGGTGATCCTGGAAATACAAAGAAAACAGCAACAAGGAAACTAAGGCATATCATCAAGACTCAGTCGTGCTAGAACTCCCCATTCGTCATTCTTTTTGCACCAATTCTGCACTTCCTTGAGGAGCTTCTTGGTATTAGGATGCTCTGGTCTCTGAATCAACTCCTGAATCAAAAGATCCCTCCTGTGCAAGATCCCTGTTAAATAACGACTATGCAATTCCCAATCATCTTCCCCAGAAGCTCCACCTGAACTTGGACCTTCGCTTCTAGCTTTTTTAACTTCGACTTGGATCTTCAGCTGTTCCATATCTGCCATGGTTTCCTTGAGCTTTTCCTCAATTGCTCTCCTCTCAAAGATCCCTGATAAAATCTCCTTATCCCTTTTCCGAAGCTTTGTCTTCAAACCTTTAATCTTCTCCAGATACTTGTCCTCTTTCAACCTGTTGGCAGTAATTGTTGTATTCCGACGATAATGGAACCTATGAATTCTTGACATAGCATAAGCCAACTCTTTCTTTTTGGACGAAAGGACCTTGCTAACACTTTTCAACGCTTGAGCCACTTTCTCTCTGGCTGTGGCTTCTTTAGACAATTCTTTCTCCTTTACAGCCAAAAGTTCTGATTTCAACCTGGCAGCATGGATAGCTTCGCCTTTTTCGTGCTTCAACTGACCAACCTCTCTGCCCAGCTCACGATTCTCCTCTCGGAGTTTCTCCTTCTCAGCCCATAACTTATCATACTTCTCTATATCAATAGTCATGGGAGCCTCGATCATCAAAGGATACAAAGGTGGTTCCACCGGGAAAGGAAGAAGCTCCTCTTCTTCTCTTTTCTTAATCCACTCTTCGTAGGAAGGAAAAGCCCGGTTATTACATTTCCCGAATGAAGTTTTTCCCTTCTTGGTCACCTGCTTCCAAGCATTCATAATCTTCCTTATCATCTCTTGATCCCCAGTACCATTGAAGAATAAGGACTCTCTAATATCTCGCTCTTCAGGTGGACCTCTCAAAGGATAACCAAACTGCCTGATAACAAGGGAAGGATTATAATTAATTCTGCCTCTTCTCCCTATCAAGGGTACATTAGGGAATTCTCCGCACTTGCAAATAATCTTCATCCCTAGCAAGTCATGGTTGAACCAAACAATGTTGTCAGCAGTCAAGCCCATTAACCTCTTTGACCACTTCAGAGAATCTCTCGTATCAACGAAAGCGCCAGCTTCGGGGAGATGACTCAGAAACCAAGTAGATAAGAGTGGTGCACAGCAGCTCACAGTTTTTCCACGCCTATTTTCATTCTTGTAGTGAACTGAGTGATACACATCACCTAGCAAGGTAGGTATAAGATTCTTTGAAATATAGATTCTGACAGCATGCATATCCACCAAATCAGGGACATTGGGAAACAGGACAATCCCATAGATGCACATAGCCAGAATAGCTTGGAAAGCAGTCCAATTCCTCTCCTTAACATGTATGCAAGCTTGATCAAACAAGAACTTCAATAAGAAACCATTAGCTCCTTGTTTCTCCACAATATTACTGCTCAGAACGGATTCACCAATATGAAGAGCAATGGCCATTTCTTTTATCCCGGGGCGGTCTTCAGAAAAGGATACTATGTCATGCCTGATGGGGATTCCCAAAATAAATGAGAACTCCTCCAATGTTGGAGCCAAGATATAGTCTGGGAAAGTGAAGCAACGCACAGACGGATCATAGAACTGGAGTGTGTATGAATGGCATCCTTCTCATACTTGGAGATATTGTAGACAAACTTTAGAAGTCTCCCATACTCTCCACCGAGCTCTGTACGAACTCCAAGACCAGCCATACTAATCAGCTTATGAATCAACGTCAAGGTCGGGTCTGGGAACGAATAAGCAACAGTCTTCTTTCTATGGACATCCATGTTAAGGCAACCTCTGAAAACCGAAATCAAGAGTAAGATGCAAGCCCTGAAAAATGTCAAACATGTTAGAATGCAAGAAAAATGATATGCACATGCAAGCATGGGATCAAGGCATCACTGCTGGATGTGCTGTGCTGTCGACTGAACGAGAACCACAACCCAGAAAACCAGAATTCTAGAGTACCGAACCACTGAGATAACCAGAAACCCAGATAATCAAACACTGATGAGAAATCCAGAAAACCGGGTAGGTTAAAGGTTTCGGTTTCCTGCAAGCCTATAAACACCCATCCCATCTCACATGTGGGTTCTAGAAAGGCGAGGCTCCTCAGTATCACGGGCTCTCAGGTCGAGAAATGATGATACGTTCACCATTTCTGGTTTGGCATCATGACCAATCGAGGAGGCCTCAACTGATTCCCCTAAAAAATAAGGCCATCCTATGCGAGTCCCTCAACATTGGGTCCTCGGGTCGTCAAGTGTAATGGGTTTGCCATTTCTGGTTTGCCATTAACACAGGTCGGGAGGAGAGGCGCAACTGAGGTATCAGAGAAACGGTCACCAGAGTCGATAGCTCTCTAGATCAACACCCTGAAATGCGCAAGACACGCACGTCAGAATGCGTCCCAAGATAGCCTCGTCTAGTTGTGAATTTCGTGAACACACTAACGCACCAAGCGCTAGATTCGACTCGCTAAAGGGGTTGGACCAGCAAGAGGTCAACCAGAGTCCCCAGCAGAGTCGCCAGCTGTCGCTCCCGAAAGATTTGCATCCAACGGTACAAATGCGAGAGTGGTGCAGAAAATACAGAGTCGCCAGCAATGTGTATTTATCCCGAGAGAGGGAAAGGAAACACTGCATAAACCTGAAGAGAAAGGGGAAGACATGGTCATCGCAACCATAGCCAGGGTTCGAGAGTCAGTTATGCGAGGGGAAGGTGTTAGTACCCCACGCATCCATCGTACTCGATGGGATCCACGCTTGTTGCCTAAACAAAGGGTGAGCTGTCCTACTATCTATGGCTGAACAAAAGAAAACGGGGATGGGGATGACTAAGACGGACTCGGTAGGACATATTTGATGCCCCCGGCCTACGTACTCCCTCAGTGCAATGGGAAAGTCAGAGTCAATGTAGTTCGGACGGGAACTGTGGGGGAAGGTTGCTCGCCAAGACAATCGCTGTCTTGTGCCTACATATCCTCAATCAGACGAGAGAGAGGAATCAGAGCTAATGTAGTTCGTGGGTACGACCACAGATGGGTAAGTGTTTTTTACGTGAGCGACGAGCTCTTTTCTAAAAATTAAATTTGAAACCCAACAATCCCGAAGGATAAAAAGATTTGAATTTGTTTTTGTGTTTTTTAGACAGAAGTGTTTTCTTAAGTTAGTTCATAACTTGCATTGCACCAAAGTTTAGGGGCACAGGGACGAATACTTAACGAATCGTCCCAAGACAGGATGCTTGCTAAGCACTCTAGAAAGATGAGAGGAAGCCCCTCATTTCTCATTCCCCACGCTTAAGGCTCGTGCGCAATACACTTTATCTTTATTAAGTGTTTTCAAGAAGTTTTGAGATGAGAAGAGAGAAGACCCAAAGGAAACTCTAAAGGGAAACTAAGAGTCCTAATGTTATCATGCATGGGTAACCTATGGTTAGTGAGGCTTAGGGGGGACGACTACCTAAAACCTAATGCTAATCCTACTCCAAGCTTAATCAAAAATTAAGTTGGACTAGGTAGCTCTAAAGGGAGAGAATCCAAGACTTAAACGAGTCTTGAGACTCATGGGTGAAAGAGAGTGAAAGAGAAGAATGAGAAAGAGAAGGATGAAATAAGAAGCAAGATAGGGCAGAAAGCACATCATATCAAGTTCATTCAACTCACATCCATAAACAAGTCTCAAAGATCATGCAAAACATCTCAAGTAAGCATGCAAAGGTAATCATGAAAGAATGCAAGCATACTTATATGAAATGCACAATTAAGCACCAATGAACTTCAAGTCAAGATGAAATGAGGAAAACAAGATGAAGATGAAAGCAAGTCATAACCAAGATCATACCATCATCAACAATTCTCATGTGCAAAAGAAGATCAAAACATGAAACATTATGCACCAAAGAAAGTCCACAAAAGGAAGTCAAAGTTCAAGCACTTAAAGCATACCCAAACATGATCCACAAATTGCAAAAATTTGGTCACAAAGGACCTCAACTATGGGTAAACATCATATCAAATACTCATGCAAATAATCTCAAAGAAACTCAATCAATTAGGCATGGCAAAACAATTAGGGTTAAGAGATGTCAAGAGATGATCATGCATAATTCACTTAAGCACAAATAATCAAACATATATCAAATGACATTCAAAAATTGTGAAATTAAAACCCAAGTGACCTAAGTCAGAAGCTAACAACATGCAAAAAGATCACACAAAAAATCACAAGTTAAGTACCTCAAACAATGCCTCAAAGTTGCATAAGAACAAAGAAGAACAATGCACAAATAGAGGGACTAAAATGCAATATACAAAGAGTTTAAAAATATGAGAAAATATTTTTAAGGACCTCAAGATGTCCTCTCAAATATGCAAAAAGAATGGAAGGCAAATCATAAACCAATGATGAGAACAAAAATCAACAAGATCAAGTGTGCACAAGGGAAGAAACTCACAAAGAAAATTAATCAAACAATTAATTCAGATGCACAAAATAAAATAAAATTTGAAAATTTTTTATAAAATCCCAAAGATGCTTCATGATTTTTTTCATAATTTTTAGATGCATAAAACTATTTTTGAAAATTAAAATGCAAAACTATGCAAAAAATAAAATAAAAAAGGAATAACATGAAACCCAGGGGTGCAACAAGCAACAATTCCACGTTGAAAAAGTTGGGCTGGATCAAAAGGAGGGTGTGAAAAGAAAAGAAGCCCAAAGCGCTTCTCACCCTAGACTCAGAGTCAACCTTTTTGACTCCATCATTGCCATCAGATCAATCCAATGATTCACACGTAGTCACCAAAACCAAAGTAAACCAGATGAAAGGCTCAGATTAAAGGACACATGATAACAACAATACACGCGCGCACATCCACACCATCAGAAATTAAAACAAAAGCACGTGAATAGCACATGGTAATTTAATACGTTGGCACAATCAAAACCACCAGATTAATCAAACGCACACAAATAAATCATCAGATCAAAGATTAAACAAGATGTGTGGCTCAGATCTCAAGCACATGATAACAATCATGTAATAAAAACACACAATCAACAAAATAAATGAAAATTTAAAATACGTGGCCCAACGTGAACCAACAGATCTGGACCACCAACGGTCCAGATTTCATCTTCTTCCTCCAACCTCAGGTGACCTGCAAAATAACCAGGTGCCGGAGCCGTAGCTCCGGTCACCTTCTCCGGCGAACACAAACTTAAAATATTCCAGAAATAAAAAACAAATACACCATTCCACTCAGAATTTCACAAGGATCAAGAATATGCAATTTCTTTCAACAGATCATCAACACACAAGGCGAATCGAAGAGATAAAGTTTAGATCTAAAAACTTTAGATCCACAATACAACCATGATACACGTCCAAAATCAAATCAAATTACATCAGGATGATCAGCAACTCTCAAACAACACAATGCACACCATAAAATCAAGTTATATGATGATGAATTTCACACTAACCTGAGAATTGCAGAGCTTAAAATACACCAAGAAAACCCTCTGGAAGCTGCAGATCTACTCCTTAGAACCTCTTATTGCAAAATAAATGCAATTAGAGTTTGGAATCATGCTAGATCTTGAGGTTTGAAATTGAACTTTCCAAAACTGAATCTGATGAAAAACTCACTCTCAGCTTCAATCAATGGTTGATTCTTGCTTTATTTACTTCACTGATCAAGAATGTGAAATAAAATCTCAAAGAAACTCCAAGGAGAGTAAGTTTGGAAGAGAGAAAGAGTGAGAGCAAAAATTGGAATTCTGAGCAAATGAGAGTGCATGAGAGTGAAATGAATGTGTGAGTCTCCTTATATACACTTGGTTAGACCTCTGAGCATGATTAGGGTTTAGTTAATCCCTTGATTAAGGCTGTCCAAAGTGATTTACAAAAATGCAAGTTGTGATGCACACACTAATCCACACATGCATTGGTCATGAAAAATGTGTGATTCACCTCCATTTTACTTGCTGATCATAATGTAATTGGGTTTGGGCTTTGTAATGACTTGATTTGTGAGACTCAATCCATCTTGCAAATTTGCATTTTGTGAAATTCTTTAAGTACATGGCACGGACTCACTTGATTCAAGGGTCAAAATTGGTCCTTAGGATGTGTACTTGGATGTTGTAATGTGACTTGAAGTGTAACGCCCCGATTTGTTTAATTCTATTGATTTATTTCATTTATGTGAATTTTGTGAAATGTGTGAATTTATTGTATTTTACCTGCTAATTGAGTTAATTGGTGAATTTCTCTGATAGGTAAAATATTTGCAATAAATTATAAATTCTTTTCAACTTTTATTTCCGAAATATATTCATCGTTGTTTATGTTTTATCGCATTTTGAGAGCGTTTGGGAGATATTTGAGCGTAAGGGAAAAATGGTCATTTGATTAGTTAGATATTTTAGAAAAATTATATATTTTTATAAATAGAGATTTGAGAGAAAAAGAGAGTATTTTAAGGTAACTCTAATAATTGATCAATTGGTATTAGAAGACAAAATATCAATTGGAGATATTTAACCCTATTGGATTTATATTATATAATAAGTATTTTATATATATATATATATATATATATATATATATATATATATATATATATATAGGTTAGAAAGAGATAAAAAGGGAAAGTTAGAAAAGAAGAAGAAAAACAGAGGGAAAGAAGAGAAGGAAGAGGGAGAAGAGGAAAATCATCAAAATCAATGCTTGGACTTCGATTAATCGGGTAAGGGTGAGAAGTTTCGATTATATTTCGATTGTATATGTATATGTATGTGTTTGTTGGTTTGATTTTTGGTTGGAAAATGTTAGGTTTTAACATGTGATAGAAATGGTAAAATGAATAGAAATCGATGTTTTTACGGATGAAAGTCGGAATAGATTGCGTAGTTTTGTCGGGTAATGTTAGGCCGTGATCGAGTATGCTTGTTTTATCGAATTTGGTTGATTTTGTAAGTTTTTGCATTTTTGGAGATTTGAGGGTTTAAGATTCGGATTGAAATCGAAAGTCGTAGAATTCACGTTTGATGGTTTCAAATCATCACTATATGTTAGGTATGAATGAGTATGTGTTTGTTTCGAAAAAAATAATTGAATCGGTCGGATTTTCGGACGAAATTGCTCAAACCCGTAGCAGTCCGCAGGGAATTTTCTGGTTTTCGGTAAAACTTCAAAAATTCATAACTGTTGAACCGTAAGTCGGTTTTAACCCCCGTTCGAAGCGTTGGAAAGCTAACGAGATGATCTTTCTAGGAAAAATGGTTTTGAGAGCTGTACCTGATTCAATTATAGCAGAAAATTGAAACCGTATCGTTGTGTTGATTTTTACCGTCGTATTGGTGTGCGAATGATGTGTTATCAGTCTATATGCTTTTGATATGTAACGTATAGCTTGTGTGCTGTTATATGGCGTGAATATATGTGATGAAATGTTGTGCATGATTGATACGCAATGGTGATGGATGTATGATATTTGAATAGTGTTATTTAGCGACTTTTACCGTTTTGAATGTGTGTTTTGGATGTGAATCATACAATAGTGCATTGATGTGAATGTATATAGATTGTATGTGATTGTATGAGATGAATGCATGAATATATTGTGAATATGTATGCATTTCAAGAATGTCTTAAGTCATTTTGTATGTGAAGCATAATGATGTATATTCTTGTGTTGTGTGATTCTAATGAGAATCCGTTGTAACGTCGTGTGCCTATGTAAGGTGTGAGCGATGATTACAAACGATTGTGTGCCTAGGTGAGGTGTGAGCAATCCAAATGCATTGTTTATGTGAAATTCCAATGTATGTGGTTGGTGGCCTTTATGGTTGAAATGCATTGTTTGAATTGTTTTCAATGCTTGAATAATGATGATGAGTTGAAATATATGCATGATTATGGTTGTATATATGTGTGAAGATGCATTTGAGTGTCATGAGTTCTTGAGTGTCAAGCGTCATGATATGCATCTTGTAATGTCGTGTGCCCATGTGGGGTGTGAGCGACGGATTGGTTCCAGAGGGAATCCGCTATAACGTCGTGTGCCCATGTGGGGTGTGAGCGATGATTATAGACGATTGTGTGCCTAGGTGAGGTGTGAGCAATCAGATTGTATGCCTATTTGAGGTGTGAGCAATCCATAAACATTGTGTGCCTATGTGAGGTGTGAGCAATGGGTGAACATCGTCGGCCCGACGGGGTGTTACTTCTAGTAACAAGCGATGGTTCCAGCAGAGTTCCTGAGTGAACTAGTGATGAGAAATGATGGAGTCGGTACCCGCATATGCATTTGCATAGAGTCTTTGTGTCGGTCCCTTTGCATCTGCATGAATTATGATTGCATTGTTTATATGTGGAAAATCATGATTTAATTGATTATGTGTGAGGCATTGTGATATGCATTTGTGATAAAGGTATAGTGCATGATTAATATGTACTTGGGAATGGAGTAATTATGTGATTGAGCTTGTGATAGCATTTGTGAATTGATGCGCAGTCGTTTAAATGCATTGAATTATGAATGATATGTTTTGTGTATAAACATATGCATTATGTGAGAATATGTGATTATGTCAGTATTATTGATATATGCTATATTTTGTGGTGATGTGGTGGTGTGGTTCCATATGTCATAATCGTGGTTGGATTATGTGTGATACGTTTTGTATTTGTGGCATGCTATATGTGTTTAGTATGTGATGGTATGGGTGAGTTAATTTATACATGTGTTTGAATGTGTGTTTGCATATTATTATGCAATCTTGATTTTAGTTGTTATTTCTCACCCTTTTGTTGTGGTTTATTGCTCTATGAGGCAATTGCAGATTAGTGTCTTGGAGGCTTTTGTGGAGATTAGTCATCCGTCCTTTGTCGTCTGTCTGCTCTGATACGTAGCACGGGAGTCGGGGAACGATTATGTTATATATGTATATAATTGTTGAATATATTTGGTATTACCTTTGTATTATATTTTGATGTTATAAAACCCTTTATTTGTAAAACAAGTCAGTTATGGATCTTTCCGCTTTATTCCATAATTGTCCTTTCCTTTTGTTGGAAAAAGTTTCCCCCTTTGAGGGTATTCTATTTGGTGCTATGTATCAAATTTATGAGCAGGGATGAAGTTTTGTTTATTTAAATGTGACCTCCTTATTTCTGTCGGAAAAATAAATTTTTAGTTACTCTGATTTTAATTATGTATTATTTATTCACGATGGGGATTGGGGTGTTACATGAAGCATTAGAACCAATTACAAGTCATTTTGAATCAAAATGCAAAAGGTGGAAAAATGGATACATGAGAAAACCTTAAAAAGCACCTTTCCTTCTTTTGATCATAACTTGAGAACCACAAATGGTATGGAGACAATCTAGTACTTTTTGGAAAGGGGAGAGAGAGATCTTCAACTTTTATGTTTGAGGAAAATTAATTTGAAGCTTCTTTGATGATAAAAAGTCAAGTTGAAGATTGTTTGAAAAGTTGCCAAAAATGGAAATTTCACATTATAGGTCATTTTCCAAAAATAGTAACTCTTGCACAAACTCTTGATTCTTGATGAGTGACATGAATCTTGACACTTGAGGACCATATGAGGGCATAAGACCTCAAAAATCATGAAGAGGGCCTCAAAATCCCATGGTTGACTTTCCTCCTTACAGCTGACTTTTCTTTTGAACTGTTGACTTTTGCTCACTTCACAAGTAACTGATCCACTGAACATCTTCCACAATGAACCACTAGCCAAGCCTTCCTATATGAATGTTTGGGAGCATATGGAACCCATGAGAGCATGCTTGAATCCACAAAGTTTCCTCAAGAAGCTCCTTGAACCCAAAAACCCTAATTTGGTCCCTCTGGTTAGGAGGGAAAAATTCACTTGAAAACTCTTGCCACTCTTGATCTTATGAAGATATGATGACCTCCATAAAACCCCTTGAGGCTTGAGACTCCCTTGAGATGAACCAAGTACCTTGACCCCATGCTAAGAACCAATGCTATGCTCAAATGCTAATGCAAGAAATGCAAAGAAACATAAGTCAGTTAGCTAAAAACAAGAAGGCAAATTTTGGGGTGTTACACATCTTAGTTTGTTTCTTTGGTCCATAGCATTGCATGTCAGTGCGTCTCAGGGAAAAATTTTTGGTTATCTATATTCAAATACCTTCCACCATGATTTCGTGAAGACTATCATCACTCATGTCATCCGGTGAAGATATTTAAATAGGGGCAACTGTCATACCCCAAATTTTACCCTCAGATATTCTGATCGTTTGCATATTATCTTGAGTCAGTCGTCTCGCATTTTAGTTAAACATCTCATTAATCATGCATTTTTCGTTAGAATTTAATTTGTTTTATTTCTCTTTTTTACTAACCATTTTCAATTATCTTTTTTATTATTTTTAGTTTTACTATTATTATTTCTTTTTTTATTATTATTAATTTTATTATTATTAGTTTTATTATTATTATTTTTATTATTATTATTATTATTATTATTATTATTATTATTATTAGTTTTATTATTTGTTTTATTATTACTAAACTTTATTATTATTATTAGTTTTATTATTACTAAGCTTTATTATTATTATTATTATTATTATTATTATTATTATTATTATTATTATTTTTGTTTGTCTTCGTGTCCATAAAGGGAAAAATGGTAAGTTGGGACCACTACATTGTAGTACAAACACATCACATGGATTGCCAACTTGGACTTATCAATGGCCAAGAATCATTCTCACATTTCACATGGATTGCCAACTTGGACTTATCAATGGCCAAAAATCATTCTCATAAAGTCACATGGACTGCCACATCAACACTCCCACCTCATTCACACTATAAATAAGATCTCTCTTTCTCTCATTTTTTGGAGCACCAACAATACCACACATACATTCTCAAAACCTTGCACATTATTACATATTTTTTAAGTCAAATCTCTTTTTTTTTTGTTTTTTTTAGGAATCAAATTTTATCCTTTTCTTTTACTTACATAATACCCATAAACATTCACCATCTTCACCACAACAATAACTTCCATCAAAACACTTTCACTTCCTTCTACACAACAAGCTTAACCTTTGCTAGCTTTGGAGTTTGTGAGTATCATTCATCCTTTATTTTTGTTCATACCATATATAGTTAGTAGTTTAGTATATATATATTATTAGTTTGTGAAGTTATGTTGTAAAAATGTAATATTTTATGTGTTCATGTTTTTATTATTTTTATATTATTATTAAGATTTATTTATTTTTGTACCTAAATCTTTCCATTTAAATTTAATGATTAAACTTTTTTTAAAAAATAAAAAATACGAAAGAAGACGACTGTTGGAATCTAGCATTCTAGCAGAAACCTCGAATGATTGGTCTCAAGTCTCGCACTTTGGGGTAGCCATTCATTCATTCTTTCGCTCCTCAAAATACCTTTAATCAACTTGGACGAATAAGAGCCGTCAAGATCTAGCATCTTGTCACAACTCTTCGAACAATTGATTTTCATCAAGCGTTCATTGTCCATTAAACCATTTTCATATCAACTTGGACGAATAAGAGCCGTCAAGGTCTAGCATCTTGGCATAACTCTTTGAGCAATTGATTATCATCAATAGCTCGTTGTCCATTAATTATTTTTTCATTTCAACTTGGATGAGTAAGAGCCGTCAAGATATAGCATCTTGGCACAACTCTTCGAACAATTGATTACTATCAATGTTTATTGTCCATCAAACAATTTTACAACCAAGATTGAATGAAAAGGACTGTTAGAGTCTAGCACTCTGACATAACCCTTTGAACTATTGATCACCATCAACTGTTTGTCATTCTTAAAATATATTCAAGCCACTTTTAAACCACTAGCTTTTCCAAGAGATAGCCATTAATCTCTTGTAACTTCTTACTAAACTTTCCTTAGAGATATTCATTAATCTCTTCTCCTAAACAACCAATCCTCACAAGCTTTACTTTCAAGCTTTTCACCCGTAGAGCCAGAACTACGGACGCTCTGATTTTTCATTTACAATGGGAATACGTAGGCACAAGGGCCCTAATCCTTGGCGAGCCACCTTTTCCTATTTTCACCATAGTCGCCGAACTACTATTGCTCTGATTTCCTCATTGTACTATGAGGATACGTAGGCACGAGATTCCGAAGTCTTGTCGAGCACCCTAATAATAAAAAACCTCTTTAGGTTTTCTCTCCTTTAACAATAATCATTTACCTTCCTTTCTCAATAAGTTGAAGATTAGAAACAATCCATAAGCTAACATACATTCGACCCTAACTAAATGGTCCCCGTTAAGTGCAACGGACGTGAGGGGTGCTAATACCTTCCCCTTCCGTAACCGACTCCCGAATTCAAACATTGGTTGCAATGACCATATCCTTATCCTGCTTTTAGGGGTTTTATTCGATATTTTCCCTTTCCCTCTATGGGAATAAATAAAGATCGGTGGCGACTCTATTAAGTCCATCCCGCGGGCGTACGATTGCGCTTCGCGAGGTCATTCTCATTTTTCGAGGTACGACGCACACAAAGTAGCATCCTTGGTTATTCTCCGAGCAGACTCCATAGCGCTCGTAGTTGTGTGGTGGCACTTGGCTACGCCTGCTTTGGATACAGTGTAACCTCACTAGGTCAGTTTCCATAGATCGGACATCCTGATTTTGACGCCTAGTAGGCACACTGATTTGTTGTGTGTCTTCATCCATGTAGATCGGAAGCCACCAGTGGTTTAACAAGTGTTGCAAAGTTCTTTGAACGAGAGCGCACCCTTGGTTACTCTCACTACATCCTTTACAGCTTAGATAATCGTGAGAAGTGAGAAAATCGAGTTGGACCTGCCTGGCATGTAACTCCACCAAGTTGTATTCATCAAACAAATATCGAAGATTTGAATCATGTTGATCTGATAAGAATTTCTATCACGGTAGTCCTGGATCCACCCAAGATCCATCTGATGCTGGAGGGACTCTTGTACAAAAGAGCATCCTTGATTGTTTACCGAGAAAATCAGACATGAATCATAATCGTGTCGCGGAAAATTATGGTACTAGCTTGACCTTGAGTGCATCGCCACCAAGTTAACATTCATTGCACGGATGTCGTGATTCTGAATGATCACTATGCCAAATAAGACATTAGACAGCGCTTTTTTAGGCCTTTGACAGCGCTTAAAAGCGCTGCCTAAGGTTGCGTTGTCGTAGGTAAAGACAACGCTTTTGATTTATGTAAAAACGCTCTCTAAAGTATACATTAGAAAACGCTTTTTCCGTAAAAAAAAGCTCTCTAATGTGGGCCTTTACACAGCGCTTTTTTCGTAAAAAGCGCTCTCTAAAGTGGGCCTTTAGACAGCGCTTTTTCAAAAGCGCTCTCTAAAGTGACCCATGTAACGTTGGTTGCTTTAGCCCGTGCTACTCGAGATTCTCATTGTGCTCGGTATACGAGTATTGATCTATAAAAGAAACACATAAATTTAGAACAATCTCACAAAAATAATTAAATATACAAATACACACGAATATTTCGAACAATCTCACTTACGTATCAACCACATCCTTCATATTCTGATATGTTCACCAATCAGTATCCAATGAATTTAGATAATAGACCACTTCTCTTGTAGGATTAATGGCAACCAATAACCAGTGTCCACTGTAAAATATAACAAAAGTTTAGATGGATAATTTCTATGCAAAAGATGCAAATTAAAGATTAGAATGAAATTAGAATGAAAATCTTACCCGTTTCCAGTATTATACGGTAAAAGAAATAAACTTTCTGTCTTGCTGGCCATAAATCTCTCAGTTAAGTGGTCTCTTACTGAAAGTGCATTCATACCAATTGTCGGTGCATTGACAAGGGTGCAAGAGAAGAAACGAAATATGTTTGACAATTTCGTCCCCCGCATCAATTTTTCATACAAGCACCTTAAATAAAAACATAATAAACATTAGACTATTTTCATTGGAATGTGTAAATAAATTGTTCAACTAATTAAATAATAGATTGATCGGAGTACCAGATGTATGAATGCATAACACCGATGCCTAATTCAATATGCTTGAAAATCTGCTCCATGTCCTCTCTTCCGATTATCTCGGAATGATGAAAACCAAAAACACCTTCGTCCATGTCTATTTGACGAATAGCACCATCCATCAAATCTGACATTGCCATAAGTGTTTCTAGACACGACTGAAAGCGAGGAGGAGCTCTTTTTGCCTGCACGGTCCTAGTAGGAGCTTTTTTCTTGCTGGCCTGTTGTGAAGCTTGAGCAGGAACCTAATAATCATAAAAGTTAGGTAAAGTAGAAAATCATGAAACTTTTGAATTCGGATAATAGAATAACACTTAAAATGTACCTCTCTTTGTGATGCAACAGACTCGTTTTGCCGCAAAACCCCTTTATTCTTAGTTGCGGGTTTTGTAGGAGTCTAACATTACCATGTAAAAAAAATCCAAATTTTGAGCGTAATTTTGATTATATATATTAAAGCCCTAACCACTAACCAATTCTATAGCTGCACTAAAAACAATCTTTTACCTAGAATTTTTACTGATGTGATTTTTGTTTTCTGTTTCTTAGGCAAATACAGTTCTAAGGTACTGTCTCTTACAGTCTTCAAAAACCAACATTGATTCTCTCCATCAAGATGTGACAAAGTTACCACTTAATGCTATTTCATCTTGATACATTTATACAAAACATTCATTCTGATAAAAAAATAACAGAAGCAACAACAATAGCAACAGAACGACAACAACAACAACAGAACGACGACAATGCTGACGGCAAGAATGAACGGCAACAACAACAACGACGGAAAGAACAATGTATGAAGCAAGAACAATAACAACAATGTACCTCTTCTTTTCGTTTTCGTCTTCTCCTTCACGAATGCAAGAATGAACGATGGCAACGGTGACGGTAACGGTTTAAGAACGACGGAAACGGTGACGGCAAAGGTTTCAGAATGACGGCAATGAAAGCATAAAAAGCATGCAAGAACGATTGAACTCAAGGGTTTCAGCAGAAAGAAACGGTCGAGAGCAGAAAATGAAAAGAAGTTTCTGAAAATGATATGAAATGTGTTTTATATTTTAATTTATAAATGACGTTAGAGGGCGCTTTCCAAAATGCGCTTTCTTAAGTGCTACCTATAAGAGCGCTTTCCTTAAAAGCGCTTTCTAAAGTGAGGAGAATTTAAGACCTATAGCAGCGCTTTCTGAAAGCGCATTCTAAGGTTAACCTATAAGAGCGCTTTTTTAAAGCGCTTTCTAAGGTAAAACCTATAGCAGCGCTTTTCAAAAAGCACTTTATAAGGTGGCTTCCATTTAGCGCATTTAACAGCGCTTTTAAAAAGCGCTTTCTAAAGTCTGTCTTTTACAACGCTTTTTTTTAGCGAAATTTTTTAAAGACTTATAGCAGCGCTTTGTCCAAAAAGCGATGTCTTTGGTGCGATGTGAAAAGCCAATTTTGGCATAGTGGATGTTGGAATTCGTATAGGTCATGTTGACTCCACGAACTCGATGCTCTTGGATCCACCCGAGATCCAACTGTTCCTGTAGAGCTGATTGCACCACAAAACATCCTTGATTGTTTTTAGAGCAGGTATCACACTGGTGATAATTATGAGGTGGCACATGGCCATATCCACTCTGTCTACAATGCATCTTGACCAAGTTGTCCCTTAACAAGAGTACATCATGAATTCGATAGATGTTGTTGGACTCTCCCTCTATCAAATTCACCGTAGCTTTCTCATGTAGAGGCAACAGGTTCATGAGAACATTCTGATTCGTATCTTTGAAAAATAAGACCCCGCTCCTAACAAGCTTTTGCACGTCGGATTTGAAACTGAGACAGTTTTCTATGTTATGCTCTGGTCCCCCTTGGTGGTAAGGGCAAGTCTGATCCACTTTAAACCAAAAAGGTAGATTCTTCGGTACTGTAAGAGGAGACTTAGTTTGGACATGCCCCTTGACCACCAAGAGCGGAAATAGCTCTGCGTACAACATGGGTATAGGATCAAACCCTGATGGTCGTATTGTACGGTTGTTGTTATATGGAGGACGAGCCTGCTGAAGAGGTTGTTGTGTCCTTTGTTGATATTGCAGTTGATTAGGTTGGCTCTGCGCAACCTAAGGTTGATACGTAGAAACAGTCGCAGGGTTAATAGCAGGAGTTAAAGCTGCTACTGGATGGTAACGTCGCCTTTGCTTTTCGAGAGAGATATTCCCAATATCCTGCTCTTTTTTCTTAGGGAGAGCACTACCGTATCGTTTTGGGCTACTCAATGATCCAACGTCTTTAACTAAACGTCCTTCTCAGACTGCTTCCTCAATACGTACCCCCATACCGACCATCTCGGTGAAGTCACTAGGCGTACTGCTACCATTCTATCGTAGTAAAATGAGCTTAAGGTTTTCAAGACAATCTTCGTCATCTCCTTTTCCTCCAGAGGTGGAGAAATCTGAGCGGCAATTTCATGCCATCTCTGAGCGTATTCTTTAAAGGTTTCCTTGTTCTTTAAAGGTTTCCAAATTATACTTGTACTGCTGAACGAAGGCAGCGCCCAGATCTCTTAATGTGCCGATCGTGGCGCGGTTTAAACCCATGTACCATTTTAATGCGGCACCGGTTAAACTATCCTGAAAGTAGTGAATGAGCAACTCCTGGTTCTTTGTATGAGCTGACATTTGCCGAGCGTACATCAACAAAATGGCTCTGAGGGCAAGAGTTACCCTTGTACTTTTCAAAGTCGGGTACCTAGAATTTGTGCGGAACTTTCACATTGGGGACTAAGCAGAGGTCTGCGGCGTCTTTTCCAAATAGATCCTGACCGCGAAGGGCTTGCAGTTCTTTCTGCATTTCCAGGAACTGTTCCTGGAATTCATTCATTCTATCAAACATGCTGTCATTTCCACCATAAGGTATCTGTGGAATCTGTCCTTCCAGGATAGTGTGTACCACGGGCGGTGGTATAGTCATTATGGCCGAGACTCTCGGTGTCTCCTGAAGTTTGTAACCTTTAGGAGTTGCAGTCATGCCCCGGGCATCTTCACTTTCCCAAAGTTTGTAACCTTCAAGCCCAGCAGTTCCTGCTGCGGTTCCCTGATCCTCAGTGATCGGCGGAACATATCCTTCTGGGATATAGTTAAGTGGCATGCCCCAGGGACGATCTTTCAACATTCTATACCTAGGATCATACTTTTCCACCATGGGCGTTGATGTGATCTCTGAGATCACACTCCGTTGTTGTTGCATCTGAGCTTCTGCTAGAGCTGCATGTCGTTATGAAGCTTTCTCAGATCCTCTTTCAGAGTGTCGATCTCTTCCCTCAACTCTCTGTTCTCTTCCTCGAGATCATCCATCTTTTTCTGATGATTGGCCCGAGTATTGTACGAATGAGACACTTTGACTCTAAAATCGAGACGCAAACGTGAGATTCGTAGGTAAGAAGAATGCATTTACGCGAGAATGATGAATGATATGCAATGATTATATTAATTGTATGTTTTGTTTATTCACAGTAAACTTCGACAATTAGATTGCAAATATTAATACGTGTGGAAACCCCGTTTTATTGAATTCAAAGGATTGCGGAAATGGAAATACAGTAGATTACAAAGTGCTGTAAAAGGAAATCTAAACTAATGGATCCAGAGTCCTCTCTGAGGAGAGCTCAGGTGCTGGTTCTGGTGCTTTCCTTTTCTTTGACTGGGGCTCTTGGGCCGTTGTCGGGTTGTCATTCCTTTGCCAAGTGAAAGGAGCGAGCAAATTCCTTTGGTCATCCTGATTCTCTATAGCATGTTTCTCTAAAATCTCAATCAGAGCATCTTTTTCTCTTAACAGTTACTGTATTTTCTTGCACTCCACATTGAGAATACAGTACTTGTTCCTCTAAGACCTCTTTTCCTGCTGAACTTTGCTGAGATTAACCTGAAGATTTTCCGTCTCAGACATAAAATAAAGGGCATGGTCCCTTAATGGAAGAACATCCTGACGAGGGTATGGCATCCTCAGCTTGAGAGCTCTAGTTTGTACCCAGTGGATATAAGGCTCCACCGAGACACAATTCGGTTTCCTTAGAGACTCTCGTCCTTTCCTATGAACGTGTTTCCAGGCATGCACTATTTCTGTCTTTATTGCCCTGTCATTTTCTCCTTCCTTGAAGAAAAGACCTTCCAGATGAGCATTGCGTGAGACATGCCTCATCGGGTATCCAAATTGACGACGAACTAATACCGGATGATAGTTGATTCCTCCCTTAGTTCCTATAAGGGGTACATTGGGAAATTTCCACAACGGTCAATGATTCTGATCCCGTCGTATATTCGATTGTACCAATCGATGTCAAAGTTGGTAAGAGACATGACTCTCTGCGACCAACGCAAAGTATTCTTTTGATCCAAAAATGTAGCAGACTTGGGCAAATGGGAAGTAAACCACTTGTACAACAAGGGTACACAACACGTGATCATTCCTCCGCTGTATAAATTCCTTAAGGGTAATGAATGATACGCATCTGCGAGTAAGGTTGGTACAGGGTTTCCAATCAAGAAAATCTAAATGGCGTTGATATCTACGAAGTTATCAATGTTGGGAAACAAAAATAACCTGTAGGTGAGAAAAACAAAGATACTCTCGAAAGCGGCCATGTTCCTTATACTGGAAAAGTACAGGGCTTTATTTGTCAAGAACTGGGCTGGCAAACCTTGGATGCCACCCTTAGTGGTCATGTGAGTCCTGACTTATGACTCGTCCAAATAAATTGCCCTTGCAATGGTTTGATCCTTTGGAATTTTTCCAGTCCAGAAAAGGGAGCTTGATCAGTAATGTGTAGATCAGTCAAGTGAGAATACTCCTCCAATGTTGGTGCCAGCTGATAATCCAAGAATGTGAAACAGTGATAGACCGGATCGTAGAACTGGATTAGTGTGGACAGGATTCCTTTGATTACATGGACCCTTAATAGAGACAACAATCCTCCATACTTGGCTCTGAAAGCCTCATGGTTGGTGATCATTCTCGCCAAACCTCTCAAATCCTCTAACTTTGGAACCTTGAAGGTATACTTATGAGTTTTCCTTCTACCGAAATCCATTAGCGCAATCTCCTTTCTCTGACATGTGCAATCATTGTCTTAGTTTAATTTGAAAAAGAGAGACTAGAAGAGAAAAAAATTTCTTGGTTTTAATGTTTTTTAAATGAATGTATGAATGCAGCACACAAATACATAGAAAAAACATGGGGTCAAAGGGTCGGTGTCATGAAGTCAAAGCTCTACCCCCCCCAAAGGTTTATACTGGTGATTTTTTACACTTGTCCGCAAAATAATTGACCCCTCTGGGATAACAACAGCAAGCGGATCGCCAGCGAGCTGATGTATCATAGAGTGATCTCAGATGAGGTAAGTATCGCGTGACAACTATTTCTGATAGCTTCCGCATTACAAAATGGCTTAAGTCTGCTAAAAACCTCAGCTTCTCAGATAACCCAGTCAACCACACTACTTTCAACAACCGGAGTCGTATAGGAAATGTATCTGCAAAGGGAGTCTCCACTGAGTTTGATGGTCGATCGGGGGCTCTTAACTGGGATTCACTCCCCGCAATATTACCCGCATTGCCATCACCTGTCTTAGGTGTATACTCAATCTTTCCACATGCGGCATCACACGCATTCCCATTAGCAGGAAAATAAACACAGATATCAATTAGGAAAAGCAGTATATATATTTGTCCTAATCATCCTAGACCTCTAGTCTTATGATCCTAACAGACAATGACTCCCCTAGCAGAGTTGCCATTTCTGTGATACCTCGAGGACTTAATGGTTTCTACCTAAGAGATGGGAAGAGAACAAGATCTCGAACACATATCCCCAGCAGAGTCGCCATTTTTTCTTGGCAGTTTTCAGACTTAAGGTTTCACCCAGAGAGATAAAAGGGACAAGATGCCATGAAGGGCCCCATGGTGGGCGCCATTTTTTCTGTAGCGATTGATTTTTGGACGTGGTTCTCAAGCACTATCGTTCTGGGGTACTACAGTTCGATTCATTTTTTATCCTATTAAGTTGAATAAGAAAGGGAAATAGATGTCTCCAATTAATCCTGCTTGCATACTGAGTTTAAATAGATGACTGTTGGTTTACAAATGTAGTTTAGATTGTGGGCCTCTCTCTGCTTATTTTGTTAAGAATGAAATGACGGGACTATTCATGGGGATTTTGGATAGGTACTGGATTTTGAGTTTTTTTATTAGTATGCTCGCTAAGATTTTTCAATCTTATGCCTAGGTATTCCCGTTTGACGAGACAGGGAAATCAGAGCGATTGTAGTTCCTCCTATTCTATGGGAGGAAAAAGTTGTTTTGGTGTCTTGTTCAAAGCCCAAGATGTGAAGCTGAAGGGGTTTATTTGTATCTTGCCGGGGAAAACTCTAAATAACTATTGTTGCGGTGAAAATCGGATAACAAGCTATTAATTAACTTGCATCATATTTCTTTTACAACCGACTTTGATTTATCCAAAGGAAAGGTTCAAGATCGTTAAAAAACCTAAAGGGGAAGATCTAAGGTTCGGGGGTTGGTTACGTCTAGGAAAGGTATTAGCACCCTAAACGTCTGTAGTACTCTACAGGAACCTCTTGTTAGTATTTGTGTTATGTTAAAGTTTGCTTGCTAAGGAGATTGCTAAGAAATCCTTACTAAGGTAATGACTAAGGTATGTACACTAAGTATGGTTTAAGGGTGTAAAAAGAAAATGTGGAATCCGAGAAGGCATCGGATGTAAAGGAAAAAGATGGAAAAAGAAAAAAGGTAGCTCGCTAGGATCTCGCAATCCTATGCCTACGTATTCTCAAGGTGAACTTGAGAAATCAGAGCAATCGTAGTTCCCCTCAATTGGGGTAAAGAACTCTTGACTGCGGTCAAGGTTCCAAGGGAAAGTAGGGTCTGACAGCAAGACACCTACGTGGAGTGCGGCGACTCCAAACCTAAGAGGCTAGGTAAAACGGGGAAGAAGTATCCATGGGAAAGTAGGGTCTGACATCAAGACACCTAAATAGAGCACGACGACTCTAATCCTAAGGCTAGGATAAAGGTAAAGGAAGTGTCCACGGCGGAACACCTAAATAGAGCACGGCAGCTCTAATCCTAAGGCTAGGATAAAGGGAAGACACGTCTCAATTGCGCGGCGGCATGAGAAAAGGGAGTGATGGATAAGGCTATCCTAAATGACATGGCAGTCAACAGAGGGGAACCCTTTCCTTTGGAATGAGATACAGCCAACAGAGGGACAAGGAGGAAAACCTTCGGTCAAGTGTATAATGAATAACAATATACATACAACAACAATCACGAAAAAACATCGTAAGAAGATATTAACAGTCACGACAAAGCATTGTGAGACACAAAGAAAAAAAAAACAATCACGGAAAAACATCGTGAGAATTAAATCAGAGAGAGTAAACTCAAAACATGGAAGCAAAACAGTCGCAAGATAAAGTCGAGCAACAAAAGAATTATTAATCAAATTAAATATTAATATTTAATAAGATTAATTAACAATTTAATTAACCAATATTAAATAAAAATATTTAAATCAATTAATAATTAATAACATATTTTTTGTATTAAAAATAATTAAAACCGAAAATCTCTTAACATTTTAAAAATATCACCAAAAACTTAATAAAATATTAAAACAAGAAATTAAAATATTTTTGCATTTTTTTTTAAATATTTTTCAAAATACTAACTAACTAAAAAATTGAAATATAAATTTATTTTGTTTGTTTTTAACACTAAATAAACTTAAAAAAGAAATAATTAAATAAAAACAAAAATCTAACTTAATTAGACTCATGAAACAGGTTATTCCTCATTCTCAGCATCAAGTCTCGAACCACCATGTTTCACAAGAATTAACTCTAACCAAGTAACTTAACATAATAATAATAATAATAATTAAAACAATAACCAAAAATAATAAAAAGAAAACAAGTCCTGGTTAACAGTATGTGAAAAAATCACGTTTTTCCTAACATTATTAAACACACTAAAAAAAGTAATTTAAAACAATCAATTAATTAATAAAAGTATAATAACAAAGTATAAATGTGATACTTACAGTAAAGAAATTCACAAATTTTCCTTTTCCTTTCTCCTACTGTGCACGTAACTCCCTCCGTATTCTCACGGTTCTTCTTTCTCGTTCCGGATTTTCACGCTCTTATTCTCGCGTCTCCCTGCTTCTACGCTCTTTTCTCTCTTGGCTTGTCTCTGCAAGATAGCTTTTGTGGATCCGACAGCAGTTGTGGAGTTTCGGCGACGTTCTTGCGTTTTTCCTCGGTGACTTATTTCTTCTCACGTGTAACTCCCTCCGTCTCGTGCGGATGCGGTTTGTGTGAGTGTGGTTGAGAGGTTTTTTTTGTGGTTATGGTGTGTTAATGAAAGAAACTTATGGGGATGTCGGTTTTGCGGAGAAGATGCCGTGAGTGTTTAAGGTTATGGAAGATAGTGATATGTGAAGTGAAGGTTGGATGTATGAATAGTTATGGTTCCATGTGCTGCGGTGGTGCAGTTCGTTGTCGTCCTTTTTCGGTCCAGGTTTCTTGTTGTTGTGTGGAAAAGATAACAAGAAATGAAGAAGTTGTTGTTTGATGGTTAGTAGTAAAATACAGGCGGGAGGTTACGGTGGTAGTGATGTTACGTATGAAGGTGATGATGAAGCATGAAGGTGCTATCGTGTGTAGAAGATGGTGAGGGTTTGTGGTTTCACCTGTGGAAGATGGAGTAATGATCTTTAGTGAAGGAAAGAAAAAGTATAGTTGTTGTGATTAAGTGGTTTTTGAGAGTGACTATGGTGTGTGAAAGTTTCCTATGGTTACGATGGTTTTATGATGAAGTCCGTTTTTACTGCTCTCTTTTTCCTCTTAAAAGATCAAGAACAAACTTGCTCCTTAAGTTTTAGGTACAGATCAATTTGTCTGGTAATGTTGACATGTCGTTTTCAATGCAGGATCTGTTGGTTTGGAGTGTAGGATGGTGGAAAGTTGTCCGGAGGTACGGTTTCATGGCAGGGTCTTGGTTGATGTATCACAACTGCTTTTTCTTTTTTCGTTTTCTTGTAAATCACACCGGCTTTGCCTTCTGGTGTACTCTTTTATTGAAGGAGCAGCAAAGGGATATGTACATGCCTTGGAAAGAAATTTTGGAGGGTAGGGACTTATTGAATTTGTGTTGGTACCAGACAAAAGAAAAATTAATTAAAACAAAGACAAGAATTAAATAGATTAAAATTAAATTGAATTAAATTAATGATTTAAAATAAAAACTAAACTTTACTTACAATTAAAATTCAAAATTAAAAATATAATTAAAAGTAAATTAAATTAAAATTACTCTAATTAACTAAAAATAAAAGTAAAAAGCTAAAATAAAGTTGAAATTAAATTAAGTTTAAAGTTAAAACCATAATTGAAAATGGATTAAATTAAATATAAACTCAATAAAAAGATAAACTAAATTGAAATTATATTAAGCTAAAAACTATATTATAACCTAAACTAAATTAAAATTAATCAAAATTAACTCTAAACAAATTCTAAAATAGAAAGATAAAAACTACTGAAAATGCACGATCAACAGATGTTTAACAAAATGTAAAAATGACCGATATAAAACGATATGAAAAAGGTCAGAAAATCTGAGGGTAAAATTTAGGGTACAACAGTTGCCCCTATTTAAATAGCTTCACTGGATAGCGCGAGGAATAAAACCCTCGAGAGATCAAGGTGAAAGGTATTTAAATATAGCAAACCGAAAATTTTGCCCTTAGATGGAATGCAGATGCTAAGGACAATCAGACAGACATGCAAATGCAGACATGCCATGATTTTCTAGTATGATGGAAATGATAGAATGGTAAGTGCAAAATGCGGACGAAGACAAAAGCAGACGGGGCCAAAGTCCACACAATGAGCAATCACTCACTGGGGATGACAACAACACTGGGGAATAATCTAAGGTGATGAAACAATTGGTTCAAGCGTAACCGACTGACACTGGGGAAATGAAAGTACACTCTTTACTGGGCATGAAACCAGAAAGAAGACATGATCTCCACTGGGGATCAATTTGAAATGAAAGGATAGACATCAGCAACAGATTTTATGGAATTTTCTTATACTGATGAGTTCAAACGGGATCTTCAAGAAAGCCAGAAAAGACAGGGAAAGAAACCTCCGGAAAAACATCAGATGGCAAAAGAAACCAGTCATCCAATAACGGCTTTGAATGAAAGGTACAAATCACAATATCTAATAACGGCTTTAGATAAAGTGAACAAGGACTCGATCTGAAAAAACATCAGGAGTAGAGACACATCCGGATAGGCATCAGATGGTGGAGAAACCAGTCATCTAATAACGGCTTTGAATGAAAGATACAAATCACAATATCTAATAACGACTTTAGATAAAGTGAATAAGGACTTGATCTGAAAAAAAAAACATCAGAAAGAGAAACACATCCGGAAAAGCATCAGAATAAACAAACTGATTATCTGGAAAAATATCAGAACAAAAGACTCAATCTGAAAAAAAACATCAGAAAGAGAAACACATCCGGAAAAGCATCAGACGGTAAAAGCAATGAAATTCTGGAAAAGCATAAGAATAAACAAAGTGATTATCTGGAAAAACATCAGAACAAAAGACTCAATCTGAAAAAAAAAATCAGAAAGAGAGACACATCCAGAAGAGCATCAGATGGTATAAGCAATGAAATTCTAGAAAAGCATCAGAATTACAAAGAGCTATCTGGAAAAACATCAGATATGTTCTGGAAAAACATCAGAACAAAGACTCAATCTGGAAGAACATCAGAAAGAGAGACACATCCGGAAAATCATCAGATGGTAAAAGCAATGTCATTCTGGAAAAGCATCAGAATAAACAAAGTGATTATCTGGAAAAACATCAGATAAGTTCTGGAAGAACATCAGAACAAAAGACTCAATCTGAAAAAAACATCAGAAAGAGAAACACACCCGAAAAAGCATCAGATGGTAAAAGCAATGAAATTCGGGAAAAGCATCAGAATAAACAAAGTGATTATCTGGAAAAACATCAGATAAGTTCTGGAAAAACATCAGAACAAAAGACTCAATCTGAAAAAAAAAATCAGAAAGAGAGACATATCCGGAAGAGCATCAGATGGTAAAAGCAATGAAATTCTGGAAAAGCATCAGAATTACAAAGAGCTATCTGGAAAAACATCAGATATGTTCTTGAAAAACATCAGAACAAAGACTCAATCTGGAAGAACATCAGAAAGAGAGACACATCCGGAAAATCATCAGATGGTAAAAGCAATGTCATTCCGGAAAAGCATCAGAATAAACAAAGTGATTATCTGGAAAAACATCAGATAAGTTCTGGAAGAACATCAGAACAAAAAACTCAATCTGAAAAAAACATCAGAAAGAGAAACACATCCGGAAAAGCATCAGATGGTAAAAGCAATGAAATTCTGGAAAAGCATCAGAATAAACAAAGTGATTATTTGGAAAAACATCAGATAAGTTCTGGAAAAACATCAGAACAAAAGACTCAATCTGAAAAAAAATCAGAAAGAGAGACACATCCGGAAGAGCATCAGATGGTAAAAGCAATGAAATTCTGGAAAAGCATCAGAATTACAAAGAGCTATCTGGAAAAACATCAGATATGTTTTGGAAAAACATCAGATATGTTCTGGAAAAACATCAGAACAAAGACTCAATCTGGAAGAACATCAGAAAGAGAGACACATCCGGAAAATCATCAGATGGTAAAAGCAATGTCATTCCGGAAAAGCATCAGAATAAACAAAGTGATTATCTGGAAAAACATCAGATAAGTTCTGGAAGAACATCAGAACAAAAGACTTAATCTGAAAAAACATCAGAAGAGACAAATATATATGACATCTAAGAACGGCATTGGACACAAAAGAGGAACAAACATATCCGGAAAAACAATCGGATAAGAAAGGTCATATCTGGAAGAACGTCAGATAGACACGTCAATATTTGTTTGGTAGGTGCCATGTAAGTTGGACTTTAACCACAAGGTAAGACGTGGATAACGACACGACCTCGGGAGAAATGCAAATGAGGATGAAACACTCATGCTATGCATATGTATACGAATCATGCATATGATATATGATCAAATGCAAATGCAGATGTCGACGACATGACTCGACTCTTTGTGGAGAAGATAATACTGGAAGACTGATTCCTCAACACGGGGATCACTGTCATTCTGTCTGGGGACCAGAGATGCTACTGCTGAACACGCTTCTACCACACTGGTAAATTGTATCAAGTGATGATCTTTGTAGGAAGGATGAAAAACTGCTTGAAAGTTGCATGGGGATTCTTCAAGTAACTTGCCCCAGATTAGCTGATTATTGTAGATGAGCTGATCATTGCTTCAGCTTGATTGATTCTGGAAATGACCGTTTTATGGCGCTCTTAGAGAGCTTGCCCCAGTCTGAGTCTTGAAAGATGATTGTTTTACTGTACACTGGGAAAGCTTGCCCCAGCCTGAGTCTTGCAAAATCTTCTGTATAAACCAATTATGAGAAGTCGCCATTAAACCACAAATCTTGAACTGATTCTAAATAGGATATGGAAGGAACTTGCCCCTGATTGGATCACCGACCAAGTTTCTTAACTGTTTGAAAATTCCTTAAGAGGAAAACTAGTTTGCAAACAAAAGTACTTGTATAAACATGGTAAATGCAAAGTTCATGCAACTTTTGAAATCAAAATCATTTTGAAAGAGGTGCAAAGTATATGAGTTATTAGTCAGAACCTGGTGGTTCAAGATATTTAAAAGTGAAAGGTAAAGCACTAGGCGTGATGCCAAAATAGATGATCTGCGAAGATCTTTAGGAGTCAGGTTACGCAACCTTGCTGTAGTATGATTTCAAAATAACCTTGCTTCAATTAGGTCTTTTGAGGGTTGTAACGTGGCCTGGTTCACGGTTTAAGAAACAAAGATAAAGGCTCAAAGTATATTTGTGACCCACCCAATCTACGTGATGAACTTCAGTCCTATGCCCAGTTAACTCAAACTATGCACTCAAATTCCCATGAGTTAGGAATTGCACTGATGATAGTAATGATGATGGTTCAAAATTCAATGGACCTGAGATGGCAGTCATTGCTTCTCACAACATTTTGTTGTTTTTTTGGCGAGGACCTCAGTCAACTCGTTTTATCTTTAAGGATTTTGGTAACCTCTTGAATGATTTTTATTATCCCTAACTTTTGCCTGAACTGTGTCATTTGAGCTTACAGCCAGCGGGATGCCCCAATTTTTTCCTAAGTCTCCTTCATAGGTTTTGACTTAGCGGGCTTTTATTTTGATTCTTTTTTCACTCTCTCTTTTTTTTTAGTGACTGCCTTGCTTAATGATTACAGTGAACCATCATTGGCGTTAGACCTGAAAGACATCTTCGACACTTGCTTGCTGTGTGCGAAGGAAAACTATGAGTGCAACATTTTGTTGAAAGTCGTCTTGCATGAAGCTCTTGTAATTGAATGCACAATCAAGTTAACCTAGAACTACCCTGCCCCAGGTTAAAATTGCGGGTTTTTATTTGCAAAGAAAAGAAACTCCTACTTCAAGGCTCGAAGGGGTTAAAGAGGGGTTATCTTCCTTATGTCTCCGGTGTTTAGGGATTGAAACAATGCCTTACATCATCAGCAAAGTCTTGATCTGAAAGCATACTAACAACAATTATGGGTATAACGTTTTCATCATCCTCCCTCCAATCTTTGCATAATAAAAAAGGAAATGGAAAAAAGATAAAGTATTTATTGAAAAAGAAAGCATGGAGATGTAAATAGCAAACACAAATGAATTGAATCAAAAAGTTGCAAATGCTCATTTCTTTAATTTTGAAAGTACAAACATAATTTGAAAGCAAACAACCATTACAAAATAAAGAAAGTGCAAACAACAAGAAACAAAGGCCTAGTGACTAATCAACACAAGGATGAGCTGTCCTGTCTGAAACACTGGCTTTTAGGAGAATAACATGCTGAAGTCGACTGAAGCTTCATTTGGCGTGCCCCGGCAGAGGGTTGTTCTGAACATTGGGATTGTCACGAAAGCTAAGAATTCCAGTCTTAATCAAATCACGCACTCTAGCCTTCAGTGCATAGCAATTTTCCAAGTCGTGGCCTGCGGCACCTTCATGGAATGCACAGTGGAGATCAGATCTGAATCCAGCTGGAAGAGGATTTGGAAGAGCTAAAGGCCTTGTGGTAATCATACCTTGTTCAACCAGACCAGGATACAGTTCAGTGTACTTCATTGGAATAGGATCAAATTGATTCCTATTACGGTACTGGTTTTGTCCTGTAGCCAGACGTTGAGGAGCTTGAGCTGGTCGTGGTGCAGCAACCACAGGAGTGACAGCAGCAACTGTAGGGTGAATGGCATACTGAGGTTGAGGACGAGGCTTTCTCACTTCAACCATTATAGCATTAGTCTGATCTTCCTTCTTCTTCTTAAAGTTCCCGTAGGATTTCTTCACAGCATTAGAGGATTCAGCAACCTTTGATACTTTTCCCTTCTTAAGACCTTCCTCTAATCTTTGGCCAATAGTAACCAAATCAGTAAAATTAGAGGAAACACTTCCAACCATTTTCTCCCAATAGAATGGGGACAGGGTATCCATGAACATTCTGGTTAACTCTTTCTCGACCAGGGGAGGTTCCACTTGGGAAGCCAACTCTCTCCAGCGCTGAGCATACTCCTTGAAAGACTCTTTATCATTCTGAGACATGTTTTGCAGTTGACGGCGATCAGGAGCCATGTCAAGGTTATACTTGTATTGCTTCATGAAGGCATTGGTGAGGTCTTGGAAGTTGTGGATAGAGTTTTGCTCAAGACCCATGTACCATTTGAGTGATGCTCCACTCAAGCTGTCTTGAAAACAGTGGATGAGCAACTTCTGATTTTTGGCATGAGCAGTCATCCTACGAAGATACATGACCAAGTGAGCTCTTGGGCAAGAGTGACCTTTGTACTTCACAAAATCTGGAGTTGTAAACTTAGGAGGTATAACAAGGTCAGACACTAAGCACATGTTGTCTGCATCCACATTAAAGAAGTCATTACCCTCAACAGCTTTGAGTCTCTTCTCTATGCTCTGAAACTGCTCTCGAACAACTTCAGGTTCAACAAAGTCTTCATGGTCTTCACCTTGAGCACTTGCAGCATTGTACTCATAAAGGGGATTCTCGAAAGAAGCTCGAACAATCTGTGGAACAGCATGAACCACAGGTCTGGGCTGGGTGAAAACAGGAGCTTGAAACACTGGCATAACATTCTGACCAACCATAGCAGTAGATGCAAGAGGTGGAGAATAGTTGTGTGGCAAACCAAACTCTGGCCAAGTTGATGCTGGTAACTGAACGGGTGGTGGATCAGCACTTGAAACTTCCTGGATGACAGTCCTTTGGGGAGGCTCTCCCCTAGCAATCAAAACTTGGAGCATCTCAGTGAGTTTAGTCATGCTTGACTTAAGTTCATCGATCTCCATTCGGACCTCAACATTGTGTATCTCTTGCTCTGACATTCTTTGTCTGTAGTTAGCTCTAGTCCGGTATCAGTGTCGAGGAATCAGCTTGACGACTCACAGGTAATCTCTGGAAGATAAAGATAACGGGAAATGAAGAACTGGACAGACAGACGTATGCAATGAGTCATGCAAAGGTGCAAATGATATGCAATGCAATGCAAACAGGATGCAAAACACATGCAACAGGATGCAAAACACACATAGCAGGAGCAAAGGTTCGAGATCACAACATGGAGTCTGGGTAAAGAACCAACCACAGGGTGTGTACTAGGGTTCATAAACTGTAGAATAGGGTTCTAAAAAGTTCCCAGAGTCTACGTAAATCCTTCGGATATTATCGGCCCATGTAACTACTTACACGGGTTAATAATATTCTCAAGATAAACTCGTTTGAGTGTAGTATCGCGTGACAACTACTCGGGACTGGCTCCCTCATAGTCACCGCACTACGCTATAAAGGTCAGGTGGGGTAAAGGTAACTACGGTCCTCAGAATCCCTGGCACTCAATTGAATAAGTAATATCAATGTGACTGCTCACATCAGACATCAACAATCCCAAAGGGCCTCATCTGAGTGTGGTCATCATATGCCATAAGTTGTTAGTACTACTGCCAACAACCGACTATTGATTACACCACGATCCTATCATAAGTGCTCTCAAGTCCGGGTTAGGACTTATCTCACCACTCAAAGTAATACCCTGCACACAGAAGATCCCAAGCAGAAACAGGTATACAGATATATACAGATATAAATATACAAATGTACAAGCAAACAAACATGTAAATAACGCAAATACAAACAAGATAGGCTTAACCCTCTTAGGAAGGGACCAGCAATAGGTCTAACGATCCCCAGTGAAGTCGCCATTTCTGTTGCGGTGAAAATCGGATAACAAGCTATTAATTAACTTGCATCATATTTCTTTTACAACCGACTTTAATTTATCCAAAGGAAAGGTTCAAGATCGTTAAAAAACCTAAAGGGGAAGATCTAAGGTTCGGGGGTTGGTTACGTCTAGGGAAGGTATTAGCACCCTAAACGTCTGTAGTACTCTACAGGAACCTCTTGTTAGTATTTGTGTTATGTTAAAGTTTGCTTGCTAAGGAGATTGCTAAGAAATCCTTACTAAGGTAATGACTAAGGTATGTACACTAAGTATGGTTTAAGGGTGTAAAAAGAAAATGTGGAATCCGAGAAGGCATCGGATGTAAAGGAAAAAGATGGAAAAAGAAAAAAGGTAGCTCGCTAGGATCTCGCAATCCTATGCCTACGTATTCTCAAGGTGAACTTAAGAAATCAGACCAATCGTAGTTCCCCTCAATTGGGGTAAAGAACTCTTGACTGCGGTCAAGGTTCCAAGGGAAAGTAGGGTCTGACAGCAAGACACCTACGTGGAGTGCGGCGACTCCAAACCTAAGAGGCTAGGTAAAACGGGAAAGAAGTATCCATGGGAAAGTAGGGTCTGACATCAAGACACCTAAATAGAGCACGGCGGCTCTAATCCTAAGGCTAGGATAAAGGTAAAGGAAGTGTCCACGGCGGAACACCTAAATAGAGCACGACAGCTCTAATCCTAAGGCTAGGATAAAGGGAAGACACGTCTCAATTGCGCGGCGGCATGAGAAAAGGGAGTGATGGATAAGGCTATCCTAAATGACATGGCAGTCAACAAAGGGGAACCCTTTCCTTTGGAATGAGATACAGCCAACAGAGGGACAAGGAGGAAAACCTTCGGTCAAGTGTATAATGAATAACAATATACATACAACAACAATCACGAAAAAACATCGTAAGAAGATATTAACAGTCACGACAAAGCATTGTGAGACACAAAGAAAAAAAAAACAATCACGGAAAAACATCGTGAGAATTAAATCAGAGAGAGTAAACTCAAAACATGGAAGCAAAACAGTCGCAAGATAAAGTCGAGCAACAAAAGAATTATTAATCAAATTAAATATTAATATTTAATAAGATTAATTAACAATTTAATTAACCAATATTAAATAAAAATATTTAAATCAATTAATAATTAATAACATATTTTTTGTATTAAAAATAATTAAAACCGAAAATCTCTTAACATTTTAAAAATATCACCAAAAACTTAATAAAATATTAAAACAAGAAATTAAAATATTTTTGCATTTTTTTTTAAATATTTTTCAAAATACTAACTAACTAAAAAATTGAAATATAAATTTATTTTGTTTGTTTTTAACACTAAATAAACTTAAAAAAGAAATAATTAAATAAAAACAAAAATCTAACTTAATTAGACTCATGAAACAGGTTATTCCTCATTCTCAGCATCAAGTCTCGAACCACCATGTTTCACAAGAATTAACTCTAACCAAGTAACTTAACATAATAATAATAATAATAATTAAAACAATAACCAAAAATAATAAAAAGAAAACAAGTCCTGGTTAACAGTATGTGAAAAAATCACGTTTTCCCTAACATTATTAAACACACTAAAAAAAGTAATTTAAAACAATCAATTAATTAAAAAAAGTATAATAACAAAGTATAAATGTGATACTTACAGTAAAGAAATTCACAAATTTTCCTTTTCCTTTCTCCTACTGTGCACGTAACTCCCTCCGTATTCTCACGGTTCTTCTTTCTCGTTCCGGATTTTCACGCTCTTATTCTCGCGTCTCCCTGCTTCTACGCTCTTTTCTCTCTTGGCTTGTCTCTGCAAGATAGCTTTTGTGGATCCGACAGCAGTTGTGGAGTTTCGGCGACGTTCTTGCGTTTTTCCTCGGTGACTTATTTCTTCTCACGTGTAACTCCCTCCGTCTCGTGCGGATGCGGTTTGTGTGAGTGTGGTTGAGAGGTTTTTTTTGTGGTTATGGTGTGTTAATGAAAGAAACTTATGGGGATGTCGGTTTTGCGGAGAAGATGCCGTGAGTGTTTAAGGTTATGGAAGATAGTGATATGTGAAGTGAAGGTTGGATGTATGAATAGTTATGGTTCCATGTGCTGCGGTGGTGCAGTTCGTTGTCGTCCTTTTTCGGTCCAGGTTTCTTGTTGTTGTGTGGAAAAGATAACAAGAAATGAAGAAGTTGTTGTTTGATGGTTAGTAGTAAAATACAGGCGGGAGGTTACGGTGGTAGTGATGTTACGTATGAAGGTGATGATGAAGCATGAAGGTGCTATCGTGTGTAGAAGATGGTGAGGGTTTGTGGTTTCACCTGTGGAAGATGGAGTAATGATCTTTAGTGAAGGAAAGAAAAAGTATAGTTGTTGTGATTAAGTGGTTTTTGAGAGTGACTATGGTGTGTGAAAGTTTCCTATGGTTACGATGGTTTTATGATGAAGTCCGTTTTTACTGCTCTCTTTTTCCTCTTAAAAGATCAAGAACAAACTTGCTCCTTAAGTTTTAGGTACAGATCAATTTGTCTGGTAATGTTGACATGTCGTTTTCAATGCAGGATCTGTTGGTTTGGAGTGTAGGATGGTGGAAAGTTGTCCGGAGGTACGGTTTCATGGCAGGGTCTTGGTTGATGTATCACAACTGCTTTTTCTTTTTTCGTTTTCTTGTAAATCACACCGGCTTTGCCTTCTGGTGTACTCTTTTGTTGAAGGAGCAGCAAAGGGATATGTACATGCCTTGGAAAGAAATTTTGGAGGGTAGGGACTTATTGAATTTGTGTTGGTACCAGACAAAAGAAAAATTAATTAAAACAAAGACAAGAATTAAATAGATTAAAATTAAATTGAATTAAATTAATGATTTAAAATAAAAACTAAACTTTACTTACAATTAAAATTCAAAATTAAAAATATAATTAAAAGTAAATTAAATTAAAATTACTCTAATTAACTAAAAATAAAAGTAAAAAGCTAAAATAAAGTTGAAATTAAATTAAGTTTAAAGTTAAAACCATAATTGAAAATGGATTAAATTAAATATAAACTCAATAAAAAGATAAACTAAATTGAAATTATATTAAGCTAAAAACTATATTATAACCTAAACTAAATTAAAATTAATCAAAATTAACTCTAAACAAATTCTAAAATAGAAAGATAAAAACTACTGAAAATGCACGATCAACAGATGTTTAACAAAATGTAAAAATGACCGATATAAAACGATATGAAAAAGGTCAGAAAATCTGAGGGTAAAATTTAGGGTACAACAGTTGCCCCTATTTAAATAGCTTCACTGGATAGCGCGAGGAATAAAACCCTCGAGAGATCAAGGTGAAAGGTATTTAAATATAGCAAACCGAAAATTTTGCCCTTAGATGGAATGCAGATGCTAAGGACAATCAGACAGACATGCAAATGCAGACATGCCATGATTTTCTAGTATGATGGAAATGATAGAATGGTAAGTGCAAAATGCGGACGAAGACAAAAGCAGACGGGGCCAAAGTCCACACAATGAGCAATCACTCACTGGGGATGACAACAACACTGGGGAATAATCTAAGGTGATGAAACAATTGGTTCAAGCGTGACCGACTGACACTGGGGAAATGAAAGTACACTCTTTACTGGGCATGAAACCAGAAAGAAGACATGATCTCCACTGGGGATCAATTTGAAATGAAAGGATAGACATCAGCAACAGATTTTATGGAATTTTCTTATACTGATGAGTTCAAACGGGATCTTCAAGAAAGCCAGAAAAGACAGGGAAAGAAACCTCCGGAAAAACATCAGATGGCAAAAGAAACCAGTCATCCAATAACGGCTTTGAATGAAAGGTACAAATCACAATATCTAATAATGGCTTTAGATAAAGTGAACAAGGACTCGATCTGAAAAAACATCAGGAGGAGAGACACATCCGGATAGGCATCAGATGGTGGAGAAACCAGTTATCTAATAACGGCTTTGAATGAAAGATACAAATCACAATATCTAATAACGACTTTAGATAAAGTGAATAAGGACTTGATCTGAAAAAAAAAACATCAGAAAGAGAAACACATCCGGAAAAGCATCAGAATAAACAAACTGATTATCTGGAAAAATATCAGAACAAAAGACTCAATCTGAAAAAAAACATCAGAAAGAGAAACACATCCGGAAAAGCATCAGATGGTAAAAGCAATGAAATTCTGGAAAAGCATAAGAATAAACAAAGTGATTATCTGGAAAAACATCAGAACAAAAGACTCAATCTGAAAAAAAAAATCAGAAAGAGAGACACATCCAGAAGAGCATCAGATGGTATAAGCAATGAAATTCTAGAAAAGCATCAGAATTACAAAGAGCTATCTGGAAAAACATCAGATATGTTCTGGAAAAACATCAGAACAAAGACTCAATCTGGAAGAACATCAGAAAGAGAGACACATCCGGAAAATCATCAGATGGTAAAAGCAATGTCATTCTGGAAAAGCATCAGAATAAACAAAGTGATTATCTGGAAAAACATCAGATAAGTTCTGGAAGAACATCAGAACAAAAGACTCAATCTGAAAAAAACATCAGAAAGAGAAACACACCCGAAAAAGCATCAGATGGTAAAAGCAATGAAATTCGGGAAAAGCATCAGAATAAACAAAGTGATTATCTGGAAAAATATCAGATAAGTTCTGGAAAAACATCAGAACAAAAGACTCAATCTGAAAAAAAAAATCAGAAAGAGAGACACATCCGGAAGAGCATCAGATGGTAAAAGCAATGAAATTCTGGAAAAGCATCAGAATTACAAAGAGCTATCTGGAAAAACATCAGATATGTTCTTGAAAAACATCAGAACAAAGACTCAATCTGGAAGAACATCAGAAAGAGAGACACATCCGGAAAATCATCAGATGGTAAAAGCAATGTCATTCCGGAAAAGCATCAGAATAAACAAAGTGATTATCTGGAAAAACATCAGATAAGTTCTGGAAGAACATCAGAACAAAAAACTCAATCTGAAAAAAACATCAGAAAGAGAAACACATCCGGAAAAGCATCAGATGGTAAAAGCAATGAAATTCTGGAAAAGCATCAGAATAAACAAAGTGATTATTTGGAAAAACATCAGATAAGTTCTGGAAAAACATCAGAACAAAAGACTCAATCTGAAAAAAAATCAGAAAGAGAGACACATCCGGAAGAGCATCAGATGGTAAAAGCAATGAAATTCTGGAAAAGCATCAGAATTACAAAGAGCTATCTGGAAAAACATCAGATATGTTTTGGAAAAACATCAGATATGTTCTGGAAAAACATCAGAACAAAGACTCAATCTGGAAGAACATCAGAAAGAGAGACACATCCGAAAAATCATCAGATGGTAAAAGCAATGTCATTCCGGAAAAGCATCAGAATAAACAAAGTGATTATCTGGAAAAACATCAGATAAGTTCTGGAAGAACATCAGAACAAAAGACTTAATCTGAAAAAACATCAGAAGAGACAAATATATATGACATCCAAGAACGGCATTGGACACAAAAGAGGAACAAACATATCCGGAAAAACAATCGGATAAGAAAGTTCATATCTGGAAGAACGTCAGATAGACACGTCAATATTTGTTTGGTAGGTGCCATGTAAGTTGGACTTTAACCACAAGGTAAGACGTGGATAACGACACGACCTCGGGAGAAATGCAAATGAGGATGAAACACTCATGCTATGCATATGTATACGAATCATGCAGATGATATTTGATCAAATGCAAATGCAGATGTCGACGACATGACTCGACTCTTTGTGGAGAAGATAATACTGGAAGACTGATTCCTCAACACGGGGATCACTGCCATTCTGTCTGGGGACCAGAGATGCTACTGCTGAACACGCCTCTACCACACTGGTAAATTGTATCAAGTGATGATCTTTGTAGGAAGGATGAAAAACTGCTTGAAAGTTGCATGGGGATTCTTCAAGTAACTTGCCCCAAATTAGCTGATTATTGTAGATGAGCTGATCATTGCTTCAGCTTGATTGATTCTGGAAATGACCGTTTTATGGCGCTCTTAGAGAGCTTGCCCCAGTCTGAGTCTTGAAAGATGATTGTTTTACTGTACACTGGGAAAGCTTGCCCCAGCCTGAGTCTTGCAAAATCTTCTGTATAAACCAATTATGAGAAGTCGCCATTAAACCACAAATCTTGAACTGATTCTAAACAGGATATGGAAGGAGCTTGCCCCTGATTGGATCACCGACCAAGTTTCTTAACTGTTTGAAAATTCCTTAAGAGGAAAAATAGTTTGCAAACAAAAGTACTTGTATAAACATGGTAAATGCAAAGTTCATGCAACTTTTGAAATCAAAATCATTTTGAAAGAGGTGCAAAGTATATGAGTTATTACTCAGAACCTGGTGGTTCAAGATATTTAAAAGTGAAAGGTAAAGCACTAGGCGTGATGCCAAAACAGATGATCTGCGAAGATCTTTAGGAGTCAGGTTACGCAACCTTGCTGTAGTATGATTTCAAAATAACCTTGCTTCAATTAGGTCTTTTGAGGGTTGTAACGTGGCCTGGTTCACGGTTTAAGAAACAAAGATAAAGGCTCAAAGTATATTTGTGACCCACCCAATCTACGTGATGAACTTCAGTCCTATGCCCAGTTAACTCAAACTATGCACTCAAATTCCCATGAGTTAGGAATTGCACTGATGATAGTAATGATGATGGTTCAAAATTCAATGGACCTGAGATGGCAGTCATTGCTTCTCACAACATTTTGTTGTTTTTTTGGCGAGGACCTCAGTCAACTCGTTTTATCTTTAAGGATTTTGGTAACCTCTTGAATGATTTTTATTATCCCTAACTTTTGCCTGAACTGTGTCATTTGAGCTTACAGCCAGCGGGATGCCCCAATTTTTTCCTAAGTCTCCTTCATAGGTTTTGACTTAGCGGGCTTTTATTTTGATTCTTTTTTCACTCTCTCTTTTTTTTTAGTGACTGCCTTGCTTAATGATTACAGTGAACCATCATTGGCGTTAGACCTGAAAGACATCTTCGACACTTGCTTGCTGTGTGCGAAGGAAAACTATGAGTGCAACATTTTGTTGAAAGTCGTCTTGCATGAAGCTCTTGTAATTGAATGCACAATCAAGTTAACCTAGAACTACCCTGCCCCAGGTTAAAATTGCGGGTTTTTATTTGCAAAGAAAAGAAACTCCTACTTCAAGGCTCGAAGGGGTTAAAGAGGGGTTATCTTCCTTATGTCTCCGGTGTTTAGGGATTGAAACAATGCCTTACATCATCAGCAAAGTCTTGATCTGAAAGCATACTAACAGCAATTATGGGTATAACGTTTTCATCATCCTCCCTCCAATCTTTGCATAATCAAAAAGGAAATGGAAAAAAGATAAAGTATTTATTGAAAAAGAAAGCATGGAGATGTAAATAGCAAACACAAATGAATTGAATCAAAAAGTTGCAAATGCTCATTTCTTTAATTTTGAAAGTACAAACATAATTTGAAAGCAAACAACCATTACAAAATAAAGAAAGTGCAAACAACAAGAAACAAAGGCCTAGTGACTAATCAACACAAGGATGAGCTGTCCTGTCTGAAACACTGGCTTTTAGGAGAATAACATGCTGAAGTCGACTGAAGCTTCATTTGGCGTGCCCCGACAGAGGGTTGTTCTGAACATTGGGATTGTCACGAAAGCTAAGAATTCCAGTCTTAATCAAATCACGCACTCTAGCCTTCAGTGCATAGCAATTTTCCAAGTCGTGGCCTGCGGCACCTTCATGGAATGCACAGTGGAGATCAGATCTGAATCCAGCTGGAAGAGGATTTGGAAGAGCTAAAGGCCTTGTGGTAATCATACCTTGTTCAACCAGACCAGGATACAGTTCAGTGTACTTCATTGGAATAGGATCAAATTGATTCCTATTACGGTACTGGTTTTGTCCTGTAGCCAGACGTTGAGGAGCTTGAGCTGGTCGTGGTGCAGCAACCACAGGAGTGACAGCAGCAACTGTAGGGTGAATGGCATACTGAGGTTGAGGACGAGGCTTTCTCACTTCAACCATTATAGCATTAGTCTGATCTTCCTTCTTCTTCTTAAAGTTCCCGTAGGATTTCTTCACAACATTAGAGGATTCAGCAACCTTTGATACTTTTCCCTTCTTAAGACCTTCCTCTAATCTTTGGCCAATAGTAACCAAATCAGTAAAATTAGAGGAAACACTTCCAACCATTTTCTCCCAATAGAATGGGGACAGGGTATCCATGAACATTTCGGTTAACTCTTTCTCGACCAGGGGAGGTTCCACTTGGGAAGCCAACTCTCTCCAGCGCTGAGCATACTCCTTGAAAGACTCTTTATCATTCTGAGACATGTTTTGCAGTTGACGGCGATCAGGAGCCATGTCAATGTTATACTTGTATTGCTTCATGAAGGCATTGGTGAGGTCTTGGAAGTTGTGGATAGAGTTTTGCTCAAGACCCATGTACCATTTGAGTGATGCTCCACTCAAGCTGTCTTGAAAACAGTGGATGAGCAACTTCTGATTTTTGGCATGAGCAGTCATCCTACGAAGATACATGACCAAGTGAGCTCTTGGGCAAGAGTGACCTTTGTACTTCACAAAATCTGGAGTTGTAAACTTAGGAGGTATAACAAGGTCAGACACTAAGCACATGTTGTCTGCATCCACATTAAAGAAGTCATTACCCTCAACAGCTTTGAGTCTCTTCTCTATGCTCTGAAACTGCTCTCGAACAACTTCAGGTTCAACAAAGTCTTCATGGTCTTCACCTTGAGCACTTGCAGCATTGTACTCATAAAGGGGATTCTCGAAAGAAGCTCGAACAGTCTGTGGAACAGCATGAACCACAGGTCTGGGCTGGGTGAAAACAGGAGCTTGAAACACTGGCATAACATTCTGACCAACCATAGCAGTAGATGCAAGAGGTGGAGAATAGTTGTGTGGCAAACCAAACTCTGGCCAAGTTGATGCTGGTAACTGAACGGGTGGTGGATCAGCACTTGAAACTTCCTGGATGACAGTCCTTTGGGGAGGCTCTCCCCTAGCAATCAAAACTTGGAGCATCTCAGTGAGTTTAGTCATGCTTGACTTAAGTTCATCGATCTCCATTCGGACCTCAACATTGTGTATCTCTTGCTCTGACATTCTTTGTCTAGTTAGCTCTAGTCCGGTATCAGTGTCGAGGAATCAGCTTTACGACTCACAGGTAATCTCTGGAAGATAAAGATAACGGGAAATGAAGAACTGGACAGACAGACGTATGCAATGAGTCATGCAAAGGTGCAAATGATATGCAATGCAATGCAAACAGGATGCAAAACACATGCAACAGGATGCAAAACACACATAGCAGGATCAAAGGTTCGAGATCACAACATGGAGTCTGGGTAAAGAACCAACCACAGGGTGTGTACTAGGGTTCATAAACTGTAGAATAGGGTTCTAAAAAGTTCCCAGAGTCTACGTAAATCCTTCGGATATTATCGGCCCATGTAACTACTTACACGGGTTAATAATATTCTCAAGATAAACTCGTTTGAGTGTAGTATCGCGTGACAACTACTCGGGACTGGCTCCCTCATAGTCACCGCACTACGCTATAAAGGCCAGATGGGGTAAAGGTAACTACGGTCCTCAGAATCCCTGGCACTCAATTGAAAAAGTAATATCAATGTGACTGCTCACATCAGACATCAACAATCCCAAAGGGCCTCATCTAAGTGTGGTCATCATATGCCATAAGTTGTTAGTACTACTGCCAACAACCGACTATTGATTACACCACGATCCTATCATAAGTGCTCTCAAGTCCGGGTTAGGACTTATCTCACCACTCAAAGTAATACCCTGCACACAGAAGATCCCAAGCAGAAACAGGTATACAGATATATACAGATATAAATATACAAATGTACAAGCAAACAAACATGTAAATAACGCAAATACAAACAAGATAGGCTTAACCCTCTTAGGAAGGGACCAGCAATAGGTCTAACGATCCCCAGTGAAGTCGCCATTTCTGTTGCGGTGAAAATCGGATAACAAGCTATTAATTAACTTGCATCATATTTCTTTTACAACCGAATTTAATTTATCCAAAGGAAAGGTTCAAGATCGTTAAAAAACCTAAAGGGGAAGATCTAAGGTTCGGGGGTTGGTTACGTCTAGGGAAGGTATTAGCACCCTAAACGTCTGTAGTACTCTACAGGAACCTCTTGTTAGTATTTGTGTTATGTTAAAGTTTGCTTGCTAAGGAGATTGCTAAGAAATCCTTACTAAGGTAATGACTAAGGTATGTACACTAAGTATGGTTTAAGGGTGTAAAAAGAAAATGTGGAATCCGAGAAGGCATCGGATGTAAAGGAAAAAGATGGAAAAAGAAAAAAGGTAGCTCGCTAGGATCTCGCAATCCTATGCCTACGTATTCTCAAGGTGAACTTAAGAAATCAGACCAATCGTAGTTCCCCTCAATTGGGGTAAAGAACTCTTGACTGCGGTCAAGGTTCCAAGGGAAAGTAGGGTCTGACAGCAAGACACCTACGTGGAGTGCGGCGACTCCAAACCTAAGAGGCTAGGTAAAACGGGAAAGAAGTATCCATGGGAAAGTAGGGTCTGACATCAAGACACCTAAATAGAGCACGGCGGCTCTAATCCTAAGGCTAGGATAAAGGTAAAGGAAGTGTCCACGGCGGAACACCTAAATAGAGCACGACAGCTCTAATCCTAAGGCTAGGATAAAGGGAAGACACGTCTCAATTGCGCGGCGGCATGAGAAAAGGGAGTGATGGATAAGGCTATCCTAAATGACATGGCAGTCAACAAAGGGGAACCCTTTCCTTTGGAATGAGATACAGCCAACAGAGGGACAAGGAGGAAAACCTCCGGTCAAGTGTATAATGAATAACAATATACATACAACAACAATCACGAAAAAACATCGTAAGAAGATATTAACAGTCACGACAAAGCATTGTGAGACACAAAGAAAAAAAAAACAATCACGGAAAAACATCGTGAGAATTAAATCAGAGAGAGTAAACTCAAAACATGGAAGCAAAACAGTCGCAAGATAAAGTCGAGCAACAAAAGAATTATTAATCAAATTAAATATTAATATTTAATAAGATTAATTAACAATTTAATTAACCAATATTAAATAAAAATATTTAAATCAATTAATAATTAATAACATATTTTTTGTATTAAAAATAATTAAAACCGAAAATCTCTTAACATTTTAAAAATATCACCAAAAACTTAATAAAATATTAAAACAAGAAATTAAAATATTTTTGCATTTTTTTTTAAATATTTTTCAAAATACTAACTAACTAAAAAATTGAAATATAAATTTATTTTGTTTGTTTTTAACACTAAATAAACTTAAAAAAGAAATAATTAAATAAAAACAAAAATCTAACTTAATTAGACTCATGAAACAGGTTATTCCTCATTCTCAGCATCAAGTCTCGAACCACCATGTTTCACAAGAATTAACTCTAACCAAGTAACTTAACATAATAATAATAATAATAATTAAAACAATAACCAAAAATAATAAAAAGAAAACAAGTCCTGGTTAACAGTATGTGAAAAAATCACGTTTTCCCTAACATTATTAAACACACTAAAAAAAGTAATTTAAAACAATCAATTAATTAAAAAAAGTATAATAACAAAGTATAAATGTGATACTTACAGTAAAGAAATTCACAAATTTTCCTTTTCCTTTCTCCTACTGTGCACGTAACTCCCTCCGTATTCTCACGGTTCTTCTTTCTCGTTCCGGATTTTCACGCTCTTATTCTCGCGTCTCCCTGCTTCTACGCTCTTTTCTCTCTTGGCTTGTCTCTGCAAGATAGCTTTTGTGGATCCGACAGCAGTTGTGGAGTTTCGGCGACGTTCTTGCGTTTTTCCTCGGTGACTTATTTCTTCTCACGTGTAACTCCCTCCGTCTCGTGCGGATGCGGTTTGTGTGAGTGTGGTTGAGAGGTTTTTTTTGTGGTTATGGTGTGTTAATGAAAGAAACTTATGGGGATGTCGGTTTTGCGGAGAAGATGCCGTGAGTGTTTAAGGTTATGGAAGATAGTGATATGTGAAGTGAAGGTTGGATGTATGAATAGTTATGGTTCCATGTGCTGCGGTGGTGCAGTTCGTTGTCGTCCTTTTTCGGTCCAGGTTTCTTGTTGTTGTGTGGAAAAGATAACAAGAAATGAAGAAGTTGTTGTTTGATGGTTAGTAGTAAAATACAGGCGGGAGGTTACGGTGGTAGTGATGTTACGTATGAAGGTGATGATGAAGCATGAAGGTGCTATCGTGTGTAGAAGATGGTGAGGGTTTGTGGTTTCACCTGTGGAAGATGGAGTAATGATCTTTAGTGAAGGAAAGAAAAAGTATAGTTGTTGTGATTAAGTGGTTTTTGAGAGTGACTATGGTGTGTGAAAGTTTCCTATGGTTACGATGGTTTTATGATGAAGTCCGTTTTTACTGCTCTCTTTTTCCTCTTAAAAGATCAAGAACAAACTTGCTCCTTAAGTTTTAGGTACAGATCAATTTGTCTGGTAATGTTGACATGTCGTTTTCAATGCAGGATCTGTTGGTTTGGAGTGTAGGATGGTGGAAAGTTGTCCGGAGGTACGGTTTCATGGCAGGGTCTTGGTTGATGTATCACAACTGCTTTTTCTTTTTTCGTTTTCTTGTAAATCACACCGGCTTTGCCTTCTGGTGTACTCTTTTGTTGAAGGAGCAGCAAAGGGATATGTACATGCCTTGGAAAGAAATTTTGGAGGGTAGGGACTTATTGAATTTGTGTTGGTACCAGACAAAAGAAAAATTAATTAAAACAAAGACAAGAATTAAATAGATTAAAATTAAATTGAATTAAATTAATGATTTAAAATAAAAACTAAACTTTACTTACAATTAAAATTCAAAATTAAAAATATAATTAAAAGTAAATTAAATTAAAATTACTCTAATTAACTAAAAATAAAAGTAAAAAGCTAAAATAAAGTTGAAATTAAATTAAGTTTAAAGTTAAAACCATAATTGAAAATGGATTAAATTAAATATAAACTCAATAAAAAGATAAACTAAATTGAAATTATATTAAGCTAAAAACTATATTATAACCTAAACTAAATTAAAATTAATCAAAATTAACTCTAAACAAATTCTAAAATAGAAAGATAAAAACTACTGAAAATGCACGATCAACAGATGTTTAACAAAATGTAAAAATGACCGATATAAAACGATATGAAAAAGGTCAGAAAATCTGAGGGTAAAATTTAGGGTACAACAACTATACTAGTATTACACAGTTGATATTTGACGAGTATATAAAAGTTTGTAAAGAAATACTTACAGTGAGCAGCCCCACAATACAGTTATATATATATGAAAGCGGATAAAAAAAGTGGTTAAACACTTACTCGGTTGTAGAGCTTTCATGTTGTTTTGTTAGTTGTTCAACAAAGAAAGCTTTCATAACAATATTATATTCTAAATCAAAGGAGAAAGTGCTTTGAAAAGATTATTGGGGCTTACACAAGCCCAATGTTTTAACGATGATCGCACCGTTGTTTTGAAAATTGTACAGAGGGACTTATACAAGATGTGAGGCCCAAAAGGTTAAAAGGGGATTGGGTCTTACACTCTATTAGAGACCCATAAGGTGTTTTTGTACAAGTGATGGGGCTTACAGCTCAAAGAGAGGCCCAGATGATGATTTTTGAAAAGGCAATCGTGCCGAGGTTTTTGAAAGCACAGTGGGTCTTATACAATGACTGAGGCCCAAATTATTTTGGTTTCAAAGAGGGGTTGGGTCTTACACTCTATTAGAGGCCCAAAGAGTTTTTTCTTTTAAAAATAATTGGCACTTATAGCTCGAGGAGAGGCCCAAATGATTTTTGTTTGAAAACGACAATCGTGCCGATATTTTTGAAAATACAATGGGTCTTATACAATGACTGAGGCCTAAAGTGGTGTATTTACAAAGGGGATGGGTCTTACACTCTAATAGAGGCCCATGAGTGTGTTGAAAATGATTTGTGAGGGTGAAAATCAAAGAAACCCTAATTTTGTTTTCCTTTAAAAGTAAATATTTAAAGAAAATCAAATAAAATGATAAAAATATCAAATAAGTTTGAATAAACCACTTGTGACTTTTGTTTAAGGTTTGAAAAATGAGGTTTTAATCACAAGATGATTTAGAACTCATTTGGTTTTGATTTTCAAAGTAAATATTCACTTTAAATGTTTAAAAACAATTAAAATGAATTTGTTCATAAAAAATACTAATTATATTAAATAAATAATATAAATCTAATTTTTTTTGGAATAAAATATTTCAACATTTTTGTGATTTTTTGCAAAAAGAACCCATAAAAAATAATTAAAATTGAGGGAGTTATTAATTTTTCAAATCATTAAAAATAATAAGAAAAATAATAAAAAGTGGAAAAAATAGCAAAAAGAGGATCTGGGGCGAGGGGGATTCGAACCCCAGACCTCTTATGTATAGGGCATGCGCCTTACCACTGGGGTGGTGATACATCCGTTGATTGAAACACAACCACAAATATACAAGGCTTGCCTTGTTTTTGGCCTGGCCCAAGGCAATGCAAGGCAAGATTTTGGTTGAAAACGTGAAGGCCATAACTTTCTCATTTCTCCATGGATTGGGGCAAAATTTAGGTCTATCCTGCCTAGAATTTCATAAGGAATCCAATGGTGGTGGTGTTTTTTTCAGATCATGCACCTATTGAAAAACTCGATAGTGGTTTTGAAATAGGCCATGATTTGCGTTTTCTGTGCCATCTCTTAGTACAAGCATGAATTACATGATAAATTGGTGCTAACACAACACATATAACATGTAGAAGAGATGCATGATCAGTGGACATCAAAAGAAAGCATGATTCAAAGAATCCAAGTTGTGATGCTTACCTCTTTTTGGAGCTTTTGTGCAATCTGCCAAAGACCTTGTTCTAGAAATGATTTGATGCTTTGGACACCCTCAAATGATCTCTTAGAAGCTTTTAGGATGGTAGGAATCAGCTGGAAACCTCAGGAGCAAGTTTGAGCTCTTTCTTGCAAAAGGGGCAAAAGTGGCCAAAATAGCAACTACCTCAAATGGTGTTTCAGCTGTGTGGAACCATTTGGGACAGTTCAAGGATGATATTTGGAGTGTGCTGGAGGTTTTATCTGGTTTGGAAAGTGACTGAATCAAGACATGGCTTGAAAAATGCACAAAAGTCCTATTTTGAGGTTTTGAGAGGTGACTTTGTAAATTTGGTGTTACAGGTCTCTTGTGAGAGTTTGGACAGCTTAGATATGACATATTGGATGTGTTTGGATCATGAGCTATGGTGGAATTGCTCTGTAACTCAAAAAATCAGAGTTACCTTGCTAAAGAAGGTATTTTTGCCTAGAGAAAGAAATTTTGAGGAAAGCAAGTGTTGTAGTGCTTTGGTGTACTCAAACTGAACACAATTGAGCTTTATTTGTAGTAGAGCAAGTTTGTTTTGGCTGTAATAGTGAATGGCAACTGCTGCATAGGTTTGGCCAATGTTGAGAATGAGAATCCAAGTCTCCTCTAGCCATTGAATAGAGGTTAGGGAACAGGCTGCTGGTTCCCTTGGTCCTGGATAAGTCTTGATTGAATTCAGTTGGAAATGGCTCAGTCCATGCCACCTTGGTGCATCCATTAAATGCTCCAATCCAAAATTGGAGTCTTGTCCCTCTTTTAGGCATTTCTAGGTTTGGCATGCTACTTTTGGTTCCAAAGGCTTGGGAGGCTTGGGATCATAGTTGGTTCCTCCTTGGTCCCGCCTTGAGGTGTTCAAATGGATAAAGTTGCTTGCCCTTTGCAAAATTTGAGCAAATCGTCCAAAACTCCCAAATTTGCCTTGCCATGACAATTTACAGCAAGGCATATTGGCATTGTCATATCTCCTGGCTCAAGTGGAATTTGATGGAGTTCTTAGCCATTTTGGAAAGCCCTCATATGATACAACAACTTTTTGATCATAGTTGGTTTTGATACCTTTTGGATCCAAGTGAAAAATGCCCCTACTTTTGGAAAAAAAGCAAGACAGATTCTAACTTAGTGAAAATTTCACTAAGTGTTGGAAAAAAGTGACATTTCATGTTTTCAGCCATTTTGATCATTCCATAACTTAAAATCCATGAGGAATTGGAATGAGTTATGGTTACCCATTTTATAAGTTATCCAACTTTTCTTGATTGTTCTTGATGAATGATGATTCCAATCACACATTAACATCATTTTAGGGTCAAAGAGCCATAATTGTGAAAAATCTCAAAAAGTCAAAGTTAACTTTTATGCACAGTTGACTTTTTGTCAGATAAATTCCAAACTGTGCGATCCTCTATGAAATCAAGTCCTTGACCTAAATCAAACTTGATGGGTTTATTTCATAGGTGTTATAGGGTGTAATGAATCATGTCCTAGGGTTTGGGAGCATGTCCTGGTCAAAAGTCAAAGGCTCAGTTGACTTTTTCTCGCGAAACCCTAATTGTGGTTCTGATGAATTTGAAACTTGTTGGTCAAGCTTCTTGGATCAATCCATTGTTGTAAATGAATCAATGTAGTGTGTTAGGGACCCTCAAACCATGCCTTGAGGTCTTGGCTCATGTTTTGTCCCAAAAGTCAACTTAGGGGTGAATTAGGTCAAGAAACCCTAATCCCTGATTTTTTATGAATGCATCCCCTGAGGCTAAATTGACTTGATGATTGGGGTCCATGATGTTCCATGGAGCATCTTAGGTTATGCTTTGAAGCCTTGGCTCATGCCCAGAGGAAAATTTTCATCTGGAGGCCTTGGTCGACCAAAACCCTAATTTGGTGACACTGGTGATTTAGGGGCTTAATCCACCTAGAAGGGAGCAGCCTTGTGCTTAATCCTTGAAGTGGGAGTCCTCTTGATCCTTTGTGGATGTTTGAGAGGTTAGACAAGTTGAAGATCATATCATTCCTTGATTTATCCTTTGTCTAAGAGCTCAGAGAGGGCTTGAAACCCTAATTCTTGTTTGTAGTGAATGCTCACCCATCTTTGGGGAGGTTGATGAGGTATGGTGGTTCATCCATACTGTGGTGATGATTTGCACAATGATGGGAAATCTTAGTGGTCAAAATTTGGGGATATGACAGTGTCCACAAAAATGCAAGTGTCAATCAAAAAAATAAAATATCCTCTCAAAGCACGAGTCCTGTGTAAGACCACCTGCTTAGCATCATCATCAGCCACCTCTGTAGCAACGATCTCCTCATCATATCTCTTCTTCAGGAACTCAAATATAGCATGAGCACCCCTAGTCCTATCCACCTTATCCATCACTTTCCCAGGATCAACCCCATATGCTCTACCATTATCTCGACTGCCTCGTCTTTGGTCATCCTACCATAATTTATAAATCTCCTCCTAATCGAAAGATGTAATAAACACGACACATCGTCTAGTGCGATAGACATCTCACTATTTAGGAGATGAAAAGAATACGTCCCAGAATGGCTTTGCTCCAGGAATGCATTAAGCATCCCTTGGTTAACCAGAGTGTAACCAGTCATGCATAGGTCCCTCAACCCAGATAAGGTCAGAACCTACTGAAACCACTCCTCATCCGACTGATCTAAGCCAGCAATCTTCCTTCCATGGTTAAGAAACATTTGAGGATCACGCACCTGCGATTTTCCTGAAAGATTTAATGTCACTAATAATCAATTTTAGAAATAATCAATGTCAGCAATTTAAATTAACGTAAAAAATAAAATAAAATATCAGATATCTTTGTCCCAGATATCTCTGGAAGTGTGGTATGGATACAGAAGACGTAGGGAAATATCAGATTGACCTCCCTGAATCCCTTTGGAAAATAATCTTCCGCAACCTCACCCTCTAGAGGTGGCACAGGATTAGCCAGATCATCAGCGGGAGGTGGCACTGGTGCATCTTGATGCCTGTGGGAAAATGGTGGAAGTGACGCATTAGTTGGTGAATCCTGTCTCCTACGGGAAAAAGAAGAAGGTGGAGTGTCCTAAGAAGGAGTTGTCGAGGTAAAGGTCGAGCTCTACGAGTATACTCTACCTCTAAAGTCGACGCCTCTGCCTGACCAGATGTACCTGCTGCCTCAAGAACCTGCTGCCTCCGCTCCCGCCGAATGGATGCGTGTTGGGCAACCCAACCATGTCTAAATCTATCTACTCTGTCAGCCATAATACCTGTAAGGTAAATTACATTGTATCAATAGTGCAGACAACATAAAAAAATAAGAAAATAAATAAACATACTGCTGGATATTCCGGAGATACATATTCGAGAACACCTTAAATCTTTTTACTTTGAATAATTCCATAGATGCATCTCCGAAATATCCCAGAGTATATGAAATGTTGAACAATTCTGGAGATGTATCTCCGAAATATTCTGAGATTCAGATGTCGCGACAATGGCGTCTTCTACTACTTGCATTATGGAAAAAACTTATCTGACCATCCTTTTGAGCTAACAAACAATGCATACAGTAATTCTAAACTCTGTTATACATGTGATTTCTACACATTTCTACCCCTAACAATTGATTCCTGCTCGTTTACACTAAAACTCAAATATTTACCGAAAACTCAAAAACCTTACTCGAAATGTATGATTTTGATGATGTTGAATGATGAAATGGATGATTCTTGATATTTCCTTGAGTCTCCTATTCATGAAATCAGATTTGATGAAGTTGAAGAATATTGAGAAAGAGAAGACATGAGTATAAGGATTAAGGAAAATGAAAATTGTGGGAGGAGAAGAGTCTGACGTGTTATTAACTTCCAAAATGTTTCGGAGATACATCTCCATAATATTTCAATGTTCACTTAGGTCTTGGTGCGTCCAGAGATATATCTTCGGAATCAAGGGGCATATGTGGAAATTCACATGGTGTGGAAGAAGTCTATGGAGTGCAATAAAAAATGGTCTTAATAGGGTTGTATTAGAATTTAGGGTTATTTTTATCTTTATTGCGTTATAGTTGGATTGTCCAAATGTGGCTTAGGCCCATTTAATTACAAACCCTGAGTATTTAAGTGTTTGTTTCAGATTTGGAAAGTTTTATGAAAAGAGAAAAGTTGTTTTTATGTTTCTTCTTCCTTTGCAACTCTAGATCTAGCGTAGACTATTGTAGACTATTAAAAGAAGAATACATGTGGATAATCTAAAAGCAGAGGAAAAAGAATTCGTATCTGGATATTGTAGTATCTCTGGGTTTCTTTCTCTGTCACCACCGCCATTAAAGAGCCATCGGAGCGTCTCTGATAGTTAAGCAACGAAACCAACTTCTTCATTCTTTATGCTAAATCACCATGCTATGTTGTTAGATTCTTCGCGCTGACACAATTTCCCCCTTTTATTGCTTGATCTACTGAATGTTTGGAGCTTATTTGTACTTAGAGACATTTTAGGGTTTTAGTTTCATGAGTGAATCAAAGGGTTTTATTTAGGGTTTTGGTAATTTAAAGGGTGAAGTTGGAAATGAGATGAAGAGAGGATTCGAATGGTTTACTTATTCTGGCATTTGGGACTCCACCACAACCGAAGGCGATTTTCGACACGGTGGAGGACAATTTCCAGCGAAACTCGAGGGTGTGAGAGAGGAAGAAGAAACGTAGCTTCTGTTTCTTCTGTTTCTTATTTTATGTTCATCATTATTTTTTTAATTAATTATTTTTATTAATAGAAATCATTTTAGTTATTAATTATATTACAAATAATATTAATTAATATCTATTTTGGTTAATTAATTTTATTAATTAAAATTCAATTAATTAGATTACATTTGACTACACTAATTTGGTTAATTGGATTATTTGACCACATTAATTCTTTTCAACTATTATTGATAACCAATTTTAATTATTCTGGTTAATTGACTTTAATTTATTAATTATATGGTAATTCATTTATTGTCTGGTCAATAAATCTCAAAATCTGGTTAAATCGAAAATCCCTTTTATTTTACCATATTACTCCCCATTTGATAAATTGTATCACTTTCCTTTGAGTTGTATTGTATGCTCATTATTTTTATTGCTTTTCATTTGGTTATTTTGTTATCATAGCTAACTCTAAACTCAAAGATAAGAAATGAAGGTCAAAAACTAATCAGCTCCGAACACTTGATCCAACATCAAGTTCTCCATTTTTTTCAAAAATCTTTTCATAACAAAAAGTGGAGGAAAATGGACTAGACACTGCTGTAGAGTCTAATGTCCTAAACTTCGTCTTCCATATTAAAACACAATAATTAATTGAATAAAGTTAGTTCTTCTATAGAGAAAAAAGGTAATTGTGTGTAGAGCTTCTCGTTGTAGAGCTCCCTGTTGGAATACTGGTCTTCAGACTAAAAACAATCTCAACACATCAAACTATATTTTCTCCTTAGGACATAAATTTTTTTTACAATCGAACATGTTATATTCATTCTAATGTAATACAAACGAACACTTAAGCCTCTCATGTGCAAGCAAACAAGCACAGTTTAACTTCTAGAATGCGACCTTAAAATCGTTCAATAAAATCAACAGACAACACTTATTTTCTATTACAAACTAGGAAGCTCTGATTTTCTCATTGCACCATGAGAATACGTAGGCACAAGGTTTCGAAATCTTGACAAACGTATTAAATAAAAACTTATTTTCCCCTTAATTAAAACCTTTTATAAAATCACATGATAAATCAGTAATCACAAGTAACTTTTACCTAACATCCATATACGCAAAAATGATCAAAACGGTTCTCGTTGAGTACAACATATGTGGGGGTGCTAATACCTCCCCCTTGGATAACTGACTTCCGAATCCGCTCTTGGTTGTGAAGACTAGTCCTTTTCCTTTTTATTTGTGGAGTTTTATCGACATTTTCCTTTTCCTTTAGAATAAATAAAGTTTGGTGGTGACTCTGTTTTTATTTCAAGAGTTCCTAACGCTCAGAAATTTTTCGCAGCGTGAAACAAAGTTAGTGATATCATTATCTACAATATTCTAATAATGTCGGTAAAAGAAGGTTGGGAGCCCATCACGACCAAGGGAGACATTTCATTTCATTTGGTTAATATCGTGACTTACCTCTTTAGGACTAAAATGTCATTGAAAATCCTCAAACATAGGATTAATTCGGTTTTAAACAAACTTGTGAATGTATTTATGGTTTTGGCAATTGTTAGATGTAAAAATTTCTGAAAAATAATTTGTGAAAAATTTTAATATATCTTCTTCCTTTGAATATAGAATACCATTATCTTCTTGGATTCGGTGTATAGAGTTTTTTCGCTTCCTTTGATTATCTTTATGATGGAAATATTTTTTATTCATATCACCTTCGTTGAGCCATGAGATTTTTTTTCTTTGACTCCACCAAATTTCCTCCAACTTGAGGGTGTTATGCATATTACTCTCTACTTCCAGAATGTCTTGAATGTTCCAAATTCAGGGAGTATTTTTCCTAAGACTAGCCAACTTGAGATGTGCTTCTTAGCTTTTCCTAGTGATATTTCCAAATTTATTTATTTCCCAGGTGGCCAAATTCTTAAAAGTTGGATTCATCTTAGTAATTTGGTCTCTATCTGTCTTGTTCCACGATGGCTAGACTATGATTTTACTTTCTTCATTAGAAGAGCAGGACTTCTCAATTTTCACTATGCCAAAAAAGACCTTTAGCAGCACTTTTTTTGGCCTTTAGCAGCGCTTTAAAAGCGCTGCCAAAGGTGGCGCTGCTGTAGGTAAAGGCAATGCTTTTTTTTTCCTTTGAAAAACGCTGTCTTAGGTCCCCCTTAGGACCCCCTTTAGCAGCGCTTTTAAAAGCGCTTTCGTAGGACTCCCATATAGCAGCGTTTTTTCAAAGAAAAGCGTTTTCGTAGGACCCCCTTTAGCAGCGCTATTAAAAGCGCTGCTAAAGGCCCCCCTTTAGGCAGCGCTTTTTCAAGGAAAAACCCTTTCGTAGGCCTCCTTTAGCAGCGCTTCTAAAAGCGATGTCTTATGTATACGTTATAACCCCCTTTAGGCAGCGCTTCTTTTAAAAAGCGTTGTCTTTTATAAAAGTGCTTTTTAAAAGCATTTTTTTAAAAATCAATTATTTTAGAGCGTTTTATTTGCTAAAGCTTTGTCTACTGTGTATTTTTTCCATAATTCCTCTTTTTATACCCAAACCTGTATAATAAATCTGTACAATTCAACACAAGCCTTTATTTCAACACATGGCCTTTTATACCATTATAATTCAACACATAGGCCTTGTATACCATTATAATTCAACAATAGGCCTTGTATATGATTAAAATTCAACACATAAATCGTAATAACCATTATATATATTTCAACACAAACCTCATTTACCAAAATAATCATTATATATATATATATATATATATATATATATATATATATATATATATATATATATATATAATTCAATACAAACTATACAACACCAATTCCATGCACCAATTCTAAACCTTATACACCATTTCCATCACCTATACATCAACTTCCAAAACTATTCAACAATTTCTAAAACTATACAACACCTTCCATAAACCTAACACAAAAAAAAAAGAAAACAATAATATACCTCATATAATTCTCATTTCAACGATGTATTGAAACTATTCCTTCTTTATTTCTTCCAATTTATCTTTCGTGTAGGTGGCACACTTGAATTCATCAAAGTACTACATAGTATAACATAATATGCATGATTTAGTTAAAAATAAATACTTAGATGAAATATCCGATAATAAGTCTTAAAATAAATCATAACTTATAAATCCATACCATGATTGAAATCTCTATTTGGTCCAAATGAATAATCTCTTTCATGAATCTCAATACAAAATAACCACAATCTATACCATTACGCTGTCTAGGACACTACACATAGAAAAAAAGTATGCATATGTATCAGGATATATAGTTTAACTTGTGCTATCAAGTAGCATCAGTATTATAATAACAAATGTGAAAATATACCTGCACTCTTATCCATGTAATGTTGTTTGTTTTTCTCTTTGGTACTCGAGCTTGTCGTTGTGATCGGAAAATTTGTATGGCTCTATCTTAATGTAAACGGATATTTAGAACAATCTCTCATAAATAAATACAAATGCGAATATTTAGAACAATCGCATCACTTACGTATCAATCATCCTCTTCATCTCCGAGTATTTTGTTTGATCACCATCTAGCAAATCCAGATAATAGACTATTTCTTTTATCGAATTAATCGCATGCAACAACCAGTGTCCACTGTAAAATAAAACAAAAGTTTAGATGGGAATGTTATACACAATGTAAAAATGTGAAAGATTATAATAAAGGAAGTTAGAATGAAAATCTAACCTATGGCCAGTATTATATGGTAAAAGATACAACTTCTCTATATCTTTGTTGGGCATAAATGCATCTACTAAGTGTTCTCTGACCGCATTTGCAGTTCGATCGATTAGATTTGCGTTGACACACACTACAAGAAAATTAGAGTTTTACGACACAAAAATTGCGACAGTTACTTAATAACTGTCGTAACTCTCATGTAGAGACGGTTGTCACGACGGTTTACACCAACCGCCCTTTCATTTTTTAAAAATTAATGAATATTGTGACGGTTATAACATAAACCGTCCTAAAATTAAGGTTACGACGGTTACATCAACCGCCCTAATATACATGTCATGACGGTAACCTCTCCCGTCGTCACCCTAAATCACTATTACATAACAATGCAATAATTAATCCCCACACAAATAATAATTCTAATTTATAATCTCCTCTTCGATTTCTAATTTCCCTCTTTAATTTTTTATTGCCTCTTTAACTTTTTAGTTCCTTTTACGAACCCTAAAAAAATACTCTTGATATCTAGCTCCCTCAAATGCGATTTCTTCACAATCCCTAAGAAAATCAAATAATTTTTGCATACCCAAGCAATTCAAACTCAATTCCTTTATCCACCACCTTTTTCTATGCAGAAATGTTAGATCCTCGTCGACTTTTTCTTCTTCATCCTTATTCTTTTAACCCTAAGATTCTTGACCATCTTCTCACTCATATGCATATTATTCACTCTCTGTCTCCATCGATTACGGTGGCCGCCAACTAGGGTTAGTCTACTATAGCATTCTTCCACCATCGCTCTCCATTCTTCTATTATTGCATCTCGTTCTCTCACTTTTCAGTTTTTCTGGTAAGTTGATTATTGTGTGTTTTAGTTCTATTGTTCTCTATGTTTCTGAGTTCTCTAAGCTAATTCTTTTTAATCTTTCTTTCAATTTGTATTTTCCATATTCAGCGTTTTTTAGCTCTCTCAAGATTTGTTCTTAATCTTGTTTAATTTCTTTGCTTAACAATGCCCTTTCCTCTAATTTTTTATGAAATCAGTGTTGGATTTAGTGTTATTCATAGGTTTTCTAACCTGGTTAGAAATTTTGCACATGTTAGCATGAATTTATATATTAACATGTTTTTTTAATTTATTTAAAATCCTTGTTTCAATACTTTTGATTTCTTTCAAATTAGATGAGTGTCTAACTTACATAGCTTAACATTAGCCCATGGACTTCCCATTTTTTTTATTGTTTGATGTGATTTGTAGGAAATTGTGACTAAAGAGGATATGATGGAAGCTCATAAATTTTTTCTAATGATTTCAAGGTTCAATTCCACCCCTATAATTTTTTGGCATAGTGTATTTTGACTATTGCATGAGATAAATAAAACATTGCATCCATTTATGCCCCTTTAGAAATGTTGGTTTCACCTATCCTGTATCTTTTGTTTTTTGTTTTCAGTTCAAGAAAAACATGGAAAAACTTCAATAACTACAAAATAAGGATGCGTTGGTGGCAGTTGTGACACAAGGGATGACTTTATGAGCAGACAAAGTAGTAGAAGGTGGACGCCAATAACAGATCATATTAGAATATTGAAGGATCTTTATTACCATGATGGAATTAGATAACCCAATGCTTAACAGATTTAGATGATCTCTGGTAGGCCGAGATAATATGGTAAGATTGAAGGGAATAATGTGTTTTATTGTTTTCAAAAACATAAAGCTCGAGAAAGACTAGAGAAAATGTCTGCTTTTGATGTTAATGTTGTTTTTTCCTACATCCAAAATCCACCAAAAAACAACATTATTTTGTTACTAACTTAATAGCTGATCATCATAAACAACAACCCATTATTCACTCATCAATCATTCTAATTATAACATTTCATTTTCTATATAATGCAGGGCTCTCTTCTGCTTCACGCACTTCTACTAAGATGGTTACTATATGTCAGTTTAGAAATTATAAACATGGATCTGTGCCTATGGAGCAGAGTCTTTTGGCAAGTTAAAATTGTGATTTATTAGATAACATAAGCTTTAATATGTTTCCTATCATTTTATTTTTCAATGTAAATAAAACTCTGCAATGATTTATGGCCATGGTCATATTGTAAGTCTTAACTAATAGGGTATAACTATATCCATCAAAGTAGATATTTAGTTGGTGCACTTCTCAATCAAAAATGGTTGAGTGATGGGGGTATCTATATTGGCTATTGGAAGTGAATAAGAAATATAGTATTTATCTCAAATTTTTTGTATAACATAGTTTTGTTCACTATATTTAGCATTTGAAGTTAATAACAATTATAATTTTTTTTCATGTTGAGTTTGTTGTGTCCAGATATTACAACCTTTTATTTTAACTAATAGAATCAATTTGAATAATTTTATTTAGGAGTCTGACTCGACTCTGCCTTTGTGGCTCTCTTGGATCTCGATGCATGCTATTTCTCCTTTACAAAGATCCGATGAGATGCTCAGATGCAGTCTACTACTCCCATTCATTCATGGACACAAACAGCTCCAAGGTATGAAGACATGTGTGTAATACCCCAAAATTTGCTCTTCCCTTTTGGCATCATAGCATGGCATTATCATTTATCATATCATATCCACCTCATTAGCATTGCATTGCATTTAACATAGAAAAATGAAGCATGGCATCCTTCTTACCATCAGGGCATGTGATCAGGTGGAAGGTGGACAATCAAGGGATCATTCAAAGCACAAAAAGGTCAATCAAGTTGGCTCTAGACAAGCCAAGAGGTCTCTCATGTCTCATACTACCTCAATTGATCATCCACAATCTCAAGAAAGTGAAATCCAATGGGAGATTGAAGCATTACATCCTACACTATGCAAGAGATTCAAAAATTGAAGGAAAACCCTCAAAAGAGATAGCTCATTGATTCAAAATCATTCTCAAGTGGCATTTCTCATCATCCTTTAAGAGGATACACAACATACTCTGAGGAATTTGGATTTGGAAGATGTGCAATTTCCTCCTAACCAGAGAGGGTCAAAATTAGGGTTTCTAATAAAATCAGGATATCTCTGATTTTTTGGACAAAACTTGATGTCATGGTATTCCACATGTTCTTAAGTGTATGTATGTGTAAAATTGCATCTCAATTGGTTTTAGAAGTGGTTCAATTGGAAGAAAGATCAAGAATCAGAGAAATTGGGGCAAAGTCAAATAATCAGAGGAAAAAGTCAACTCTTGACTTTTTGAGCCCAAATTCATGAAATTCATGTTACATGTGTCCAATGTACAAAATTTGGTCAAGAAATTCCAAAGGAATCATGAAAAATTCAAGGTGTAGAAAGTTGCCATTTTTGGATGAAGAAGGGTTACTAAAAATAGCAAGTTTTGGCCATTTTGCATCAGAGTTTGAACCAAGGCCATTTAAATTTGGAGCACCAAATGAAAAATCCACTCTGCCTCAATGAAAGATCTTGTTTTAAGCTTCAAATCCATGTGTGGAACATCTCCATTGGATAAAAATTGAGTGAGATATGATTGATCAAAGTTTGAGCAAAGTAGGTTCAAAACTAGGTCATGACCAAGATTTTCAGGGCACGCGCGCGGTCATTTTCTCAAACAGTTGGTGAGCCAAATGTCCACTCATTTTTCTCATAATTAAAGGCCCCAAATGGAAAAGTTTTCAACATGAAAGTTGTTCATTGCAATGTCATTTTCAATATTCATGTTGGACAAAATTCCATTTGATCAATTTATGAGGGATAAATTTTGGTCTCAAGTTAGGTTGATTGTGCTGAAATTTCGTGTGCCAAGTTGCCATGCCAGCCAACCTCACTCACACGCCCATGATGCAGTCTCACATCCTTGTGTTCTAAGTCATTTTTCATCACTTTAAAGGCATTATTCCACTTGGATTCAAACATCTAACATGTTATGTGATGCATCCTCAATCCATTGACACCAAGATGATCCATTTTCATGCATTGGTCATAAAGAAATCCATGTTCAAACATCACCATTTGCATTGATGCATTGACTGTCTTGTCTAGTAATTCACACATTGTTTTTGGTTCAGTCATTCAACAAACTTTCATGATCACTTCAGTCCATTTCCTCATTAAACCAAACAATTAATGCACGTGCTTCCACCATGCTGCTTCTTACATGAGAAGGGAAATGTATGAAACTTGCACCACAAGATTCCTGCAGCTACATCAGAACAACATAACATCACTTTCCTTCTCCTACACACCACCATAACTCCATGAACCTCACCCTCACTCTAACAGAACTTCCCCAACTCGTGCTATTAACCACCTAACTCAGTTAGTTAACTCAAACTCAGTTAACTAACTCAGTTTAACTAGAGTTCTAACTGTTAACTGAACTGGTTGGGAGTTAACCTTGGATATATAAGCTGAAACTCTCACAATTTCAGAGGAGGATTCTCATTTTTCACTCTCACTCCAAATTGCTCTCACTTTTCTCTCAGAGTTCTCTCCATTTTCTCTCTGATTTCACACGAGTTCTTCACACGTTCTCACCTTGATCTTCATCAATTGTTCATCATCAAGCATTTCTGATCAAGAACAAGCTGAAGTAAGAGCAAGCTATCGAGAGCAGCAACTTCTCCAATTGGAATCTCAGTTCATTGTCTTCAAAATCCAAAGGTTCAGAGCATTTATTTTGCTCTTAGGAAGCTCAAGATCAATCTCTCATCTCTGGTTTTCTGTTGATTCAAGAGTTCGCCAATTTCAGGTTTCAAAATTTCTCAAACTTTAATTGCACGATTTTATCCTGTTTTGACTTATTGATGTGTTGTTTGAGCTTATTAGAAGCTATGTGAAGCTGGCTAGTTGATAGAGCTCCTTAGGAGTTTAGAACTGAAACTTAGGGCAAAGTTTCTCTTCTTCGATTCTCTTTATTCATGCTTGATCTGTGAATTTTGTTGCTGAATTTGTGTTCCTCATGAGATTAGCTTTCGTTTGATACCTAGTTTGTTGATTTCTGGAAGCATGTGATATTTACAGTGCCGGAGAGTGGCCGGAGAAGGTGACCGGAGGTCCCTCTCCGGCCGGTGAGGTTACATTAGGGTTTTGCATGCCAGATTAAGTCACAGCCGTTGATTTCGTTTGATCTAATGCTCACAATGGTGACAACACATAAAAACGCACATGCCTCTCACATGCTCATTCTGATTTTATTTTTAAACTTTGTGTAACGCAGTACACCGTAGGTAACGTGTTCCCTCACGCGTGTGTGTTGATTTCAATTACTTTGACTTTGGTTTGACTTGGACTTGATCTGATGGTTGGGAGTGAGTCAAGATTGTTGACTGCAGGTGCATTTTTGTTATTGTGTTTGGCGCGCAGACTTGGACTTATCCAGATTGATATTTGCACCCTCCTGTTTTGAAGCCCAATGCATTTACACTGTCTAATTGCTATGTTTGCACCCCCTTGCATTTTGCATTCATTTTTCATTTTTTATTTCTTTCTACACGTTTGATTTCTAATTTTTAAAAATATCAAAACATATTGGAAAATTCTACAAAAATTCATGTGTATTCTTAAAACATTTAGGAAATTTTATATGATTTTATTTTCTGATTTTATGACCATTTTGCCCCTGTTCCATTATTTCTTTTGAATTTCCATTTGCATGCATACTTAATGTGACATATGATTTTGTGCATTTTTGTTCTTGATCATAAAAAATGATTTTGATGCCTTTCTTTTTGCATTGTGGTCACAATATGTTGAGGTATGTTTGAGATTTATGAGATGATTTTTAAGTCTTTTTTGGATGACTTTTGATGTGTTGCTTTGAGCATGAATGCATGAAACTTCCATGAGACTTTGACCTAATTGTTGAGTGACTTTGGTTCTGATTCATTGCTTGTGGACTTGATATGTTAATGGCATGGGTTTAAGGTGTTTGATTGGTGAAAGTCATAATTTTTGGAGCATGTTTGCTATTTGTTTGAAGCATGAAGTTTAACTTGTTCATTTTGTGAATGTATGCCTCATGTTTGGTTTGCTTGATCATGAAGGCACTTGTGCCATGAGTTGTGGTTTTGTTTGAGGATGTATAGCATGTTAATTGACTTCTGATTGTGACATTTGGGTTTCATCTTTGCATGTTTGATGTTTATCTTGCACCTTAAGTCACTTGTTTCACAAGTATGAACCACATTCACATCACTTCCCCTTTCCTTCTTTGCTTCTTGTTGGATTGAGATTTTGTTTGCATGATTTGGTATGCTCATTTAGGATAACATTAGGTTGTGTAAATATGAGTTACATTCTGACTTGGAAGCATGTATAGCATTTAATCTCATTTTACTTTGTTTGTCAACTTGTTTGAATTTGATTTGTTCATTATATTTTCTTACTTTACTTGTAAGTGATTGTGCTAACCATGTAGGGGCTTTGGTAAGTTTCAATTGAGTGTGGATAAGGAATCCACATTCAACTTCTATCCTTTCTCTTTTATAATTTCATTTTGTGTTTTGTTAAGCACTTATGTGCTTTCTTTTAATAACTCATTACTTTCCCTTTTGAATTACAATTCATCTTCCATTTTAGAAGTGAATTGTTTAATTCATTCTTTCTTTAGACTTTAGGTTGAAACCTCACAAACTTTAGGATCACTCCCTTAACTAATCAATTAGGATTGAGTCTTAGTCCATATAGATTTTTACCTTTATCCTCCCTTGAGTCTCTTTTCTCATCTCAAAGAAAATTCAAAACATATAATAAAGGTAGGCATTTATTGCATTTAGGCCTTTCATATAAAGAAAAGATTATAAGGGGTCTTCTCTTGTAATCTTAGAATGTGTAGCATACAGCCCATCTTGGGTCAATGTGTTAAACATTTGATCTTGTATGAGGGACTTAAATGCAATACTTGTTGAAGGTACAAAGAAAAACACTTCTTCACTTCATAATCAACAAAACACTTAATAAACACAAGTATGCTAGTGTGTTTGAACCTTGATAATTGGAACTAAGTGTGAGGGTCTTCTTCACCCTTAGTGTGCTTTCTTACCCATTCCATCTTGGAATGTGAGAAGGTACACATTCCAATGACTAAGATCCAGATACACTGTCGTATGCAAACAAATCCAAAACACTTCCTTCTAAAAGACAAAAAACAAACAATAACGTCTTTCCTTCGGGAATTCTTTTCTCACCTCATTCACTCTCAACGCACGAGCGCGCTTCTACTCGTTCTCTTGCAAGATGGTAACGCACTCGGACCAGCGAGCCTGCAACACCTGAGCTAGAACGTAAGCCGTTCTCTAAAAAACAATCCATCCCTAGTGAGGGGAACTACGTCGCTCTGATTCTCATGTTCCCGATGAGATACGTAGGCAGTGGGGTAGGGCCCATGCGAGCACTTCTTTTATTTTCCCTACATTTGTTTCTCGTTCCTTTTCCAGTTCTCTTTTCGTTCCTTTTCCGGTATTCTTTTCTATCACCCTTTGATCGAGACAAGCAAGCGTGGATCCCATCGGGTACGATGGACGCGAGGGGGTGCTAATACCTTCCTCTCGCGTAACCGACTCCCGAACCCATTTCTCTTGGTCGCAAGACCATGCTTTTCCTTTCTCTCAGGTTTACGCGGTGTTTCCTTTCCCTCTCTTGGGATAAATACACATTGCTGGCGACTCTGTTTCGGTGCCACTTTCGCGTTTGTACTAGGATGAAAATCCCGGGAGCGACAGCTGGCGACTCTGCTGGGGAACGAACCCAGAATCTCTGGTTTCCTTAGCGAGTCAATCCTAGCGCTTGTTTGTTTTTCTTTCGTTGGGTGTTTACTGTTGTGCTGTATTTACTGTTTTATTGTATGGTTATTTACTGTTTTACTGTACATTACTGTATTTACCGCATTTTAGCATTACATATCATATATTATATTGTGTTGCACTGTTTTGTCTGTTTGGCGGGATGGGTGTTCTGAGAGATAAGCCCACTACCAAGGCTTGAGTACATACATAGGTATTAGAGTGGATAGTCATGACGCTTGCGTGGTGGTGACCACGTATTGTTGTTCATGAGACCCACAACCAGACGAGGTTCTATCAGGAGCTTTCTGCTACTGCATGTTATGCAGGCCAGTGGTTATTCTCTTGAGGAACTGTCGACTCTGGTGACCATTCCCGAGGACTCAGTTGCGGCACTCCTCCCGAGTTGTGACAGTGGCAGACCACATTCCGTGGCAAACCCATTGCACATTCTCGATCCGAGGACCCAATGCTGGGAACTTACTATAGGACATCCCTTTTTGAAAGAGAATCAGCGGAGGCACTCCTCGATTGGCGGTAGTACTGTACCCTGAGGGATGAATGTACTATTGCTTCTCGACCTCAGTGCCAGAAGCTGAGGACCTTTTTGTTTTGGAGAATCAGTTGAGGCCTCCTCGATTGATGATGATGCCAAACCAGAAATGGTGAACGTATCATCATTTCTCGACTTGAGAGCCCGGGATACTGAACATCCTAGTACCCACATGTGAGAAGGGCGGGTTGTTTACAGGTTTGCAGGTAACCATGACCTCCTACATACCCGGTTTTCTATCATCATTGCACAAAAAGGAAGTTTCATCCTATTGTATTCAGATGGTTCTTATCTATGGTTCTATATTAGTCTCAGAGCTACACTGACACCGCTCACAGTTCAGCACAGACACCTGATTACCTGATCACATTGCCCTTTGCATTGCATTATCATATCCTAACATACATGTTTATTCATTTCCAGGTGCATATATTACCCTTGATTCCAGTCATCAGGTCCCTGCAAAGATGAACACTAAAGAGAGGAAGAATATCATCAGCTACAAGTTCCTTACGCCTACTTTGGGCCCTATTGTTGTGCTGAAGGGAATGGCGAGCCCGGCAGCACGAGAAGCTTTTGAAGAGAAATATGGGTGGATTTTATCTATGGTCCGTAATGTCAGTGATTATGAAGCCAGAGGTCTCCATACGTTGATGCAGTTCTATGATCCGCCTCTGAGATGTTTTGTATTTCCAGACTATGTGTTGGTTCCTACCCTGGAGGAGTATTCCAACATGTTGGGGATTGCTATCAAGGAGGAGCCCCCTTTCTTTGGATCAGTGGGGGATCTTGACTTTGGGAAGTTGGCTGGTGCTCTTTATTTGAGCAAATCAGAGCTAAGTGACAATGTCTCCAACAAAGGAAAGATTCGTGGTTACAAGCTGGAATATCTGATTAAGAAGGCCCAGGAAGCAGCTAAAGGCGAGAATTGGCTTGTTTTTAATGCTCTGTTAGCCCTTTGTATATACGGCATAGTGTTGTTTCCCAACGAGCCGGATTTTATTGATACGGACGCTATACGAATATTCATGATGAAGAACCCGGTGCCAACGCTACTGGGAGATCTTCACTACTCATTGTACAACCGAAACGAAAAGAAAAGAGGAGGGATAATTCGTTGTTGTGCACCCTTGTTCTATAAGTGGTTTGCGGGCCGTTTACCACAATCAGGGGCTTTTGTGGATTCCAAAGATTCTCTAGAGTGGAAACAGCGTTTAATGGGATTGGTGGCCAAGGACATCGTATGGGTAGATCATGGGCTGATTGGTAAGAATATTATCCACAGCTGTGGTAAGTTCCCTAACGTTCCACTGATAGGAAGACTGGGTGGGATTAACTACAATCCTTCTTTGGCCATTCGGCAATTTGGATATGCCCTGACAGGTCCGCCTATCAAGAGAGATGTGGAGGAGTCCCTCTATTTTCATACATCAGATGGTTGGGAAGCAGCACAGAAAGCTTCTGAAAGCTGGGGTAGCATACTGAAAAAGGGGAAAGTTACTCTAGGAAAGCCTAACAACCGGGTTTATCCAGCATATGAAGAGTGGGTGAAGAAAAGAGTTGAAGATTTTCTCTTGCCTTTTGGTAAGGCACCCCTTTTGTATCCGGAGAATGAGAAAGCAAGAAGCACTGCTACTGTGGAAGAAGTTGACAAGTTGCAAGCCTTGGTGAAAAAGCTCCAAGGAGAGAATTCCGAGTTGAGTAGCCGTCTTCAGAATGCTCTACATGCCAACAAAGAGCTGGAGCGGAAAGCCCAAGATGCTGAACAAATCCTAACTGCAAAAGAAAAAGACTTTGCTGGAAGAGCCCAACATTTCCGAAAGATTAGTAAAGGTGCTGATGATGCTACTCAAGCCCACAAGCAAACCAAACAGACGTTAGCACAGACCAAAGAAAAGTTAACAAAGTTTCAGCACGCTTGGGACGAAGTTAGGATAGAGAATGCCGAATTACAGGAACAGTTGCAGATTAAGGACGAAGAGCTTGAAAAGGCGCATGAGCAGAGGAGAAAGTATCGGGAAAGCCTCGGTAAGAGTCAGGAACAGCTAGAAGAAGCTAGAGGTGAGCTAAGGAATACCAAGAAAGAGCTTGAAGAAGTCATGATAGAAAGGGAGATACTCAAGACGCAAGCCGGCATAAAGAGACACAAAGGAGTGTGTGATGACGAGGCTCTGATGCTGCACATGGGTTCTTTAACTGAAGCTCTTGAGAAAAGGGATGTCTTGATCAAAGAAATGATTGAAAAGCCGAATCACCAGCGTACCCGTATACTTTTTGAGGAGATCAAATACTCAAGTGATAAGCTGAAGGGTGTGGAATTGTCAGACTGATGTTCTTTTCCTTATATTTTGTTGTTAATGGTTACCATCAGGCTTGTTGATGGATCCATTTTTCCTTGTATTGCATTTGCGGTTGAACCTTTCTTAAATGTACTTGAATACTTTGTTGAATGAGTATGAGCAGTTTTATTCAGAATTATTCCTTATCAGATAGCTGCACACAAGCACATGACCACGATACGTCTTTTTATATCACGATTTCTGGTCTTCAGATTTCTGTGGTTTGGATTGGAATCAGGGTATAAAGCACCTCGGAAATGACAAACATGGCATTGCATGGCATTGCATATCATTTTGCATTTTTTGTTACTTGCTTTTCAGGTACTCGTTGCGGGGTCTCTAACCTTTATTTAGTTTCAGGCATTATAGCGGAGAGTCATATTCACCGATATTCGACGCGAAGAAATCAAGTAAGAATCATGGATCAAGTGCAAAGTGATTTGGCGGAAATGAGGGCGCGTATGGACCAGTTCATGACCCTCATGACTGGCATGGCGCAAAATCAGGAGAGACTGAGGCTTCTGGTAGAGCGTCCCGACAATGGGCCCGAAGGTGATCATCGTGACAATTCACAGGGACATGGCATTCCTCCTCCCGGTGGCAACCCTCCTCCTGGTGGTAACAATCGGGGTAATGGAAATGGTAGGCATGCTGGTGTTACTCTTGAAGATACTCTGGAAGACCAATTTACTCTACTAGACGCTGATGTGGGTAATCAAGGTGATCGAAGGTATGAGGAGTTAGCAGAAAAGATCAGGGCCATAGAATGCAAGAACTCTATGGGTATTGATGTTACTAGCTTGGGGCTGGTCTCAGGAGTCAGAATTCCCCCTAAATTCAAGCCTCCCACTTTTGATAAGTATCACGGCAATGCGTGTCCCCAAACGCATCTTCAAGCTTACTTTGGGAAGATTTCAGCCCATACGGATGACGAGAAGCTATGGATGCACTATTTTCAGGACAGTCTGGCTGGGGCATCCTTGACCTGGTACATGAAGTTGAATAGAGCTGCTGTGAAGAACTGGAAAGATCTGGCAGAAGCGTTCCTGAAGCAATACCAGTATAATATTGACATGGCGCCCAACCGCACCCAATTGCAGGGATTGTCACAAAATGCCAAGGAGAGTTTCAAAGAATATGCACAGAGGTGGAGGGAAATGGCTGCCCAGGTTCAACCTCCCTTGTCAGACAGAGAAATGGCAGATATGTTCATGGGCACATTGCAAGGGGCCTATCTGGATAGATTAGCTGCTTGTCCGTCAACTGGATTTGCTGATATTGTGATTGCGGGAGAAAGAATAGAAAGTCTGTTAAAGCTTGGAAAGATCCAGGATGTGAGTGGGGCTGGCTCTTCGGGGACGAAGAAACCGTTTGCTAGTAACCAGAAAAGAAGAGAAGGTGATACGAATGCTGTGTTTAGAGGACGAGGCAGAGGGCGTTCTCGAGCTTATTATCAGGTAGATGCTGTAACAATCCCCACACCGTCTGTTCAGAAACAACAACCCCAACAACAAGTTCCACAGCAACAACCTTTTTTCCAGCAAAGGTCTAGACAGAGGGATCGTAAGATGGATCCTCTCCCTATGACTTATGCCGCGCTGTTGCCCCGGCTACTCGAGTTAAAGTTGGTAGAACTCCGTACTATGAAAGCTCCGGTTGCTGGAAACCTGCCACCTAACTTCGATGCTAATGCTCGTTGTGAGTTCCACTCAGGTGCTCAGGGGCACTCCATTGAAAAATGCTGGGCTTTCCATCATAAAGTACAAGATTTGATTGATGCTAAAGCCATCAATTTCTCTCCCGCTCCTAATATTACTCAGCATCCCATGCCTGATCATAGCGCAGCAAATGTGTACGATATTGAAGATGGGAGGAGATTGAATTTGGTGTTAGACGTTCATCAAGTGAAAACTTCTTTGTTGGTTGTAAAAGATCGTTTATTGAAGGGACAGGTGTTCCCGGGCTGTAATCAAGATTGCTCTGAGTGTATGAATCAGGAGAACGGCTGTGATAAGTTGAAGATGGGTTTACAGAATCTGATCGATGAAGGATGTCTACAGTTCGACAGAGTCGTGAAAGACACTGATGAGATATCAACCGTGACCATCTATTACACTCCCGCTGAGATTCAAATGCCGGTCAATGCAGTTCCCGTGGCGAGTGTTGCGCCAGAAGGGCCCAGTCCTGTCACTATCACAGTGCCAGGACCAATTCCGTTCACGTCTACGAAGGCTATCCCATGGCACTATGGGGCAGATGTATATTACGAAGGTAAAAAGCAGGAAGTTGAGCCGTCAGTCAGCCCAAATATTGATAATGTAGGGGGTGTAGGGGGCTTTACAAGGAGTGGAAGGTTGTTCGCTCCCCAAACCTTGAGAAGTGATAAGGAGGTAGAAGCTGCAGCAAAGGCTAAGGGTAAACAGGTGGTTGAAAGTGCGCCTACACCTGAAGCAGAGACAAAGATTATTTTTGATAAGGAAATGGAAGAATTTATGAAGATAATCAAGAAAAGCGATTATAAGATTGTGGACCAACTGAATCAGACCCCTTCAAAGATTTCAATCTTGTCACTATTGATGTGCTCTGATGCGCACCGGCAGGCGTTGTTGAAAGTGTTAAAGAGTGCATACGTGCCACAAGAAATTACTGTTAATCAGCTCGAGGGCGTAATCTCCAATGTTAATGTCAGCCATGGCTTGGGCTTTACAAGTAGAGATTTGACTGTTGAAGGAAGAAACCATAATAAGGCTTTGCATATCACGATGGAGTGTAAGGGCGCAGTGTTATCTCATGTACTGGTAGACACTGGTTCATCACTCAATGTCTTGCCCAAGAAGGCATTAATGAAGCTGGAAGTTGACGGTTTGATCTTAAGGCCTAGTGAATTGGTGGTCAGAGCATTCGATGGAACTAGACGATCTGTGTTTGGTGAGGTGGAATTGCCCGTACAAATTGGACCACAGGTATTCAAATCCACGTTCCATGTAATGGACATACAACCTGCATATAGCTGCCTATTGGGACGCCCTTGGATTCACGGAGCTGGAGCTGTTACTTCCACTCTACATCAAAAGCTGAAGTATGAGTTTGAAGGGCAGGTTGTGACAGTGTGTGGGGAAGAAGACATCTTTGTGAGTCACTTGTCCACGTTCAAGTACATTGAAATGGATGGGGAAATTCATGAGATGCTGTGCCAATCATTTGAAGCAGTCAATATTGACGATGCACCTGAGTCTTCTTCTGTACCGGTTGGGGCTGGTACCTCCATTTCATCTTACAAACAAGCTGTCGAAGTCGTCAGGGCAGGCAACGCCCAAGGTTGGGGCAGGTTGATAGAGACCCCAATGAAGGAAGACAAATTTGGTATTGGTTATCATCCCTCTACAACTTCAGATGCGGGGAGCAGGGGACCCATTACTTTCAATAGTGGGGGAATTATCTACACGGACCAGTCTTGTGCAGCCGCAGAGGATAGTGTTGACAGTGATTGTGACCTGGACAATTGGGTACGCCCTCATGCTTCGGGACAACAAGTGCAGAACTGGTTCGTTGAAGAAGTCATCCGGGTTACTCTTCAGACAGAGTAATTTTTCTTTGTTTTTTTTTCTAACCATAATGCATGACAAAATCTTGCGCTCTGCCCAAGGCGTATAGATTCATTTGTAGGGCCACCATGGTTGCATTTGCAATGTTTAATCATTAATAAAGGACGTTTTGCAATCAAATTTTGTTCTCTGTCTTTCAGTTTTTATTTTTGCACAAAAAATATAAAATGGCAATGTTTCATTTTCTTTTGTTTTGCTTAAAAATAAATTCTAAAATAAGGCATGAACCCGTTCATGCAGACTTGATCCTCCGGATACCACTGATAACGATTTTGATATGGCCATGTATGACTTTGACAATCCGATTTATCAAGCCGAAGAGGGGGATGAGAAAGATTGTGAACTCCCTGAAGAACTGGCCAGATTGTTGAAACAGGAGGAAAGGGTCATCCAGCCTCATCAGGAGACTGTAGAAATCATCAATATTGGTACCAAGGACGCCAAGAAAGAGATCAGGATTGGTGCCAGCTTGCAAGCAGATGTGAAGCAAACTTTGACGGAAATGTTGCGCGAGTATGTTGACGTCTTCGCCTGGTCGTATCAGGACATGCCGGGGTTGGATACGGATATTGTCGTGCACAGGCTACCATTGAGAGAAGAATATCCGCCAGTCAAGCAGAAACTTCGTCGGACTCACCCCGACATGGCTTTAAAGATTAAGGAGGAAGTCCAGAAGCAGTGGGATGCTGGTTTTCTTGCTGTGACAAAGTATCCTCCATGGGTAGCCAACATCGTGCCAGTACCGAAGAAAGATGGAAAAGTGAGAATGTGTGTGGATTATCGAGATCTCAATAAAGCTAGCCCGAAAGATGATTTTCCACTACCTCATATTGATGTGCTGGTCGATAATACAGCTCAATTTTCAGTGTTCTCATTTATGGACGGGTTCTCCGGGTACAACCAGATCAAGATGGCACCTGAAGACATGGAGAAGACCACGTTCATTACTCCGTGGGGTACATATTGTTATAAAGTAATGCCTTTTGGGTTGAAAAACGCAGGGGCAACGTACCAGCGGGCGATGGTGACATTGTTTCATGACTTGATTCATAAGGAGATCGAGTGTTATGTAGATGATATGATTGCCAAGTCGAGAACAGAAGAGGAACATCTGGTTAATCTAAAAAAGCTGTTTGAAAGGTTGAGAAAGTTCCGTCTGAGATTAAACCCAAACAAGTGCACGTTTGGGGTGCGTTCTGGAAAGTTGCTGGGTTTCATTGTGAGCGAAAGAGGAATTGAGGTTGATCCTGCTAAGGTGAAAGCAATACAAGAAATGCCTGAACCGAGAACAGAAAAAGAGGTTCGTGGTTTCTTGGGTAGATTGAACTACATTGCAAGGTTCATATCTCACCTAACAGCCACGTGTGAACCAATATTTAAATTGTTAAGGAAAGATCAAACGGTCAGGTGGAATGACGATTGCCAATTGGCATTCGATAAGATAAAAGAATACTTGCAGGAACCTCCGATTCTAATGCCTCCAGTTGAAGGGAGACCGCTGATAATGTATCTGACAGTGCTTGAAGGTTCCATGGGTTGTGTTCTCGGTCAACATGACGAGACAGGTAGGAAGGAGCATGCTATTTACTACCTGAGCAAAAAGTTCAATGATTGTGAGTCCCGATACTCAATGCTTGAAAAGACATGCTGTGCACTTGCATGGGCCGCTAAGCGATTGAGGCAATATATGGTTAGGCACACAACCTTGTTGATTTCAAAAATGGATCCTATCAAGTACATTTTCGAGAAACCGGCATTGACAGGCAGAGTTGCACGGTGGCAAATGGTCTTGACAGAGTATGACATTCATTACACTTCACAAAAGGCCATCAAAGGAAGTATCTTGTCCGACTATCTTGCGCAACAGCCGATTGATGATTACCAACCCATGAAGTTTGACTTCCCTGATGAAGACATCATGTTTCTCAAAGCTAAAGACTGCGAGGAACCACTTCCGGAGGAGGGGCCAGACCCTGAATCCAAATGGAGTCTGATGTTTGATGGGGCTGTCAATATGAATGGGTGCGGAGTTGGAGCAGTTCTTATCACGCCGGAAGGTGTTCATATGCCGTTCACTGCCCGAATAACTTTCGGATGCACCAACAATGAAGCAGAGTACGAAGCTTGTATAATGGGGATCGAGGAGGCGATTAATCTACGGATTAAAACCCTTGATATATTCGGTGATTCAGCTTTGGTAATCAATCAAGTGAAAGGGAGTTGGTACACGCACCAAGCAAATCTAGTGCCGTATAGAGATTATACGAGGAGATTGCTGACATTTTTCACAACAGTGAAACTGTACCACATTCCTCGAGATGAGAATAGGTTCGCTGATGCCTTGGCCACTTTGTCTTCCATGATCAAAGTGCAAGGATGGAACCATGTACCTAAGATTGAGGTATCCCGCCTTGACAGACCAGCATTTGTGTTTGCGGTCGATGCAACGTCTGATGACAAGCCATGGTTTCATGATATTAAGTGTTTCTTGAAAAGTCAAGAGTACCCGGCCGGGGCATCGTCCAAAGACAGGAAGACGTTGAGAAGGTTAGCTGGTAGTTTCTTCTTGAACAAAGATGGCGTGCTGTATAAGAGAAATTTTGACACGGTCCTGCTTAGATGTGTGGATAGACATGAAGCAGACCTGTTGATGATTGAAGTGCACGAAGGCTCTTTCGGTACTCATGCCGGAGGGCAGGCAATGGCTAAAAAGTTGTTAAGGTCGGGATATTATTGGTTGACTATGGAGTCAGATTGTTGCAAATATGCCCGCAAATGCCATAAATGCCAGATCTATGCAGACAAGGTGCATGTGCCTCCAAATCCGTTGAGTATCATGTCGTCGCCTTGGCCGTTTGCCATGTGGGGCATTGATATGATCGGAAAGATTGAGCCTACAGCTTCCAATGGTCATCGTTTCATCTTGGTGGCAATTGATTACTTCACCAAATGGGTTGAAGCCGCATCCTATGCCAATGTTACAAAACAAGTGGTCGCTCGTTTCTTAAAACGGGATATCATTTGCCGATATGGAGTTCCCGAAAGAATCATTACTGATAATGGTTCTAATTTGAACAATAAGATGATGGCTGAGTTATGCCGGGACTTCAAAATCGAACACCACAATTCTTCTCCGTACCGCCCAAAGATGAATGGCGCGGTCGAAGCGGCCAACAAAAATATCAAGAAGATTGTGCAGAAGATGGTTGTCACGTACAAAGATTGGCATGAGATGTTACCATTTGCTTTGCATGGGTATCGAACGTCGGTACGCACGTCCACTGGGGCAACCCCATTCTCACTTGTATATGGTATGGAGGCAGTGCTACCGGTTGAAGTAGAGATTCCGTCCCTCAGAGTCATGATGGATGTTAAGCTAGATGAAGCTGAATGGGTACGAGCCAGATTTGATCAGTTGAGCCTTATTGAGGAAAAGCGATTGGCGGCTGTATGTCATGGGCAATTATATCAGCGCAGAATGAAACAGGCATTTGATCAAAAGGTGCGTCCTCGGGTTTATAAAGTCGGAGATGTGGTACTCAAAAGGATCCTTCCTCCCAATACAGATCACAGGGGCAAATGGACTCCTAATTATGAAGGTCCATTCGTGGTTAAAAAGGTCTTTTCGGGCGGAGCCTTATTGCTTACAACCATGGATGGCGAAGACTTTTCATCCCCTGTCAACTCGGACGTAGTCAAAAAATACTTCGCATGAATAGACCCGCTGGATAATAAAAATAAAAAAATCCAGGCAAAAAAGGGCATCCCGGCGAACCAAAAACAGAATAAGGTTCGGGCAAAAATTAGGGATATAATTGAAAAAATTTTTGTACACCCGGTAAGTTGAAAACCCGAAAGGGCAACTTAGGCAAAAAAGGGTATCCTGGTGGATCGAAAACCTGAAAGGGCGGTCCACACAAAAGAGGGATTTAAGCGAATGACTACGGTTTGAGTTATCTGTACCCTGTCACCGTTTGAACAACTGACGTTCTGAAGGATAGGAATCGGTCTGATCATTCCTCAGAAGGCAAGGTCGGGGAGTTTTGAAGACATACTGGTCATAACAGAATGGAAACTCAGTGGAATTCCGTTTTCACATTGCCATTAGGATAGTTTCTTTTCTCAATTTTTAGCGATCACCTCTTTCCAGGGATTGCTTCCGGATGTAATTGCCTATTCTGGGCTCTCAGTCAATAAATTGAATTTCAGTAAAAAGCTTTCTATTTTTGTTTTATTGCTTTGTTTGCAAAAACGTCCTAATTTTTGATAAAACATTGCATTTGAAAACATGGCAGCCTTGCAATAACATGCGCAGAAAAAACATTTGAAATTACTTCGAATGTTGAATACTCCCGGATGGTGGATTCTAGCCACGCAATATTCGGAGCATGTGGGCATATTCTTTTGTTGCAGGTAGCAGGTGCAGATGATTTTAAGCACAAGACTAGTAATAAATCACTCCACGCAAAAGACTGGGGCAATTATGGGTAAGGAGATCGGCGTTTATCGGGTCGATCTCAGTGAATTAAGTTCAACTGGGTACCGTTGTATCTTATTAAGTCGATTCTCTCATTCAGTACTTCCAACAGCTACAAGCTTTTCTATATCGATAACGGTCACAGGTTCCCCAAAAGGGTGGTCTCATCGACACTGAAACTGATGGTCATTATCCCCAGCGAAGTCACAAGAGTTTGAAGAGGCTAGATCTTCTGTAAAATCCTCTTATGACATCCCCTTCGGGGACGAATTGTTGTTTTGTCCAAGCACGGGGCATGTTTGGTTCCCCAGCATGAAGTGTTGATCATCCCCAGTAGAGTTTGAGGACAGTTGGTCTTCTGTAAAATCCTCTCAAAAGGCATTCCCCAGCACGAGACGTTTTAAAGCAGTTTCCTCCAGCAGAGTTTGTTATAAACTCGTCATCCCCAACGGAATTGTCTAAAGGAAAGCTCGCCTAACATGGGGCATTGTGGTACTTATCCTAAGCTTGACAGTCATATTCTGCGGCAGACTACTGTGGATTTGCTTTGAGTTTCCCCAAAGGACTCTTTCCTAGTAAGTTGCAGGGGAATTTTCTAACCAGGATTTGCATATCCCTGGCAGAGTAGCCCTGATATCCAGCAAGATCGTATCTCTGGTCATGGTATCCCCACAAAGGTCAGCATCGAATCTTGTCAGCAATACTCCCCAGCTGAGTTGTCGTTCTCCCCGCAGAGGTTTATCAGATCGACAGAATCTATTCCTCAACAAGGATGGTACAGCCTTTCCCCAGCCGGGTCAGAAGGTTGATAATCCCTATAAAGGATCTTGGGTTGAATAAATCCCCAAGCAGAGTTTTAATGGCTCATTTCCCCAGCAGGACGTCATTAAGAATTCTCATCCCCAGCGGAGTTGCTGTGACCAGAATCCAGCCCCAAACAGATGGAATAATTCCTGGCAGAGTCGTCATTCCCTCATATCTTAAAGTCCAATTTATTTTTGGCAAGCTTGACCATTCGAAGCAGACGGATTGTTCATCCATTCGCCAGCAGAGATATTATCCTTTTAAGAGTCTCCGAGATTAAATCATTGATTGTGGTTCCTCAGCAGAGTCGGCAGAGATGTCTGGCGCGGAGGCAGAGAGTAATTCGATTTTAAAATTCCAAAAGTCCAACAGTGGATTGGCGAAAAGTCCATCTAAGGGTGGCAAATTTTAAAAGTCCAACAGTGGATTGGCAAAAGTCCATCTTCGGGTGGCAAAGCAGCTAAAAGTCCAACAGTGGATTGGCAAAAGTCCGTCTTCGGGTGGCAAAAGTCCAACAGTGGATTGGCAAAAGTCCGTCTTCGGGTGGCAAAAGTCCAACAGTGGATTGGCAAAAGTCCGTCTTCGGGTGGCAAAAGTCCAACAGTGGATTGGCAAAAGTCCGTCTTCGGGTGGCAAAAGTCCAACAGTGGATTGGCAAAAGTCCGTCTTCGGGTGGCAAAAGTCCAACAGTGGATTGGCAAAAGTCCGTCTTCGGGTGGCAAAAGTCCAACAGTGGATTGGCGAAAGGTCCATCTAAGGGTGGCATATTCTCAAAGTCCAACAGTGGATTGGCAAAAGTCCGTCTTCGGGTGGCAAAAGTCCAACAGTGGATTGGCAAAAGTCCATCTAAGGGTGGCATATTCTAAAAGTCCAACAGTGGATTGGCAAAAGTCCATCTTCGGGTGGCACGAAGCTGCAAAGTCCACCAGTAGTGTGGCAGGCCAGTAGTCGTCTGGCGTCGTTCAAAAGACATTGTCAAAGTCCACCAGTAGCGTGGCAGGCCAGTAGTCGTCTGGAGTTGCATAAAAGACATTATTAAAGTCCACCAGTAGTGTGGCAAGCCAGTAGTCGTCTGGCGTCGTTCAAAAGACAGTATTAAAGTCCACCCGCAGTGTGGCAAGCCAGTAGTCGTATGGTGTCATTCAAAACACAGATCTCTCCGACGTTTCATCGAGGATTCAATCCAGCAGTCTCGTTGGGTTTATATCTATTGTTCTCTATGTTTCTGAGTTCTCTAAGCTAATTCTTTTTAATCTTTCTTTCAATTTGTATTTTCCATATTCAGCGTTTTTTAGCTCTCTCAAGATTTGTTCTTAATCTTGTTTAATTTCTTTGCTTAACAATGCCCTTTCCTCTAATTTTTTATGAAATCAGTGTTGGATTTAGTGTTATTCATAGGTTTTCTAACCTGGTTAGAAATTTTGCACATGTTAGCATGAATTTATATATTAACATGTTTTTTTAATTTATTTAAAATCCTTGTTTCAATACTTTTGATTTCTTTCAAATTAGATGAGTGTCTAACTTACATAGCTTAACATTAGCCCATGGACTTCCCATTTTTTTTATTGTTTGATGTGATTTGTAGGAAATTGTGACTAAAGAGGATATGATGGAAGCTCATAAATTTTTTCTAATGATTTCAAGGTTCAATTCCACCCCTATAATTTTTTGGCATAGTGTATTTTGACTATTGCATGAGATAAATAAAACATTGCATCCATTTATGCCCCTTTAGAAATGTTGGTTTCACCTATCCTGTATCTTTTGTTTTTTGTTTTCAGTTCAAGAAAAACATGGAAAAACTTCAATAACTACAAAATAAGGATGCGTTGGTGGCAGTTGTGACACAAGGGATGACTTTATGAGCAGACAAAGTAGTAGAAGGTGGACGCCAATAACAGATCATATTAGAATATTGAAGGATCTTTATTACCATGATGGAATTAGATAACCCAATGCTTAACAGATTTAGATGATCTCTGGTAGGCCGAGATAATATGGTAAGATTGAAGGGAATAATGTGTTTTATTGTTTTCAAAAACATAAAGCTCGAGAAAGACTAGAGAAAATGTCTGCTTTTGATGTTAATGTTGTTTTTTCCTACATCCAAAATCCACCAAAAAACAACATTATTTTGTTACTAACTTAATAGCTGATCATCATAAACAACAACCCATTATTCACTCATCAATCATTCTAATTATAACATTTCATTTTCTATATAATGCAGGGCTCTCTTCTGCTTCACGCACTTCTACTAAGATGGTTACTATATGTCAGTTTAGAAATTATAAACATGGATCTGTGCCTATGGAGCAGAGTCTTTTGGCAAGTTAAAATTGTGATTTATTAGATAACATAAGCTTTAATATGTTTCCTATCATTTTATTTTTCAATGTAAATAAAACTCTGCAATGATTTATGGCCATGGTCATATTGTAAGTCTTAACTAATAGGGTATAACTATATCCATCAAAGTAGATATTTAGTTGGTGCACTTCTCAATCAAAAATGGTTGAGTGATGGGGGTATCTATATTGGCTATTGGAAGTGAATAAGAAATATAGTATTTATCTCAAATTTTTTGTATAACATAGTTTTGTTCACTATATTTAGCATTTGAAGTTAATAACAATTATAATTTTTTTTCATGTTGAGTTTGTTGTGTCCAGATATTACAACCTTTTATTTTAACTAATAGAATCAATTTGAATAATTTTATTTAGGAGTCTGACTCGACTCTGCCTTTGTGGCTCTCTTGGATCTCGATGCATGCTATTTCTCCTTTACAAAGATCCGATGAGATGCTCAGATGCAGTCTACTACTCCCATTCATTCATGGACACAAACAGCTCCAAGGTATGAAGACATGTGTGTAATACCCCAAAATTTGCTCTTCCCTTTTGGCATCATAGCATGGCATTATCATTTATCATATCATATCCACCTCATTAGCATTGCATTGCATTTAACATAGAAAAATGAAGCATGGCATCCTTCTTACCATCAGGGCATGTGATCAGGTGGAAGGTGGACAATCAAGGGATCATTCAAAGCACAAAAAGGTCAATCAAGTTGGCTCTAGACAAGCCAAGAGGTCTCTCATGTCTCATACTACCTCAATTGATCATCCACAATCTCAAGAAAGTGAAATCCAATGGGAGATTGAAGCATTACATCCTACACTATGCAAGAGATTCAAAAATTGAAGGAAAACCCTCAAAAGAGATAGCTCATTGATTCAAAATCATTCTCAAGTGGCATTTCTCATCATCCTTTAAGAGGATACACAACATACTCTGAGGAATTTGGATTTGGAAGATGTGCAATTTCCTCCTAACCAGAGAGGGTCAAAATTAGGGTTTCTAATAAAATCAGGATATCTCTGATTTTTTGGACAAAACTTGATGTCATGGTATTCCACATGTTCTTAAGTGTATGTATGTGTAAAATTGCATCTCAATTGGTTTTAGAAGTGGTTCAATTGGAAGAAAGATCAAGAATCAGAGAAATTGGGGCAAAGTCAAATAATCAGAGGAAAAAGTCAACTCTTGACTTTTTGAGCCCAAATTCATGAAATTCATGTTACATGTGTCCAATGTACAAAATTTGGTCAAGAAATTCCAAAGGAATCATGAAAAATTCAAGGTGTAGAAAGTTGCCATTTTTGGATGAAGAAGGGTTACTAAAAATAGCAAGTTTTGGCCATTTTGCATCAGAGTTTGAACCAAGGCCATTTAAATTTGGAGCACCAAATGAAAAATCCACTCTGCCTCAATGAAAGATCTTGTTTTAAGCTTCAAATCCATGTGTGGAACATCTCCATTGGATAAAAATTGAGTGAGATATGATTGATCAAAGTTTGAGCAAAGTAGGTTCAAAACTAGGTCATGACGAAGATTTTCAGGGCACGCGCGCGGTCATTTTCTCAAACAGTTGGTGAGCCAAATGTCCACTCATTTTTCTCATAATTAAAGGCCCCAAATGGAAAAGTTTTCAACATGAAAGTTGTTCATTGCAATGTCATTTTCAATATTCATGTTGGACAAAATTCCATTTGATCAATTTATGAGGGATAAATTTTGGTCTCAAGTTAGGTTGATTGTGCTGAAATTTCGTGTGCCAAGTTGCCATGCCAGCCAACCTCACTCACACGCCCATGATGCAGTCTCACATCCTTGTGTTCTAAGTCATTTTTCATCACTTTAAAGGCATTATTCCACTTGGATTCAAACATCAAACATGTTATGTGATGCATCCTCAATCCATTGACACCAAGATGATCCATTTTCATGCATTGGTCATAAAGAAATCCATGTTCAAACATCACCATTTGCATTGATGCATTGACTGTCTTGTCTAGTAATTCACACATTGTTTTTGGTTCAGTCATTCAACAAACTTTCATGATCACTTCAGTCCATTTCCTCATTAAACCAAACAATTAATGCACGTGCTTCCACCATGCTGCTTCTTACATGAGAAGGGAAATGTATGAAACTTGCACCACAAGATTCCTGCAGCTACATCAGAACAACATAACATCACTTTCCTTCTCCTACACACCACCATAACTCCATGAACCTCACCCTCACTCTAACAGAACTTCCCCAACTCGTGCTATTAACCACCTAACTCAGTTAGTTAACTCAAACTCAGTTAACTAACTCAGTTTAACTAGAGTTCTAACTGTTAACTGAACTGGTTGGGAGTTAACCTTGGATATATAAGCTGAAACTCTCACAATTTCAGAGGAGGATTCTCATTTTTCACTCTCACTCCAAATTGCTCTCACTTTTCTCTCAGAGTTCTCTCCATTTTCTCTCTGATTTCACACGAGTTCTTCACACGTTCTCACCTTGATCTTCATCAATTGTTCATCATCAAGCATTTCTGATCAAGAACAAGCTGAAGTAAGAGCAAGCTATCGAGAGCAGCAACTTCTCCAATTGGAATCTCAGTTCATTGTCTTCAAAATCCAAAGGTTCAGAGCATTTATTTTGCTCTTAGGAAGCTCAAGATCAATCTCTCATCTCTGGTTTTCTGTTGATTCAAGAGTTCGCCAATTTCAGGTTTCAAAATTTCTCAAACTTTAATTGCACGATTTTATCCTGTTTTGACTTATTGATGTGTTGTTTGAGCTTATTAGAAGCTATGTGAAGCTGGCTAGTTGATAGAGCTCCTTAGGAGTTTAGAACTGAAACTTAGGGCAAAGTTTCTCTTCTTCGATTCTCTTTATTCATGCTTGATCTGTGAATTTTGTTGCTGAATTTGTGTTCCTCATGAGATTAGCTTTCGTTTGATACCTAGTTTGTTGATTTCTGGAAGCATGTGATATTTACAGTGCCGGAGAGTGGCCGGAGAAGGTGACCGGAGGTCCCTCTCCGGCCGGTGAGGTTACATTAGGGTTTTGCATGCCAGATTAAGTCACAGCCGTTGATTTCGTTTGATCTAATGCTCACAATGGTGACAACACATAAAAACGCACATGCCTCTCACATGCTCATTCTGATTTTATTTTTAAACTTTGTGTAACGCAGTACACCGTAGGTAACGTGTTCCCTCACGCGTGTGTGTTGATTTCAATTACTTTGACTTTGGTTTGACTTGGACTTGATCTGATGGTTGGGAGTGAGTCAAGATTGTTGACTGCAGGTGCATTTTTGTTATTGTGTTTGGCGCGCAGACTTGGACTTATCCAGATTGATATTTGCACCCTCCTGTTTTGAAGCCCAATGCATTTACACTGTCTAATTGCTATGTTTGCACCCCCTTGCATTTTGCATTCATTTTTCATTTTTTATTTCTTTCTACACGTTTGATTTCTAATTTTTAAAAATATCAAAACATATTGGAAAATTCTACAAAAATTCATGTGTATTCTTAAAACATTTAGGAAATTTTCTATGATTTTATTTTCTGATTTTATGACCATTTTGCCCCTGTTCCATTATTTCTTTTGAATTTCCATTTGCATGCATACTTAATGTGACATATGATTTTGTGCATTTTTGTTCTTGATCATAAAAAATGATTTTGATGCCTTTCTTTTTGCATTGTGGTCACAATATGTTGAGGTATGTTTGAGATTTATGAGATGATTTTTAAGTCTTTTTTGGATGACTTTTGATGTGTTGCTTTGAGCATGAATGCATGAAACTTCCATGAGACTTTGACCTAATTGTTGAGTGACTTTGGTTCTGATTCATTGCTTGTGGACTTGATATGTTAATGGCATGGGTTTAAGGTGTTTGATTGGTGAAAGTCATAATTTTTGGAGCATGTTTGCTATTTGTTTGAAGCATGAAGTTTAACTTGTTCATTTTGTGAATGTATGCCTCATGTTTGGTTTGCTTGATCATGAAGGCACTTGTGCCATGAGTTGTGGTTTTGTTTGAGGATGTATAGCATGTTAATTGACTTCTGATTGTGACATTTGGGTTTCATCTTTGCATGTTTGATGTTTATCTTGCACCTTAAGTCACTTGTTTCACAAGTATGAACCACATTCACATCACTTCCCCTTTCCTTCTTTGCTTCTTGTTGGATTGAGATTTTGTTTGCATGATTTGGTATGCTCATTTAGGATAACATTAGGTTGTGTAAATATGAGTTACATTCTGACTTGGAAGCATGTATAGCATTTAATCTCATTTTACTTTGTTTGTCAACTTGTTTGAATTTGATTTGTTCATTATATTTTCTTACTTTACTTGTAAGTGATTGTGCTAACCATGTAGGGGCTTTGGTAAGTTTCAATTGAGTGTGGATAAGGAATCCACATTCAACTTCTATCCTTTCTCTTTTATAATTTCATTTTGTGTTTTGTTAAGCACTTATGTGCTTTCTTTTAATAACTCATTACTTTCCCTTTTGAATTACAATTCATCTTCCATTTTAGAAGTGAATTGTTTAATTCATTCTTTCTTTAGACTTTAGGTTGAAACCTCACAAACTTTAGGATCACTCCCTTAACTAATCAATTAGGATTGAGTCTTAGTCCATATAGATTTTTACCTTTATCCTCCCTTGAGTCTCTTTTCTCATCTCAAAGAAAATTCAAAACATATAATAAAGGTAGGCATTTATTGCATTTAGGCCTTTCATATAAAGAAAAGATTATAAGGGGTCTTCTCTTGTAATCTTAGAATGTGTAGCATACAGCCCATCTTGGGTCAATGTGTTAAACATTTGATCTTGTATGAGGGACTTAAATGCAATACTTGTTGAAGGTACAAAGAAAAACACTTCTTCACTTCATAATCAACAAAACACTTAATAAACACAAGTATGCTAGTGTGTTTGAACCTTGATAATTGGAACTAAGTGTGAGGGTCTTCTTCACCCTTAGTGTGCTTTCTTACCCATTCCATCTTGGAATGTGAGAAGGTACACATTCCAATGACTAAGATCCAGATACACTGTCGTATGCAAACAAATCCAAAACACTTCCTTCTAAAAGACAAAAAACAAACAATAACGTCTTTCCTTCGGGAATTCTTTTCTCACCTCATTCACTCTCAACGCACGAGCGCGCTTCTACTCGTTCTCTTGCAAGATGGTAACGCACTCGGACCAGCGAGCCTGCAACACCTGAGCTAGAACGTAAGCCGTTCTCTAAAAAACAATCCATCCCTAGTGAGGGGAACTACGTCGCTCTGATTCTCATGTTCCCGATGAGATACGTAGGCAGTGGGGTAGGGCCCATGCGAGCACTTCTTTTATTTTCCCTACATTTGTTTCTCGTTCCTTTTCCAGTTCTCTTTTCGTTCCTTTTCCGGTATTCTTTTCTATCACCCTTTGATCGAGACAAGCAAGCGTGGATCCCATCGGGTACGATGGACGCGAGGGGGTGCTAATACCTTCCTCTCGCGTAACCGACTCCCGAACCCATTTCTCTTGGTCGCAAGACCATGCTTTTCCTTTCTCTCAGGTTTACGCGGTGTTTCCTTTCCCTCTCTTGGGATAAATACACATTGCTGGCGACTCTGTTTCGGTGCCACTTTCGCGTTTGTACTAGGATGAAAATCCCAGGAGCGACAATGTGTACTTAACAAATAATTTTAACTATGATTATTTAGAATTATGTTGGAAAACATATTTCTATTGAGGGAATTTAGGATGATTAGAAATCAAGGTTTGGTTTGAAAAATTTATTCATATGTGAGACTTACATTTAGTGTATTTATAAGTCAATAAATAAAAATTCAAACAACATTAGAAAATTGAAGCTTCTTTTCATTAATAATAATTTTGTATTAAATTGATATTTCATATATCAACACTATCCTTTGTATTGGCATAATTTTTTTATATTAAAAAAAGTAAAGCCTGTATCTAATTGAAACAAGAAAAAAAAAAACGCTAAAATACTTGATAGTCTGTCAAAGTAGTTTATAGATAGAGTGGTATTCATTTAGAAATTTGATTCCTAAGTTTGTTCATAATGTCACAATTTAATAACATTATTATCCTTTATAATATAATGTAATAATGTAATGACGAGTAAGATAAGATGAACTATTGATAAAGATGTGCTTCATGCACTAAAATATGAGCATGTATAAATTAGCTTCTCATTAGTATATGGGATGTTTCATGAATCAAACAACAAATGACTAGTTTGCCTTTTATTGGATATTTGGCGCACAACTTTAATAAACTTTTAAGGGATTGTTCTTTCTTGATGTCAGGTACTCACAAGATAGATAATGTATGTGTTATGAAATAGCAATACTGTGTGTGGGATCTAGGACTCCTCCTAATCCTTTAAAATTTTGTCTCTTCACACACATTAAAACTGCAAGAATAACACTTAGGTCCTGCCCAGGAACTTGTAGAGAATCATTTTTTGAGACTATATCTAAGGCATTAAGACCTGATTGAGTTCTTTGTAATATGGAAGAAAGTATGTGGCTTCATACACACCTTATCCAAGACATGATCTCCATTTATCGAGTAACATTTAAAGGTTCTGTACATTATGCATGGACAAGTAAGTACATTTGAGATGCTTCTCTGACTACTGATTTTTACCAACAATTATGAGGTGCTTCTCTGACTACTTTTTACCTACTTTGATTCCCTGGGTGTAGAAAATTAGAAGTTGTAATTCTTTGTTTGACATTTTATATGAAGGTTTTATCTAGTACAACTTTTTCTACAAAATAATCAAAGTGCTCATCTTCGGAGGATGATTGTTGACCTTGAGGTATATTACTTTCTATTTCTGAATGCACTCCTCTCTCAAAATAACCATCTTTACTAAGTACTGACTACTTTTTTCTCTGTCCTCCCGATGGCATCCGGCCTATAGGCTCCTAGATTTGACAGTGGTTCTATAGTTAGCCAGGATCCTGCAATATCTTACGTTTGGTCTAAGCAGAGCTTGAATGATGATCAACGTAGAGCTATTCTCAAGGTTTCCAATGAAGCTGGAATTTCATCAATTCAATCCATAATTTTTATCTTTATGTTGCTTTAGTTTATCATCATTAAAATAATTTTCCTTGTGTTCCACTCTGTTACTCATTGTCAGATACTTGTGTCAAAAGAGTATGCACTTATCTTAAGGATGCCTGGAACAGGGAAGACATCCACCATGGTCCATGCTGTGAAAGCCTTGTTGATTAGAGGCACATCCATTTTACTGACAGCCTATACAAATTCTGTTGTTGATAACTTGCTAATAAAATTAAAACCACAGGTATCCATGCATGCTTATTATAACAGCTTCACTTAGTGTATTTGCATCTTATCATTAAATATGACTGCTTGTTGCATGTAAAGCAAGCATGCCCTTCTCTTGAATGGATCACTGTCTATTAGTCCGCATGGGGCTGGCTGAAAGTGATTTAGTTTCTTGGAAACACATGTAAAAAAAATTAAGCATGAAAAATATGAAAATATTGTAAAATAGAGTGCTAGATTTTTAGGCACTTTTATTTTTGGTCTATAAAATGTACTCCAGACTTCACTGTGTTTCTTTTGATATTTGTTGGAAAATATCAAAGTGCTTAATGTTCTTTTTGGATGTATAACCCTTTATAGTACAAATGACTATAATATAATATGGTTCTTTATTTCATAAATTTGTAATTTTTACAGTCCCTAGAATGTTATTGTAATATAAATGGATCCAGGGGATTGACTTTGTTCGGGTTGGAAGACATGAAACAGTGAATGAGGAGGTCAGAGAGCACTGCCTCTCAGGTTTTCCAATTTATAACCAGTATTCTTCCTTTTAATTTATGAAATTTTTTGAATAAAAATCTTGGCAGAAGTTTCTATCACAGAAACAAATGTATAGATGTATTGTTACACGAAAAGATTAAAAAAGACTACAAAATTATTTTTGGAATGTCTAAGTTGTAATTTTATTTCTCATGATCATGAATGACTCGTGCACTAAACGGAAATGGTGAGATATGGGCTAAGTATCAAATCACTCTAGAAATGTAGAGGAAGGGCATGTTTCATCTGTTGAGTCTTTGTTTATTGTATTTGCCTACAACTACACTACAATTACTTGGATAACTAGTCTTTATCTTGCATATACTTATATCATTGATGAATTTAGTTGGTTATAGTTTCATGATGAAATATTGTCGTTGTTCATAGTGAAGCATGTAAGAATTTTAACTATGATCATAGACTTGTTTTGATTAATTGTAGAACTGTGTCTAGCTTGTGTGTTGAATGAAAGTTCTTAAAATGTTGTTTATAAAAATAGGAAAAACTCTTGTTTATGACTCCTTAATATTACAAGTTTCATTCTGTTAGCTTTACAACCTAAGTTTTATCACTCAATATTATATTATTATTTTCAGCCTGTTATTTGATTCTTCTTTCTTTCCCTGATTATATGTTTTGATTTATAAATTATTCGTAAAATTATTAAACATTACAGGAATGGGAGTTAGTAAAACACAAGTAAACTTCAAGAGATTGCTTGCAGCTGCTCCTCAACAGCAAAACCAGACCAAACTTGTACATGTATGTCCTCAAAATTAACTTTCAATTGTTTAAAAATATTTAATATATATTCAAATATAGCTTAGCCCTCTAAAATTCGACCCCCAAACATACCCTTATAGCACCAAGTGGCCTTTTTTAGGTTTATGTTGATCTCAAATACCTATAAGGCTATAACTTATTTGCTAATTTTATTGAAACAATGAGTTTATATTAAATATGTGATGTGACTCCCTACTTATTGAATTTTTCTTGATATAACAGTATAAGATGGAAGACACTTCTCAGCTTTAACTGTCAGAATCGTCTACTTCTGGGATTAAAGGTACAATTCTCAAATTGGGATGATATAGTAAATAGGATTAAAGGTACACTTCTCAAATTGGGATGATATTTCATTATGGATCGTTAAGTTTCATCATTAGTTTGCTCAAGCAACCAAATAAGTAGCAGAACTATTGTGCATTCAATTTAGTACTTAATGTAGTGCTGTCAAATGTGTATAAATTAACTTGTTTTATCATGTTGTATCCTCCTTTTAAATTCTGGGAGAGTGGTGCAGGCTCTTCATCCATGATTCGAAAGTTCAATTTCAAAGAGATAAAGAAAGCAACAGAGGGATTTAGCACCGTCATTGGCCAAGGAGGATAGAGTTGTATAAATATAATATGATATATATGTTTAGTTAAATGAAGAATATGTGATTTTTTGTCCCACACTGTTCATATTTCTACAATTAATTTTTATTAATTTTATAAATAAATTACTTGCCGATTTACCTGTGGAAAGGCTATTTCCTACGAATTTACCTACAGATGTACCTGTAGAACAGAAAGTTTCGACGGTTAGAACCGTCGTAATCCACAAAAAAAAATAAAAATCAAATGGAAATTTACGACGGTTAATAACCGTCGTAATATGAAGATTACGTCAGTTCCCTCCCCGTCACGAAAGATAACGACGGTTTGCATGACGGTTTTGATAACCGACGCGAAACGGCCTCGTGACACACGTTTCTGCGACAGTGCTACAACCGTCGCGCGTTGCAAATTACGGCGGTTTTAACCGTCGTAACCTGCCAAAAAAACCGTCGCAATCTGCCAATTTTCTTGTAGTGACAGCTGGGAGACAAGAAAGAGAATCTTTCTGTCAATTGACGCGGGAGCATCAATTTTTCATAGAAGAACCTGAAATAGAAACATAATCAACATTCGAATATTCATTGAAATGAGTAAATAAATTGATCAATTAATTAAATAAAATCGATGGATTACTTGATGTATGAATTCATAACACCGATGCCTAATTCAGCATGCTGTAAAATCTGATTCAAGTTTTCTTTAGCAATTGTTTTTGAATAGGCAAACTCAAAAATACCTTCTTCCATAGGTATTTCACGGATACCACCTTCCATCAAACCCGTTGTGCCTACAATTGTTTCAAGGCACAACCGAAATTGAGGAATAAAAGCTTTTTTTTTACTTGGCTAATTCTGGCTTCTTGTTCTTGCTCCCTTGTTGCACCTCTTGTGTAGGAATCTGAAAATCTTATAAGTCATAAAGTATAAAATCATGAAGCTTTTGAATTCGGATCATAGAATTAACATTTTCAATGCATATATATCAATGTACCTCTTTTTGTGATGCAACTGACTCGGTTTGCCGCACAATCCCTTTATCTTTTGATTTAGATTTTATAGGAGTCTAACAATACCATATAGATAAAATGTACGTAAAAGTAAGCATAACATAACTTATATGCAAGTAAAACATTTGAAAGCTAAAAGGTTAATAATGGTTTTCAACATACCGAGTCATCTATGACAATGAGGTTTGACGGCCATGCAACATACGACCCTATTGCGTCCCTCACCAATGTTGCATCTGAAACGTCGTCAAGTATAGGTAGTAACGCATCCCGCTCTAAAGCAATATCAATCGAAACCTTAAAAAATCCAGCAGGGAGCGGTCTATGGTTGCCAACCATGAGATATGTCGGTGCCGATAAATATAGCTGACAAGGTGAAATGCCCTAAACCAAAAAAAGTTAATATGAAATTGTTATTGTGCATATATGTCAATATAAAAAATTGTGCTAATTTAATAAATATAATTACCTCCAGAATTTTTTGTTGAAAATTGATACTATCTTTGTCACTAGTATCTTTAAATTTTGAACCGCGCCTTTCCAACATATATATTTCTTTATCTTGTTGCAGTTCACGAACTTGAGCTCTCAATTCTTCTAACATTTCCATCACCTCTCTATTTCTAGGATTTTTGTTCTTTGGACGCTTATACAAGGCAGATGGAGTGACTCCAAATCCCTTACTCCTCACGCGACCAGAATACTCAGGAACATTTAATCCTCGACTCAGTATGCTCCTGCAATCCTGGTCTTCCGTGAGAGTTAAGGACTGAGATAGAGTCTCTTGAAATTCAATATCAGAGTTAAGCATAAATATTTTAGATAAACAATAACTTTTTATTTAATTAAACAAATAATGTTATACTTACACATTGTTCAAAAACTTGTTGAACACCTTTAGTAACAACTCCATCCATTCCCACACGGGCAGCCTTCCACAAAACATGCTCCAGAAGAGATGTTTCTTCACTTTTCTCCTCTTCAAGCTACACATTAAGTCAAGTATTAAGATGAATAATAACACAAAAATATCATAGCAATTATATATACTTACTATTTTTTATTCCAAACGTGCATATCCCGAACGCCATTTCTTGTATGGATACACGGGTTTTGAGGCTCTTTGACAATTTACGTCACTCACATCCTGCATAAACAATTTTAAGTCATATCAAAACACATGTAATAACTACATGAATATAATACAATGTTCATGATAAATTAAATTAAGATTTCGTGGAATTCTTGAGTTCTTCGTTTGGCAACAAAAGTGTCACATTCTTCGGGTGCAATCAAGTCGGCATACTTCTTTGGACGTTCCACTTCAACAAAGTTTCCTTAGTCATCCTTAAGAAACTTGTTGGTTAAAAATGCTCGAAACCCTCTAAGTCTTTTTCCGGCTAATTGAAGACAATATTTTTGCCGGTCGTCACCAATGTTAAAAGATCTCTACAAAAAATATACATAAAGTGTGTTATTATAATTAATTTAAAGATATAATCGTCAAAAAATAATAAATAACATCACATATAATATCTGTATCTCACTCCATATTTTATCTTTGGCGGGTTTCAACTGTGGATTTCTCCAATTATCACAAGTAATAGGAACTTGTGAACGGCCAAGTGCACCAATGTAACTTGTCAACATTGCGCCATTAGGCTCAATTAGTTGACCCATTTTATTCCAATGAACATCGTATTTTATTCCCTTGTCTCTAGCACGAATTATTCCTTTCATAATTGTTATTCCGCTTGAAATATTTCCTTCCGCATCATGAATTGATTCTTTTGCATCATTCTTGGAAGTATCGTGTGAGTTCTCCTCATTAGTATCCATTTGACCTGTAATAAAGAAAAACACATATAAATCCATAATCCATATTCCATAATCCATTCTCAAATATGAAATGTCAAATACATAACATGACAAACACATGACAAATATATAAATTCATAATACACAATCCATAATCCATAATCAGTTGAACATAAATACACGATTCATTCTCAAATATGAAATGACAAATACATAACATGACAAATATATGACAAATACATAATCCATAAATATGAAATGACAAACACATGACAAATATATAAATCTATTACCTCTTTATTAACATCTCTTTCTTTTCCGGGTAGGAAGATGATCTACTTGTCTCTTAACAACACGGATGGATGGATTGATCCAAATTCCCTCATTATGATCATTTCTAATATATGATTCATTCGCTCCAACATTCTCATCTTGATCACTTATAATATACGATTCATTATCAATATCAATATCACCTTGCTCTCCAATGTTATCATCAATTACTTTGTTAAATAAAAGCACTATAGACCATTTCGTACTTGTCGGATCAGTGACATAGAACACTTGTCTACCTTGAGAGGCTAGAATAAAAGGCTCATCTTTGTACCCCACCCTATTAAAATCCACTTGCAAAAATCCTGACTTATCCATTCGTATGCCACTATTATTTTCAACCCACTTGCAACCAAAGATAGGAATCTGAAACTTCTCATAATCAAACACCCAAATGCGCTCGATAACCCCAAAATACGACATATTTGCATATTTGGGGTTTAAGTCCTTCACACTTGAAATGTGCATTAATTCAGCAACCAAGGTATCACCACTATTTTGCATAGTAATTTTATCATCTTGTTCTTTGGTATAAAATGTGTATCCATTAATTGCGTATGCGCTATAAGAAAACACATGCAAACTTGGACCATATGCTAAACATCTCAACCTTTCTGTTATTGAAGCAGGATCTACATAAAATTTTGAATAAATATGATCCTTAAACCATGGTATGAAACTTCGATTGTGCTCCCGTACTATCAAATTTTCATTTCTATTCGAATTTAAACCTCGGAGAATATCCTTGTGCATTTCAACATACGGCTCAACCTCATTGTCATTATGCAGAACATACAAATGCACTTGCTCCCATTCAGCCCTTGATACGGTCACATTTTTATTTCCAATTAAAATTTTTCCCTCTTTTTTTTCAACAATGTGTGATTTGGGGAGTCCAATGGATTGAACATTGGACAAATATTCAATACAAAACTCAATCACTTATTCAACAATGTATTGTTCAACAATACAACCCTCTGGTTGACTTCGATTTTTCACATACCCTTTTAATATTTTCATATACCATTCAGCAGGGTACATCCATCTCATATAAGTTGGTCCACACAATTGTGTCTCTTTCACAAGATAAACAACTAGATGTACCATTATGTCAAAAAGTGAGAGAGTAAAAAACATTTCAAGCTCACACAATGTAATAACTATTTCTTTTTGCAATGTTGGTAAGATCGCAGGATCGATCACCTTACTACAAATTGACCTGAAGAAGAAATACAATTTAGTTATTGTGCTTCTTACTTTTTCTGGCAAAATAGAACGTATACCTATTGGAGAAAATGTTCCATTATAACATGGAAATCATGTGTCTTCAAACTCTTTAACTTTAGGTCTTTCATAGACATAAGTCTTCTAATATCTGAAGAGTATCCTTCTGGAACTTTAACATCACTTAGAAACTTACACAATATCTTTTTCTCCTTTCTAGATAGAGTATAAGCAGCAGGTGGTAGATATGTTCGTTTTCCTTTCTTCATGGGTCCTAATTCATTTCTTATTCCCATCGCTACCAAGTCCTTTCTTGCTTTAAGGCCATCCTTCGACTTTCCTTGTATATTGAGTAAAGTACCAATAACACTTTCAAATACATTTTTTTAAATATGCATAACATCAAGAAAATGGCTTACATACAATGACTTCCAATATGGAAATTCAAAAAAAATTGACCTCTTCTTCCACCCACGTTTGACAAGCGTATGTGCAAAAGGCTTTCTATACTGAGTAGTCACATCCTTCACCTTTTCAAAAACTTGGTCACCTGTCAATGTAAATGGAGCTCTACCTTGTTCTGGTTTTCCATTGAATGCTTTTCTACATCCACGGTAGTGATAATTAAAATTTAAAAATCTCCGATGACCGAGAAAGACATTCTTCTGACAAAATTCCAAATGTGTCCAATCTGAGTTTTCTTCACAAATAGGACACACACATTGACCTTTAATGCTATACCCTGATAGATTTCCGTATGCTGGAAAATCATTAATTGTGTCAAACAACAGTTCCCTCAAATGGAAACTTTCTTTCCTATATCCATCATAAACCTCCACACCGTTCTCCCACAAAATCTTTAAGTCTTCGATTAAAGGTGTCAAGTATACGTCTATGTCATTTCCTGGTTGTTTAGGCCCGGAGATTAACATAGCTAACATCATGTACTTACATTTCATACATAGCCATGGAGGTAGGTTATAAATCATAATAATAACAGGTCATGTGGTATGTGAGATACTTTGAAGACCATGTGGGTTCATTCCATCAGTAGATAATGCCAAACAAAGGCTTCTTGCTTCTTCTCCAAAATCAGGATAATCATTATCAATTTTCATCCACTGTGGTGAATCTGCCGGGTGCTGAAACTTTCCATCTATAATTCTTTCATCTGTATTCCAAGTCAAGTGTTTTACATCGGTTTCACTACGAAACATGCGTCCAAATCTCGGAATTATAGGAAAATACCATAATACTTTTGCTGGAGACATTTTTTTCTTAAATCGAGAGACACCGCATTTAGGGCACTCATTTAACGATGCATATTCATTCCAAAACAAAATGCAATCATTTGGTTAAGCATGTATCTTATCATAACTCATGCCAATAGAGCACAACATTTTTTTGGCCTCATAGGTTCAATTGGGAAGAACATTATCCTCCAGAAGCATGTCTTTCATAAGGGCTAATAACTCTGTGAAACTTTTATCCGACCATCCATTGCCCACCTTTAAGTTGTACAACTTTAATACCGCAGACAATCTTATGAATTTAGTGCAACCTTTATACAACGGTTTCTCTACATCGCTTACCAACCTCTCAAACATTTTGGGACAATCCTAAAGATCTTCTTCAAGTGCTTCTGCAATCTCTTCGACTCGATCGCAATCTTGTGTATCTGTTCCATTTTCGTTTGAAGCATAGGTCGTATTATCCCCCGATTCAACATTCTCGTTACTCTCACCATGTAATATCCAACATGTATAACTTCGATAAATTCCATGCCTCATTAAATGTGATTCCAACTGAACTGCGTCAATGCGACGACCATAACAACAACCTAAGCAAGGACATGTGATTCGACTGGGGTCTTTGGCGTGTTCAACCGCAAACTTAACAAATTCTGATACCCCAGTCTCGTATTCTTTTGAAAATCGATTGGAAGACATCCATTTTCGATCCATGGTTTTACTAAGTAAGCTAAACAAACACAATAAAACAACTAATTATAAGTACCTGTATAAACGTCAGTAACTTCTGGACTCAAAGTGTAAGATTCTTGAAAACGATCTGAATATTACTCTTCCGAAGTAACCCCTATAGCAAATTGATAACAATCCAAAATACAATGTATCATTAGTCGAAACTCAAACGAATTACTTTGTTCTTTTACATTTTGTATGAGAATTGACTAACAAAAGACCCAAAAGGTTGGTACTTATGAATTTGTGTGGTTTTGCAGGTATTAGGCATGAAGAAAACTAGTTGAACAAAGAGAAAAACCATGCCCTGCAACTTTTGCATCGCGACCAAAAGCTTCGCTATGCGATAGGAAGCGAGATCAGGCAGAACAAAACAGAATCAAATTTATCAAACTTCGCTTGAAGTGACGGAAGTGAGAGAAAGCGAAGTGTTTTGCTTAAAGATCTCTATGTGTCGCATAGCGAAGGTCGCGGCGCGAGGAAAGGCGAAGACCCATCAACTAAAAACAGAACCAAAATGGCCAATCTTCGCTTAAAGCGAGAGGAAGCGACGACCATAGTTTGCATTGCGAACTTTACTTTGCATAGCGAAGTTTGGCGGTGTCTGAAAGGCGGTTAAATTTAAATCTTAATGGGGAAGGAAAGGGAGTTTGCATTAAACAATGGAGAAACAATCAAACAATGGAGAAACAATAAAAAAAGGAAGAGAAACATACCTCAAACAAAGCAACAACGGTGGAGGACGAAGAGCAAGAAATGCTGCAACAATGGAGAAGAAGAAACGAAGCAACAATGGAGAAGAAGAAACGAGTAAACGACGGAGGACGGAGGACGAAGGACAGAGGGAAAGAAACGAAACAACACCAGTAAGCGTCGCGAGAGAGAAAGAATGATAGGGTTAAGTTATAGAAATAGTCATATGGAAAATAGAGGGATATCAGTTTCATTTTTAATTTTAATATTTTAAAAGAATTAAGGCAGCGCTTTTAGAAAGTGTTTTCTTATGGTAGGCCTTTAGCAGCGCTTTTGAGGTGAAAGCGCTTTCTAATGTGGGGTTTACGAGAGGCCTTTAGCAGCGCTTTCCAAAAGCGCTGCCTAAGGTGTGTTGTAAGAAAGCCCTTTAGCAGCGCTTTTCAAAAGCACTGGCTTATTGTAACGCCCTGTACAATATTTATCTAGAATAATACCATACAAGTGTTTTATTTGGTACTGACACAATCATAAGTGCCTAATGGCATAATTCACATGCTTGACTATTTCTAATACATAAATACAACTTATGGTACAAGGCATGGAAATTAGCCAAAACAATAAAAATCTAAGAATAAGGTACAATATTCCTCATTGTACAAGAAAATAATAATACACAGTGGAATAAGCTCAACTAAGCTTCTCTTGAAACATCCAAGCATAGCTCCACTTGTAAATCATACATGCAATCGCTTCCTGAAAAATAATCAACAATAATGGGGTGAGATATTCATCTCAGTGAGTTCCCTATCTTATGGATTCTCTCAACTTTACAAGGTTCTATCAATCCTAACTCAAGTCAAAGGGAAGGGAAATGACTCTGAGTTCACAATCTCAATTCTCACACTATATGGAAACATGTTCATGAGTTCATTAACTCAAAATATCACTGTTCGATAACCTTACCAAGGCATCTCCTTTTCCCGTCTGCTTCTACGTCTAGAAGTCGACCCGAGTCATAGATCCTCGTAACTTACTTGACATATGAAATGGATTCGGGATCATCGGCCTGTTAATCATGAACCGTCACTTCTCATGGCCTGTTAACCATCCCAAGTCTCTTTACCATATAGGCTCCATTCATACTACACGCGGGAATCAAACCTGCCAAGTAATTATGCATACGTTCCAGAGGAGTCTGAGACTCATGAAACTGCAAATCATGGGGACGGTTACGATTACATGATTACTCACACGAGAGTGATTGTATTCGACAATCACAATGCCACATTCGCCTTAAGGCCCATTCGCCTTTTCACCTATACTAGGTTCACACATGTTCCATACTAATGTTTCACTCTCATCTAGACCATTACTCGGCAAGGATGCACCTTTCTACATCATATGCCCTAGCATTGCCATCTAGAGTTTTCTATCAATTTCTAGTCACATTACTAGATTCTACTATAGTTTCATGTTGAGGTTTCCTCACTCTTCCTATTCCATTTTCATTTTAGCATGCATATTCACTCACAATCATGTTTAATCAACAATAGGATAAGCAAAGCATATTACAATTGCACAATAGAATTACATATGATAATTCAACATAAATATACCACTTTTGGATTTCCTCCGATTATTTAGTCGGGCAAACAAACGTATATTTTTCACTCTCATCATATAGAATATTCTCACAGCTTCCTATCGGTACCAAGAACGCTTAAATCGGGTGTATAGATAGAAAGTTATGGATTTTTAAAAGAAAAGGAATTTATTTCAAAACTTCCAGGAGTGCCCGACGCTCATGGCTTTGCCCGGCGGTGCTCCCTGCGCCTACTACTTCGCCCAGCGAAGCGGCGTAAACCCCAACTCAAAATCAAAAGTTACAGAAGCAAAACATGTTGCGCCACTTGGCTTTCGCGCGGCGGAGCAGCGGCGCAAGCCTGCATTGCCCGGCGCTCAAAGCGCCACCCAACGGTGCGTACCAGAACCAACATTTCTCAGCTGCATTTCTTAGGATTCCAAGGCCTCAAAATTCATCCTTTCCAAACCAAATCATTTCCAAATAACAAAAACAAGTATCATCAATGATCATATGCATATTACGACTATACTACGCAATTTATATCGATTTTCATCTGTTAGTTTCTTTGATTTAGCAAAATTACTCATTTTCTCACAATATCAAACATATCTCTAGAACTCAAGAAATTTTACAACTAAAGTCTCTATCTAGAACCCACCTGGATAATCGAAAAGGAGGTTGAAGGAGATGATGAATCGATGAAGAGATGGAGAAGATCCAAGCTTCTTCTTCATTAAGCTTTTCTCTCTTCTTTCTCTGTTTTACTCTTTCTCTTCTTTCTCCAACTTTCTATTATTCTTCTTCTTTACTAACTTTTCCTTCTTTCTCTTTCCAATATATTTATATATAACTCCTATAATATAATATAAATCCAGCAGGGTAAAATATATCCACTTTATATTTTATCGTCTCACACCAATTGATCAATTATTAGAGTTACTTTAAAATCTTCTCTTAAACTAATAATTATTGATCTGTCTCTTTTATTAAATAATTGATCTCTTCAGAGCTCATTAGTTGCTCTATTGATCCTACATGTCAATACTTAAAGCACATAGAGGACTCCATTAATCAAATTATCCAAAGATAGAGTACACAAAAGCTCATCTGATCTCATTTGTTATCCAATTGAGCATTTAAATATTATGGGGTATTACACTCTCCCCCCCCCCTTAAATTGAAATTTGCCCCTGAATTTCCTTCGCTCAACAATAACCACAACTTGCATCATTGTCTTAGTTCCATACTCAGCTTTACTTCCGTTAAACTTTCGGACGTAATCAATTCCAACTTGACTGTATAGACCAAAAATCTGTATTTTCACAATTTATCAAACTTCGGTTCCTTAGTCATACCCTTATTCCAATACTGGGTATACTTTCAACTTGCTCTTCCACAATTCCTCTGCTGTCCCATACAAAAGACTTGGTCATATCTTACCTTCGGAAGAAATACACCATTCTATACACTTCTACCGAGCCACAAAACGAAACTGTAACACCTCATCTTGATCTAAGATAACAAATACTCATTAATCTTCGCGAGGTAATTCAATGATTCCTTATCCCCATGCAATTACTGACGACTTATCCTTTCATAAATCCCTCAACAATCAAAACCACTTCATAATCCTTTAAACGACTCCTTTACTGATTCCACTTGATCTGATGCTACACATTATAACCATTCATATATGATATTCATCTTTTTCATACCACGCCAAAAGATAACATACATAGAACGAGATCTTCTTATTTCCATTCTTATAAGTAACCATCCATCTGATTCTTATTAACCCAACAGAACTCTTTCATCTGTCACCCCCCACTGCGCAACTCAAATTCTAACAGTAGAACACCATGGATTCTTAAGCATTACTAGGTCGCTAACATTATGCGGAGAAACACACTTGTCCACCGAGGTTCTTATTAACCAACGGTACAAGAAACTTACTGACGTCTAATGGTAGAACAATTTCTTTGCCAACACACAATGTTATAACATCTGTCCAATACTCTCCTAATGATAAAAGTATAGGAGTTACACCGTTACAACCATAACATATACAACTCCAATCCATTTTAAGCTAGAAATAATATATCCAAAATAGTTTAACAACTTCCGCTTCTGGTTACCACATTCCAAATTGATTCTCCTTACGGTTCCGACTTACTCAAGGTTCTTTGTTTATACAAGATCTCAATCAATCATACGTAACACCATGATTACACACCGAAATATTCCTTGCAAGATCAATACTTCATGAGTATTTTCCAACTTTGTCCTTACGACTCACAACGGTAATACACCTAAGACCTTCTCATACTCCACACAGTTCACAACATGACTTCCCCAAAGTCAACTCCCTTGTCGTCTGAACAAATGGTGAACTATGTAACACCTTTCCACAAGTTCCGATTTCAAAACACAAATCCATCATTCATCTACTTACTATCCAGTTTTTCATTCACACAATACTCTCCACTCAGAGAAACATAAAGTAACAAAATTTAGATGATGGTTCCTAAGGGATTTCACAAGTTACACACACGTTAATCGATTAACCATCCGAGCTAATTGGTTAACTCCTCAAAATTCAAGGCAAAACACCATCCTTGCTCGTGTTAATCGGTTAAACCCATTGCGTTAGTTGGTTAACACTGCTGCAGAATCTAAAAACCAGTTTCCTCTTAATTCAAAGCCATCCCTACTCAAACCATCAATCTGATTTGTTTTATCTTGGAATATCATTCTCAACTCGCGGCTTCTTAACTTATATTACATTCACTAACCATGATCCACTCAAGGTAAAACCGACGAAGTCGACGACACACTCCAACCAAGTGACAAGGCAAAATTCCAATTCTGACGTGGTCACACTGCAAAACTTCAGCGGGATAGTTCATTTTCTGTTCAAACAACTACACTAGCGGGAAGTCAATGATGACAACATCCTAGGGTTTTAACCAAAATTCATACTTGATTCGTCCACAAGCAAAACCCAACATGTAAGCATTACACGGTACCACAAAGCGATGGACATAACATGTCGAGCATACAACCTTGTTCTCTCACTTGAATTTCCTTGGAGAGAAATAATACAACAACTTTCTTAGTCCAACAAAAGGTAGATTCCGAATATTCCGATTATTCACAAATACAGAAGTTTCTCTATACTTGAAAATAAATCGGGGCAATACATCCTCTTGAAGAACCTTTCCATCACTACGTACATATTAACCGGGATTTATTACCCTTCACTATCCATTGCACATCACACTTACACCAAATTACTTAATGGAAGATTCGCAACCGACAATTCTCATCAACTATGTACAAAACCCTTCCGGTATAAATCGTTCCATGATTTACACTTAGTCCGTAATAAGTCCTGATTTACTTCTCGTTGTTTTACCACAATCTTACTTCTTAAAATACAATATTCATTGTTCCACAAGGTACGTCCCTTCACTCTTGTCTCAAGAATAAGAATCCACATGTACCCTTGTGACCACGGTGCTACTACTACGCTTGTTCTTAATACCAAAGTGTAACTTTTCTCACTCCACATCATACTACTAGGGTCCTCACAGGTGAGCCATCCGTGATTACACTTCCTTAATTTTAGATTTAACAACATCTTAATAATTCTATCACACATTCGTCCCAAAATACGTTCCTTTTTCACTTCCTCATAACATACCATTGATACCATTTTCTACATCATGCTTACTTTCGCTCTCCATTGTAATCCTCTTAGGTAGGGGTGTTCATTGGTTCGGGCAAATCCGAACCAAACTGAAATCCAAACCAAACCATGGTGTTTGGGTCGGGCATTTTTTTAGTTCGGGCATTAACCAAATCAAACCAATGAAACCCGATGTTAATTGGTTCGGGCAACGGATTTTCAAAATTCTACCCGCAAGCCCGTCTACCCGAACCAATCATATTTATTCATATAATTTATATCATTATAATGGAAACTAGTATAAGATATTCAACTTTAAAAAGGAAAAAAATTAAAACATATTTGTGACATTCACAATCCATAGGAAAATAAGAAAATACATTAAAAAATACTATATTATCATAGAAAATTAGTTGATGTAAATTAGAAAATTTTAAAAATATTTTTGGATATTTGTTTCTAATGTATCCGATCAATCCAACCCAAACCAACCCGTTATTTCTCAGTTTGGTTCGGTTTGGGTTTCATAGAAAAAATGTGAAAATCCAATCCAAACCAATCCATAAATTTTTTATCGGTTTGGGTATCGAATTCACTCAAAACCGAACCAAACCGACCCGCGAACGCCCCTACTCTTAGGTCCAAATATAAAACCATCTTACTAAGATTCCGTTAAATCCAAGGTACTTACACAGTTTCTTAACACAAACTTCTTCTGGTCCGTATCACTACACTTTCTGTTACTAAATAAAGTCCAAACTTTCTCCGACACATTACCTTATATTGTTCCTTGGGTAATTTAACATTTCCAATTTCCAAATTGGTCTCTCATCGAATACAGAAAATCCCAATGTAATATCTCGAACTTAATCTCTCTACATAACTGAATATACGCAATTCACCACCCACTCTTCGTCCGACACATACTTGTTTCACTTGAAGCATGTAAACACATCCTTTTGTTCCTTCACACACTTCTCCACTACTTTAGGTTCCCATAGAACCCGAACTTCCTTAACTCTCAACTTTTTGCCAGTTGCAAGACATTGTTCCGAACACGTTTCCTAAGGTACTCTCGTCCATTCAAGGTACCATAACGACCTTAGAAACTGAAGCACCAATTACTATCTCACTTCCGGACCTTACGTCAAACGTTCCACAAAACAACTTTTCTTTTTCACGGAATGAGATTACTTGAGATCCTTATCCGTACTAGTGGTCAATCCAACTCTACTAGCGATTTTACAAACTCCTCAATACCCCGGCCAATCGTCCAATAGAGATCCCTAACTTTCAGACTCCATCAATTCCAAAGGATTGCTTGAACAACACACCACTCTTTAATTTCCATGCTACCCAAGCACAACTTCTACTAAAACCTCACTGAGCTGACCAAAACTCCTTACTACTAACTCTTGGCTTGAGCCTACCCTCACAGCACAAGTTTTGACAACACTTCGGAGTCCTCGTGGTCGCTCAACCATGATTCTACCTATCACATACATAGTATTAGGTTGATCAGGCCCAACACTAGATAGTGTGATGTTAAGATTCATGCTGGCAAGACACACTTAAGAGGCATGAATATATTTACTTATGATGTTTCAAGGCTAGGTCGAGGATACGACCTGCTCTGATACCAACTGTAATGCCCTGTACAATATTTATCTAGAATAATACCATACAAGTGTTTTATTTGATACTGACATGATCATAAGTGCCTAATGGCATAATTCACATGCTTGACCATTTCTAATACATAAATACAACATATGGTACAAGGTATGGAAATTAGCCAAAACAATAAAAATCTAAGAATAAGGTACAATATTCCTCATTGTACAAGAAAATAATAATACACAGTGGAATAAGCTCAACTAAGCTTCTCTTGAAACATCCAAGCATAGCTCCACTTGTAAATCATACCTACAATCGCTTCCTGAAAAACAATCAACAATAATGGGGTGAGATATACATCTCAGTGAGTTCCCTATCTTATGGATTCTCTCGGCTTTACAAGGTTCTATCAATCCTAACTCAAGTCAAAGGGAAGGGAAATGACTTTGAGTTCAAAATCTCAACTCTCACACTATATGGAAACATGTCCATGAGTTCATTAACTTAAAATATCACTAATCGATAACCTTACCAAGGCATCTCCTTTTCCCGTCCGCTTCTACGTCTAGAAGGCGACCCGGGTCATAGATCCTCATAACTTACTTGACATAAGAATTGGATTCGGGATCATCGGCCTGTTAACCATGAACCGTCACTTCTCATGGCCTGTTAACCATCTCAAGTCTTTTTCCGTATAGGCTCCATTCATACTACACGCGCGAATCAAACCTGCCAAGTAATTATGCATACGTTCCAAAGGAGTCCGAGACTCATGAAACTGCAACTCAGGGGGACGGTTACGATTACATGATTACTCACACGAGCGTGATTGTATTCGACAATCACAAGGCCACATTCGCCTTAAGGCCCATTCGCCTTTTCACCTATACTAGGTTCACACATGTTCCATACTAGTGTTTCACTCTCATCTAGACCATTACTCGGCAAGGATGCACCTTTCTACATTACATACCCGAGCATCGCCATCTAGAGTTTTCTATCAATTTCTACTCACATTACTAGATTCTAATATAGTTTCATGTTGAGGTTTCCCCACTCTTCCTATTCCATTTTCATTTTATCATCCATATTCACTCACAATCATGTTTAATCAACAATAGGATAAGCAAAGCATATTACAATTGCACAATAGAATTACATATGATAATTCAACATAAATATACCACTTTTGGATTTCCTCCGATTATTTAGTCGGGCAAACAAACATATATTTTTCACTCTCATCATATAGAATATTCTCATAGATTTCTATCGGTACCAAGAACGCTTAAATCGGGTTGACGAATCGAAAGTTATGGATTTTTAAAATAAAAAGAATTTATTTTAAAACTCCCAGGAGCGCCCGGCGCTCATGGCTTTGCCCGGCGGTGCTCCCTGCGCCTGCTACTTCGCTCGGCAAAGCAGCGGTATAAACCCCAACTCAAAATCAAAAGTTACAGAAGCAAAACATGCTGCGCCCCTTGGATTTCGCCCGGCGGAGGAGCGGCGAAGCCTGCGTCGCCCGGCGCTCAAAGCGCCGCCCGGCGGTGCGTACCAGAACCAATATTTCTCAGCTGCGTTTCTTAGGGTTCCAAGGCCTCAAAATTCATCCTTTCCAAACCAAATAATTTCCAAACAACAAAAACAAGTATCATCAATGATCATATGCATATTACGACTATACTACGCAATTTATATCGATTTTCATCTGTTAGATTCTTTGATTTAGAGAACTTAATCATTTTCTCACAATATCAAACCTATCTCTAGAACTCAAGAAACTCTACAACTAAAGTCTCTATCTAGAACCCACCTGGAAAATCGAAGAGGAGGTTAAAGGAGATGATGAATCGATGAAGAGATGGTGAAGATCCAAGCTTCTTCTTCCTTATGCTTTTCTCTCTTCTTTCTCTGTTTTCCTCTTTCTCTTCTTTCTCCAACTTTCTATTTTTCTTCTTCTTTACTAACTTTTCCTTCTTTCTCTTTCCACTATATATATATATATATATATATATATATATATATATATATATATATATATATAACTCTTATAATATAATATTAATAAAACAGGGTAAAATATTTCCAATTGATATTTTATCGTCTCACACCAATTGATCATTATTAGAGTTACTTTAAAATCTTCTCTTAAACTAATAATTATTGATCTGTCTCTTTTATTAAATAATTGATCTCTTGAGAGCTCGTTAGTTGCTCTATTAATCCTAAATGTCAATACTTAAAGCACTTAGAGGATTCCATTAATCCAATTATCCAAAGATAGAGTACACAAAAGCACATCTGATCTCATCTGATATCCGATTGACTATTTAAATAATATGGGGTATTACACTTATGGTATCCTTTTAGCAGCGCTTTCCATAAAGCGCTTTCTAAAGTGCACCTGCCTTAGCCATTAGCAGCGCTTTTCAAAAGCGCTTTCGTAGGACCCCCATATAGCAGCGCTTTTTTCCTTCATCTTTTTTTGTTTTTAATGAAACTTATAGCAACACTTCTGGGAAAAAGAGTTGTCTTTGTAGTGCTGGCAAAACACAATTTTGGCGTAGTGTTTTCTGCCTTCGTTTCTGTTTTTTCATTAAACCACCAATAGTTATTAGGATAAATACATGAAAGAATAGGGTTGTGATCTGTTATGGACCATCCAGAAGGCCAAATTGACTAAGGGGTAATTAACCAAGGCCCAATCCATCTAAAATCAGTTCTACTCGACCCCAATATATAAAAATAGTTCACGCATTATGAGAAGGCATACAATCTCTAATCTCTAATTTCACATTACTCATCTTGATTTTTGAACTGACCTGGGCATTGAAGTGCTAACCATGCATGTCCATCCCAGACCTCTGTAAAAGAGATTGAAATCATCGTTCGATATCAACACTTATCTACCTCTAATTATTTCCAGTCCCTTCATGACGCTAGAACATTTATTTATGGTTTTGAACAGAATAGTGGCGCTGTATATGGAAATCGACATATAATTCCCAGTAACTTCCACCTTCTGGTTGATCTTGATCTAAAAATTAGATCTATAACCGCAACAGGAGGAACAAAGATGATAATTATGATAGCTATGGATGGAATCCTTAACGCATTCTCAAAATTTGTCATTTATAATATGTTACTAATTGACGAGTTCCATGGTATCATGTCATCTTACACTTGTCCTTTATCGGACCTCTCCAAACTCGTAACTGACACTAAAACTCGGATAAGAATAGATCGATTGAAGTTAGGATTTCAAGATCGTGACAATATCAATGGAATTACAAACTATGATCTACCTATGATTCTTGCGATCAACATTGTTGATGACCCGGATTCCTCATGGACAACAAAAGTTTGTGTAACATCCTCTATTCATATACGATGGACTTGATAGGAATCCACCAGAAAGATCTAAATCCATATGCTTGAGGAGATCTACTTGCATTCCACAATTCGATCACTCATCCTTAGGGATCTATGGATCTGACATGGACTGTGGAAGAGGGAGATTGCAAGAGGAAGGTGGTCCTCAATTTCGTAATATTGTCATGCAGAATCGCCTACAGAGGTATCCTAGAGAGATCCTTCCTAGCAAGACTGGACATAGTAACCTCTATAGACCATTTGAAAGGAACATATCAAAATGAGGAAGGAAGACCGGTTGTGGAAACTATCAATCTAGATGAATCTAAATGAATCAAAGAAGTTATCCAAATAGGTTTTTGAGTGTCGACCACGACCTCAGAAGCGGAGATAAGAGGGAATCTAACAGTCCTACGGGGTTCGACCTGGATGCTTGAGAGGAAGAGGTTTGGCTAGTTCCAGATGGAGATTTTGAGACCATTCAACTTGGGGAAGACTCCGTTAGATTACTTAAAATAGGCATCAGCCTCCCCTTAAAAGCAAGAGGCGCGTTGATTGAATGCCTCACGGATAACACCACCCTTTTTGAAATAACACCGCATGATATGTCAGACATTGATCCTAGCGTAGCATGCCACCACCAAAATATGGATGCAAAGGCTCGTTATGTTTCCCAGCGTTGGAAGAGACAATCTCCTAAGAAGTTCGAGGCCACTACAAGCACGGTCAAAAGCCTATTACACGCCTGGTTTGTTTTTAAGCCAAATATATTAAGTGGTTTTTCAATGTTGTGTCAGTGAAAAGTCCTCCAAGAAATGAAGTATGTGCGTCGACTATACAGATATTAATAGGGCTTTTCTGAAATATTCTTATTCGCTCCCAAACATTGATAAATTGGTAGACAATTTTGCAGGGTACCAATTACTTTTGTTCATGGATGCTTATTTAGGGTATAATAAGATACCTATGTACGGACCTGACCAGGTAAAAACTGTCTTTATAAAAGAGAAAGCAAACTATCAATATAATGTCATGCCTTTGGCTTGAAAAATGTTGGCGCGGCCTACAAAAGAATGATGAGTAAGATCTTCTAATAAGAAGTAGGGGATATGTTGGAAGTCTATATGGATGATATGATCGTAAAATCCTACCAAGAGGAGCTTCACTCTCAACACCTTCAACGGGGTGTTCAGTAGAGTCTTCATTATAATATGTGCCCTAACTCGAAAAAAATGTACTTTGGGGGTGAAGGCGGGAAAATTCTTGGGTTTTCTATTTTATCGAGCGGGGGATCAAAGCAAACCCCGACAAATGTGAGGTGGTAATTCATATGAGCTCGTCGACTTCAAAGAAGGAAGTTCAAAGGTTAAAGGATATGTTATATGGTTTGAATAGATTTATTTCAAAGTCTGCACAACACACTTTTCCTTTTTATTGATTGCTGAAGAAGAAAATTGATTTCGAGTGGACAATTAGATGCGAGGAAGAATTTAGATCTTTTGAAGAAAACTTTGGCTACACCCGCGTTACTCAACAGACCATCTTCGGGGGAAGTTTTGTACTTATACTTAGTTGTTTCTAAAGAAGTTATTAGTGTTGTATTTATAATAGAATCCGACGAAAACTAGAAATCGGTGTACTTCATTTCAAAAGCGTTAGCAGTGGCAGAAATGCGATACCAACAGATCAATAAGGCAGCCCTAGCGTTATTTATAGCATCTCGCAAACTGCGACGGTATTTCCTTAAACTCTCTATTGTAGTATAGATGAAGATGCCCCTAAAACAAGTGATTTACCGACCGGACATGGTTGGATGATTGACAAAGTGGGCCACTGAGTTATCTGAATTTAAAAATATCCTTTGAAGTAAGGAAAGCCTTGAAATCCCAAGTATTCTCCAACCTTCTTAGAGAAGGTGACTCTCGTATCCCTGGATGAAGATCGGGGCACAAGTGTTCTTCGTCGATGGATGATAAAATAGTAGAGGAAGGGATGATTTCTCGGCAAGTGTATCGATATTGTCGCAATAATAAATAAGATTGAATCCACAAGGACTGTATTCGAAACAAGACAAATTTGTGCAATGTAAAGAAAAATAGTAAAATGGGGGGGGGGGGGGGGGGGGGGGGGGGGGGTTTGCAATGCGAAAAATAAAATAAGAGTTTTAAAATAGAATTACGAAAGCGGTTAGGTTGTGTATTTAATCCCCTGTCTCTAAATCGTTGATGTTTGATGCTTTGTATGAATGATCCTATTGGGTGGTGTCTTAAATATGTAATTATTTGTGTTAAGAATGTATGTGTATTCGACAGAGCCAAATTCGTATGTACTCGATAGAGTTGAACATAGTTTCTAGTAGTTTATTCTACATGTATTAGATAGAAAGTCGAATACAACAAGTAGTAGTCGAAGTTGTGCGTACTCGATAGGTAGTCGTATACATTTAGTATTAAGTCAAAGTTAGAAATTCGAATGCATGTTGTAATAAGTTGAGGGATTTATTTTGAGAACTACTTGATGTGCAAGTAATCTCATTATAAATTGGAAGAGTCCTTTGTACTTGTCGTGAGAGTCAATTAATACATTCTTCTTCTCTTCTCCAAAAACCTATATTCTCTCTCTTCTTTTTGCTCTTTCAAACTATCTCCCTCTCTTCAAATCTTTGTGCAGGAAAATCGTCTTGCAACCAAAGTATGGTTGAATCACTCGAGTGAAGAGTGGGTAACGAGGATCTTGAATCAATCAAGAAAGTGATTGAATTATGTTATGTCAAGATCAATTCCAACAATAGTATTATGAGTATAAATTACTTTTAATTTTAGGAGAAGAAACATTAAATTTAATAAAAGTGTTTGGATGTAACCTATTCATTGGTTAAGAAATATTACATTATAATAAAAGATACTGACAAATTTAGAATGATTTTTTCAATTTCCACTTGAAACACACAAAATAGTGATAATTGTAATTGTCTTTGGTTCATCTGATTATTTATCATTTAATGGTTTTATAATGTTTAGAATATTTTATTTGAACTTTAGTATGTTTTTGAATATTTTAAACATTGAATATTTGTGTTAGTTACGAATGAACAAGTTTTTTTTAATGAAATTTACTCAAAACTATTTTTACTAAAATAAATTATCTAACTTAATATGAGCTTTATAAGTTCTTAAGAGTAAAAAAAGTTAATTAGTACTAAAATCTATCCTCCTTTCTTGTGAATCATACATAATTTTAATTGAAAAAAAATATTTATTTTATATCAAACATATATTTAATTAAAATTTATTATCTCGTTTGCCCTCATTTACCTTCTCCACACATCTTCTTCATTGAACCAAACTGTTCGAAAGGGTGAAATTCAGACCACTAGGTAACTTTAGTAAAAAAACTCATTTAGACCTCGTTCCTGGTGGATTTATGTTTTTTGTTTTGAATTTTTCAAAAAACAAAAGTAGTTTCTATTTTGAGTTTTAAAATAAGTTTGATTTTCATTTCGGAGTAATGGTTGATGGTGGTTAAAGTTATTGAACCAAATATGGTTTGGAGAACAATCACCTCTAATTGTAGATTTTTTTTATGATAACAATATAATTCATAACAATTGGTACTCTAATTTGATTGTTTTCATGTGTAGATTAATTTTAAATCATCTACAAAAAATAAATCCATAATTGTTTGCAGGAGTAAATGATCATTTGTGCCAGAAATCAACAAGTTTGACCACCTAGACTTCAAGTCCAAATGATGATTTGCAAATAGTTGATGAAAATTATCATTTGCATCATATTCAACACGAATGACTCAATCATCACATGTACTCCTTTATAAGATATGGTAATATGCCCTTAAACAATGAGAATTATCATTTATGCTTAAGTTAATAAGGTTGACCATACGCTACAAGACTAATACTACCTTCTAAACCTCAAAGCAAGTAAAAAGGTATCAGTTACACCACTGTGACCCTACAATTTTGATCACTTAATTTTTTTTTATATGCTGTTGCATGTCTATTTGCATGTTTGTTGCATGTAGCATGTCTATATTCGTGTTATGTATTCGATATATGATGTTGTATATTCTTCTTAGCTATTTATCTCTTGTATTCATCTGGAATTTTTTTTGTTGCTGATATTTGACGTTTAGACTCATTGCTATCTATCTCTTTTTGATCTTTTCAAAGGGAAATAAGTTGTAATGTGAGTCTAGAATTATTTTATGTGTTGTATGTTATTATGTGTGCACAATGTTTCAGGGGGAGCACAAGCATTTGTTTACTTTGGCTCAAAGTCGACTTATTTACAAGTGAAAGCTTGTTAGGGGAAAATCCCAATACATATTTGTTGCTTTTCTCTTAATCCCTCATTTCATTAAAAAAATTTATTGAGTCTCCTCTTTAATTGTACATCTTTTGATTAAGTTTTGAATCCAATCATTTTAGCATGCATAATTCAAGTGTTTGCATTTGAGTAAGATCATTATGTTTTAAGTCAATTGATTGATTTAATGGAACAAGAACCATATTTTATGTTCGTTCAAGTTATGTGAGAAGTAGAATCTCAAATTATTTTGAAAAACTTGAAAAATTAATTTTACATGTGTTTGACTTGAATCACTCACAAATCATAACTCGAATCAAATCAAACAGCGGAAAACAAGAAGGATTTTTGTATATGTGACTCGAATTACAACTTTCAATTGATTCGAATCATGCAACATTGTGACTCGAATCATAAGTTGCACATGATTCAAATCACACAAGTTCCTGTTAGCCTATGCCCAATTTGATTCAATTCACCACTTACACATGACGCGAATCACACATTTTCTCACATTTTCCTATTGGTCACTATCCAATATGATTAGAATCATAGCTCGAATCATGACCTTTCGTCACTCGAATCATAGTTATAACTTGACTTGAATCATATAAAAATGGGTCACTTTTTTTATGATGATCTTGTTCTACTTTACTTGTTCACTTTTCTCAAATGAACAAATGCTCTTGACTCAAATCTAACAATCATTTTACATATATTTTTGTGGTTAATATCCATCACCTATAAATCTTTTGTCACCTCATATTTTTCAACCTGAAACGTATGTAACCACGTGATAACAACTTCCATTTTTGAAAACTTAAATCACTAGCAATTGAAATTCTTTCATATTCAACCTCATGTTTTGGATTCAAATCTTGATTGAAAAGATTTGTAATTATTGAGGAAGATTTCTATTATAACTAATGTTTCTTTGAAGGATGTGTAAATATTTTCAGTAGTTGTGATTGGTGTTGGGTGAGAATATGAAGACAAAAAAGTCTAGACAGGGGTGGTTGAATAAAGCTTTTCCCTTAAAGAAAATTTCAAAAAAAATTAGGTCCCAGAAACGAAATCAAAGATTTAAAAAAAAACTGGGAAGCAAACCAATAATAAGAGAGCTTGGAAGCATCTCGATGAATTAAACATAGTGAAATAATACATGGTGTCACTAAGGACTTGATTGATTATAATGCAGTTCAATCACAAAATAAACAAAGGCGCTTTAAAAAAGAGATTTAAAATCTCTTAACATAGATGTTCGTTCAAAATATAATTAACTTTATGATAATCCAATAAGATTGATGCATCGCAGATCGAAGCTAATACATTAAATCTCTATAAGCATTGTCTAAATTATATGACATACAATCGATGCAATAATGCACTAATGCAATGGAAATATTAATGGATACCAGAATATTTAAAGTAGAAAAGGGAAGAAGAAAATATACACGAAGATATATAGTTGTTCGGCATTCATCCTCTCTTTGCCTACTCCATTCTTTAACGGTGTTAATGAACCATTGGGAAATAATCATGATCTTTCACTATTTTAATAAGTTTGATACAAGCATTTTGATTGCAATGAACTATCACACGATAATTCTCTCTGTTGATGCAGACACTCAGACTGCTAACAAAAATAAGATCTCTAAAGATCATGATCCAATAACCTTGCTATCCACAAGAACTTGCTCCAAGTATTTGTGTGTGGCAATCCACCTGATTCTACCAATTTCTTGTCTGAGCGATTGCCATTAGCTAAACATTGGTTGGGCAACTCCCAAATTTTTTTGCAAGCAATCTTTCTCCAACTCTGTAACGACCCAGTTTTCATGTGCGTTTTATTTAATCGAGTCGTTTGATTATTATATTATTATTTTATTTTATTTTCGACTTTTATCTGAAAATATGTTATTTTTCAATGTTGTAGTATTTTATCGGGTTTTGGGAACGTTTGTGAGATATTTGAGTGTTGGGGTATTTTGGACATTTCATAATATTTTGTTAAGTTAGAATAGAAAGGGAATTAGGAAGAGAGAAAAAGAGAAAGAAAGAAAAGGAAAAGAAAGAAAAAGAGGAGAAAAGAGAAGAAGAAGGGAAATAGTGAGGAAACTTGGGAAATCAAAGAAAAATCAACTTCTAGAATCGATTTAATCGGGTAAGGGTGCGAAACTCAATTATTGTATGATTGTGTATGATTATGTATGTATATTTGTGATGTTTGTTGGATTGAAATGAAGAAATTTAGTAAAACCCATTTTTGGTAAAATTGATTAGAAAGTGAGTAAATGTGTTGAAAATCATGTGTTAAGTGTTCATTCTTGTTGATACATGATAGATACTTGTTATTGGACATTGTATTGGCAATTTTCTGGTGTGTAGGTAAGATTTGGGGTGTTTTTGGGTGGAACCCGTATGAAAAATTATGCAGAAGAATTTTTCTGAGATTTCCAGGTCATACGCGTATGGGGCATGTTCATACGCGTATGAACCTTGGCAATACGCGTATGGTGGGCGAGCCATAGGGCCAATACGCGTATGGGTCGCTTGTTTCCTCGGCCATCTGCCCATTTGCGTATGGTACGCGTGGCATTGTAGGGCATTACGCGTATGGGTTTGGTCATTACGCGTACGGACATTTACACGTGAACTTTGGGAAAAATGAGTCTCTGCTCATACGCGTATGGATCATGGTGGTACGCGTATGAACAGGACTTTTGCAAAATGGGACTTTTCAAAATATCGTTTTTCGTTTTCTTTCGTAACTTGAGTTCCATTTGTCCGATTTTTACATTCTTGGTATCGTTGCGTAGCTATTGAGCTGTACTTTCTTGTTATGATGATTTTGGAATTGTTAGCCGATTTAATTATGTCGAAAAATCGGGAATAGTGTTGGTTGTCGACTTTTGTCGTTATAATTGTGCGTAATTGATGTGTATTATGCAAAGTGCTATTGTGCGACGCAAATGTATGTGTTTAGATGATGTTGTGACGAGTTGTGGTCGTATGGCAATTAAATGCATTGTTTTGGGCATAAGTGCAAAGTGTGATTTTATCGATGTAAATGAATATGTGTGTGTGTGCATATTAAATGTTATGGGTCTTTGTATGCCAAGCATCATGATATGCATTGTGGAAACGTCCTGAGTGACGGTTTGGATTCCAGAGGGAATTCGCTATAACTTCGTGTGCCCATGTGGGGTGTGAGCGATGATTATAGACGATCGTGTGCCCATGTGGGGTGTGAGCGATCGGATCGTGTGCCAGTGTGGGGTGTGAGCGATCCATAAACCCCGTGTGCCCGTGTGGGGTGTGAGCGGTGGGGAACATCGTAGGCCCAACGGGGAGTTACAGTGATGTAACGAGCGATGATTCCAGCAGAGTTCCTGAGTGAGCTAGTGATGAGAAACAATGGAAGTCGGTACCCGCATGCACATATGCATAGAGTCGTTACGTCGGTCTCTTGCATTTGCATAAATCATTATGATTGTTTGATGTGTGGAAGTATGGATGGAATTTATATATAGATATGTGTTGGTGATGGACATATGAATTATTCCTTGTATTGCCTTGTGTATGATTTATGGCGTGAGTTGTGGTGAGAAACGTATACATGTGTGTATTTTCGTGTTATATATAATTGTATGAAATTATATTATGGTTGTTTTTCTCACCCTTCTGTTGTGTTATAATGCTCTATGAGGCATTGCAGATTAGAGTTGCTGGAGTTATTTTTGTGAAACTTTACGTCTTCATTCTTTTGTCGGTCGGCTCTGATATGTGACACCGGGTAGTTAGGGTGGCCGTTTGTGATATTTGTATATTATGTATATGTATATCTTTTGGCTTGTGCATGTACAACTTGATGTATGACAAACTTTTCATGATATATATATATGTATGTTATTCAGTTTTAGATTTTCCGTTTTTATTCTAAATTCTGAAATGTGGGTGTAAGGAACTGAGTTCCTCTGTTGATTGCTACCCCACTGTTGCATATCTTTATGAGCAGGTGTTGTATGAATTATTTCAATTTGATGTGACCCCTCAGTCTATGCCATAATAATTTAGATATACTCTGACGAAATTTTGAATTTACTTTTACTGCTTTTTATTAATTGGGGGTATAGATTGGGGGTGTTACATTAAGTGGTATCAGAGCCAGTTTGTGTCAGTCCGTGTCAGTTGTGTCAGTCCTTGTTGGTCGTTGTGGTTGGATGAGCTGTTTGTTTAACCATAGTTTCTGTTATTGGAAATGAACAGAATATGGCTGGTAGGAATGATGCTGCTTTGGCTGCGGCTATGCAAGCTATGGCTCGTGCTGTGCAGGGTGCACCTAATGCTGCAGGTAATGATGAGTTCAGGAAGAACAAACCGCATGTCTTCAAGGGAAGATATGATCCGGATGGTGCATAGATTTGGTTGAAAGAGATTGAAAGGATCTTCCGAGTGATGGATTGTGATGAAGACCAGAAGGTGAGACTGGGTACTCACATGTTATTGGAAGAAGCTGATGATTGGTGGGTTAGTACTCGACGTGTGTTGGAAGCTGCAGAAGAGGAAGAAATTACTTGGGAAGTTTTTAGCCTGGAGTTCTTGAGGAGGTATTTTCCTGAAGATGTGAGGGGAAAAAAGGAAACTGAGTTCTTGGAGCTAAAGCAAGGTAATATGTCTGTTGTCGATTATACTGCTAAGTTTGTGGAACTTGTGCAGTTTTATCCTCATTATGTTGAAGCGACTGCTAAATTCTCTAAGTGTGTGAAGTATGAGAATGGCTTGCGTCCTGAGATAAAGCAGGCAATTGGATATCAGAGGATTCGGAGGTTTTCTGATTTGGTAGATTGTTGTAGGATTTATGAAGAGGACAGTAAGGCTCGTTCTACTCACTACAAGAGTGTGAGCGAGAGGAGAGGGAAACAACAGTTCCGTGGTGGTCCATATGTGACACCAGCTGATAAAGGTAAACAAAGAGGAAATTTTGAGAAAAGGTCAGGTGGAGGAGGAATGTCTGGTCCTATGAGGTGTTATAAATGTGGTGAGTTGGGGCATCGTCAGTTTGAGTGTAGGAAAGATTTGAGAAAGTGTACTAATTGTGGAGGTGTAGGACATGTTGCTACTGATTGTGCAAGGAAGAATGTGGTGAAATGTTATAAATGTGGTGAACCTGGGCATATTAGTACGAAGTGTCCGAAACCGAAGCAAGCTCCAGCTGGTGGAAAAGTGTTTGCATTATCGGGGACTCAGACTTCGAGTGCAGATCGTCTGATTCGAGGTACTTGTTTTATTAATAGTACTCATTTGATTGCTATTATTGATACTGGAGCGACTCATTCGTTTATTTCGTCTGAGTGCGCGAAGCGTTTGAATCTTGTGTTGTCTGTGATGGGTGGTGAAATGGTTATTGATACTCCAGTAATGGGGTCAGTAACTACTTCTTTGGTTTGTCTAAGATGTCCTTTGACCATTTATGGTAAAGACTTTGAAATGGATTTGGTGTGTTTAACGTTGGAGGGTTTAGATGTGGTTTTGGGAATGAATTGGTTGCAATTCAATAGGGTTCACATTGATTGTTATCATAAGCTGGTAAGGTTTCCTTCTCTTGAGGAAGACGAAGACTCGAGTTTCTTATCTACCAAAGAGTTGAAGAAACTTTTGGCGGATGAAGCTCAATTGTTTGGTTTGTTTGCATCTTTAACTGTGGATAGTCAAGTTTCACTTGAGGTGTTTCCTGTTGTGTGTGAATTTCCAGAAGTGTTTCCTGAGGATATTTCAGACTTGTCGCCGGAGAGAGAGGTGGAGTTTTCTATAGATCTAGTTCCTGGTACTAGACCTGTTTATATGGCACCTTATCGTATGTCGGCATCGGAGTTGGTGGAGTTAAAGAAACAGTTGAATGAGTTATTGGAAAAGAGGTTCGTGAGACCAAGTGTTTCTCCTTGGGGTGCTCCAGTTTTATTGGTGAAAAAGAAGGATGGGAGTATGAGGTTATGTATTGATTATCGCCAGTTGAATAAGGTGACGATCAAGAATAAGTATCCTCTTCCAAGGATTGATGATCTGATGGATCAGTTAGTTGGTGCGTGTGTGTTCAGTAAGATTGACTTGAGGTCAGGGTATCATCAGATAAGGGTGAAGGAAGAAGACATTCAGAAAACGGCTTTTAGGACACGATACGGTCATTATGAATATTCTGTGATGTCGTTCGGGGTTTCTAATGCGCCAAGTGTGTTTATGAAATACATGAATCGTATTTTTCGCGAGCATCTGGATCGTCTTATCGTGGTGTTTATTGATGATATCTTAATTTATTCTAAGTCTCGGGAGGAGCATGCAGAACATTTGCGTATTGTTTTGCAGGTTTTGAAGGAGAGGAAGCTTTTTGCTAAATTGTCCAAGTGTGAATTCTGGTTATCGGAAGTAAGTTTTCTTGGACACGTAATTTCAGGTAATGGTATTGTTGTGGATCCATCTAAAGTAGAAGAAGTTCTACAATGGGAGGCTCCGAGATCCGTTACTGAAATTCGAAGCTTTTTGGGTTTGGCTGGTTATTATCGCAGGTTTATTGAAGGTTTTTCGAAGCTAGCACTTCCTTTGACCCAGTTGACTTGTAAAGGGCAAGCGTTCATTTGGGATATTCGGTGTGAAGAGAGTTTTACTGAGCTGAAGAGAAGATTGACGACAGCTCTGATCTTGATTTTTCCGAATCCTAATGAACCCTTCGTGGTTTATTGTGATGCTTCTTTGATTGGTCTAGGTGGTGTTCTGATGCGGGAAGGTAAGGTGGTGGCTTATGCTTCAAGGCAGTTAAGAGTTCATGAGAAGGATTATCCTACTCATGATGTTGAGTTAGCGGATGTGGTTTTCGTGTTGAAGATTTGGAGGCATTATCTCTACGGTGAAAGGTTTGAAGTCTTTAGTGATCATAAAAGTTTGAAATATTTATTTGATCAGAAAGAGCTAAATATGAGGCAACGTAGATGGTTAGAATTCTTGAAGGACTACGCTTTGGCTTGAATTACCATCCTGGTAAAGCTAATGTAGTAGCCGATGCATTGAGCCGAAAATCGTTACATATGTCCGCTTTAATGGTTAAGGAGTGGGAACTTTTGGAATCGTTTAGAGATTTGAGTTTGGTTTGTGAAGTGACGTCGGATAGCGTTAGGCTTGGTATGCTAACGATTACTAATGATTTTCTGATGACTGTCTGTGAGAAACAGAAGTTAGACGTGAAACTGGTGGATTTGATGTTGGTTGGAGGAAAAGATGCGAATAGTGATTTTCAAGTGGATATTAATGGTGTTTTGAGATTCCGAGGTAGGATTTGTATTCCAGATGATGCGGAGTTGAAAAAGATGATTTTGGAGGAAGGACGCCGGAGTAATTTGAGTATACATCCGGGAGGGAATAAGATGTACCAAGATTTGAAGAAGATTTTCTGGTGGTCTGGATTGAAAAGAGATGTGGCTCAGTTTGTTTATGCATGTTTGACTTGTCAGAAATCGAAGGTGGAACATCTGAGGCCTAGTGGTTTGTTACAACCGTTGGATATTCCGGAATGGAAATGGGATAGTATTTCCATGGATTTTGTAACAGGGTTACCGAATACTCAGCGAGGGCATAACGCTATTTGGGTGGTTGTTGATAGACTGACTAAATCGGTTCATTTTATTCCGATTGACATCAGTTTTACTTTGGAGAGGTTAGCAGAGATTTACATCAGTGTGATTGTGAAGTTGCATGGAGTTCCATTGAGTATTGTTTCTGATCGAGATCCTATATTTACATCGATATTTTGGGAAAGTTTACAGAAGGCTTTGGGTTCTAAATTGAGGTTGAGTTCGGCTTATCATCCGCGGATGGATGGTCAGACGGAGAGGACGATTCAGTCTTTGGAGGATTTGTTGAGAGCGTGTGTTTTGGAACAAGGTGGTGCGTGGGATAGTTATCTTGCATTGATTGAGTTTACGTATAATAACAGTTTCCATTCTAGTATTGGAATGGCACCGTTTGAAGCATTGTATGGACGAAGGTGTCGAACACCTTTGTGTTGGCACGAATCTGGTGAGAGAACGGTGGTTGGACCAGAGTTGGTGCAACAGACGACAGAGAAAGTGAAGTTTATTCGTGAGAAGATGAAAGCTTCTCAGAGTAGGCAAAAGAGTTATCATGATCGGAGACGGAAGGATCTTGAGTTCCAAGAGGGCGATCATGTATTTCTGAGGGTTACGCCGGTAACAGGTGTGGGTCATGCTTTGAAATCGAAGAAACTTACTTCTCGGTTTATTGGCCCTTACCAGATATCCGCGAGAGTGGGTGTTGTGGCTCATAGGGTGGCGTTGCCGCAGAATCTGTCGAATTTGCACGATGTGTTTCATGTTTCACAGCTTCAGAAGTATGTTCCGGATCTGTCGCATGTGATTCCGATGGATGAGGTTGAAGTAAGGGAGAACCTTACGGTCGAAGCATTACCAGTTAGGGTTTTGGATCGCGAAGTGAAGCGGATGCGGGGCAAAGAGATTGCACTGGTGAAAGTGGCGTGGGGCGGCGCTGCTGAGGGCAATTTGACTTGGGAGTTGGAGAGTCGGATGCGGGAGTCGTATCCAGAGTTGTTCATCTCAGGTAATATTTTCGAGGACGAAAATTTCTAAGTGGGGGAGAGTTGTAACGACCCAGTTTTCGTGTGCGTTCTATTTAATCGAGTCGTTTGATTATTATATTATTATTTTATTTTATTTTCGACTTTTATCTGAAAATATGTTATTTTTCAATGTTGTGGTATTTTATCGGGTTTTGGGAACATTTATGAGATATTTGAGTGTGGGGGTATTTTGGACATTTCATAATATTTTGTTAAGTTAGAATAGAAAGGGAATTAGGAAGAGAGAAAAAGAGAAAGAAATAAAAGGAAAAGAAAGAAAAAGAGGAGAAAAGAGAAGAAGAAGGGAAATAGTGAGGAAACTTGGAAAATCAAAGAAAAATCAACTTCTAGAATCGATTTAATCGGGTAAGGGTGCGAAACTCAATTATTGTATGATTGTGTATGATTATGTATGTATATTTGTGATGTTTGTTGGATTGAAATGAAGAAATTTAGTAAAACCCATTTTTGGTAAAATTGATTAGAAAGTGAGTAAATGTGTTGAAAATCATGTGTTAAGTGTTCATTCTTGTTGATACATGATAGATACTTGTTATTGGACATTGTATTGGCAATTTTCTGGTGTGTAGGTAAGATTTGGGGTGTTTTTGGGTGGAACCCGTATGAAAAATTAAGCAGAAGAATTTTTCTGAGATTTCCAGGTCATACGCGTATGGGGCATGTTCATACGCGTATGAACCTTGGCAATACGCGTATGGTGGGCGAGCCATAGGGCCAATACGCATATGGGTTGCTTGTTTCCTCGGCCATATGCCCATTTGCGTATGGTATGCGTAGTATTGCAGGCCATTACGCGTATGGGTTTGGTCATTACGCGTACGGACATTTACACGTGAACTTTGGGAAAAATGAGTCTCTGCTCATACGCGTATGGATCATGGTGGTACGCGTATGAACAGGACTTTTGCAAAATGGGACTTTTCAAAATATCATTTTTCGTTTTCTTTCGTAACTTGAGTTCCGTTTGTCTGATTTTTACATTCTTGGTATCGTTGCGTAGCTATTGAGCTGTACTTTCTTGTTATGATGATTTTGGAATTGTTAGCCGATTTAATTATGTTGAAAAATCGGGAATAGTGTCGGTTGTCGACTTTTGTCGTTATAATTGTGCGTAATTAACGTGTATTATGCAAAGTTCTATTGTGCGACGCAAATGTATGTGTTTAGATGATGTTGTGACGAGTTGTGACCGTATGGCAATTAAATGCATTGTTTTGGGCATAAGTGCAAAGTGTGATTTTATCGATGTAAATGAATATGTGTGTGTTTGCATATTAAATGTTATGGGTCTTTGTATGCCAAGCATCATGATATGCATTGTGGAAACGTCCTGAGTGACGGTTTGGATTCCAGAGGGAATTCGCTATAACTTCGTGTGCCCATGTGGGGTGTGAACGATGATTATAGACGATCGTGTGCCCGTGTGGGGTGTGAGCGATCGGATCGTGTGCCCGTGTGGGGTGTGAGCGATCCATAAACACCGTGTGCCCGTGTGGGGTATGAGCGGTGGGGAACATCGTAGGCCCGATGGGGAGTTACAGTGATGTAACGAGCGATGATTCTAGCAGAGTTCCTGAGTGAACTAGTGATGAGAAACAATGGAAGTCGGTACCGCATGTGCATATGCATAGAGTCGTTGCGTCGATCTCTTGCATTTGCATAAATCATTATAATTGTTTGATGTGTGGAAGTACGGATGGAATTGATATATAGATATGTGTTGGTGATGGACATATGAATTATTCCTTGTATTGCCTTGTGTATGATTTATGGCGTGAGTTATGGTGAGAAACGTATACATGTGTGTATTTTCGTGTTATATATAATTATATGCAATTATATTATGGTTGTTTTTCTCACCCTTCTGTTGTTTTATAATGCTCTATGAGGCATTGCAGATTAGAGTTGCTGGAGGTATTTTTGTGAAGCTTTGCGTCTTCATTCTTTTGTCGGTCGGCTCTGATATGTGACACCGGGTGGTTAGGGTGGCCGTTTGTGATATTTGTATATTATGTATATGTATATCTTTTGGCTTGTGCATGTACAACTTGATGTATGACAAACTTTTCATGATATATATATGTATGTTATTCAGTTTTAGATTTTCCGCTTTTATTCTAAATTCTGAAATGTGGGTGTAAGGAACTGAGTTCCTCTGTTGATTGCTACCCCACTGTTGCATATCTTTATGAGCAGGTGTTGTATGAATTATTTCAATTTGATGTGACCCCTCGGTCTATGCCATGATAATTTAGATATACTCTGACGAAATTTTGAATTTTCTTTTACTGCTTTTTATTAATTGGGGGTATAGATTGGGGGTGTTACAAACTCCACCAATGATGGATAACTTCTCACTCCTCCTTGCAGGTAGTTGATACTTTATCTCGCCAAAGTCTTCCTTAGGGTATTTGAACCTTTCTCCATGAGAGATACCAACAAAATTCAAAATTTATTCAAAAAATGATACCTGCACATGTAATAAACACAAACTTTACACAAAAACATTAGATACCTTAATGTACCACTACTTTCCCTCAACACTCAATCTTTTGATATGTAGGTCCGCAACAATGGAAAAAGACTAGGATGGAGATGATTAACAATGCCAAGATATCTTACAACCACTCTACAACACAAGGTGTTAATCAAGGAATAGATGAATGTGAAAGAAACACACACACACACACACACACACATAAGGTTCTCTCTAATTTGTCGATAAATGGGTCATGGGCCTTGATTGATATCATGAGCCTGATTAATCATGAACAACACTTCAAGATTAATTAACTCATTCTCTCTTATTAATTCTAAACAACAAAAAATTGCACATGAACAAGATACAACTAAAAGAAGTGAATCTGACATGGATTAACACTCAAGAAGTTGATCTAGTGAAGAAGAAAAAGATTAATGGTACTAGGTATAAACACACTAAAGAAGAAAAGGAAAATTTGGAATTTAGTCCTAATGGGTTTCACCCATATGTTTCAATTTCTTTTTGCTTTCATCAAAGAAACAACTATTTAAATCTAAGATGGAAAATTGTTTTTGTGAAGCTATTATTCGAGTCAAGAAGAAATCATGATTTTAATCATAGTATTTTATGATTCAAATCAAGTTAAATGCTTGGTTCAAGTCAATATGAGAAGAGCACAAAGTAGGCTTTATGGAGACACGTGATTCGAATTAGGATTAACACTTGATTCAAGTCACACGAGGTTGTGATTTGAATCAGGTTCATTTAGAGATTAAAATCAATTTGTACATAAGAAAATCCCAATTTCCACAAAGGTCTATGATTCGAATCATGCTTATAACTTGATTCAAATCAAATCACTCAACCTCTTCATTTAAGTGTTCTAACTTGTAATTCAAGCCATGTTCGATGAAACGACAAAAGAGCAAATTACTAGGCTAATAAAAGAAACATTATCTGGAATTAAACACTCTTATTATATTCAGTAATGAGGGGTCTTAATTGAACAATCTCTAAATATCCTAAGAAATTACAATATAACTCTAATATGAATAAAGTACAAACACCCAAATATTAAATAATAAGCAAATTACAAATACGTAAACAAACTCTAACCATTATACACTCAAACTAGCAAAAACATCAAAAACAAGTAAACAATACCATACGATATTGTGACTGCACTTTCAACTGCTGGTAACAAATTCCAGTGAAAAGAATGAAGTTTTTTTCTCCAGGATGACCTTGGTAGTGTTATGTGAAAGTTTATATACAAGGTATGAGTTATTCTCAATCTTCGAACAGTTCATCACTCAAGAAATCGGTGGGATCATGGGGATTGGCACATACGAAGACTTGAAGCAAATTGGTGAAACTGTAAGATTCAAGAAGTGATACTCGAGTAAACATTTTGCAGCGATTTCGACATCAAGCCTGTATACAAGTCAAGATCTAGTTAGGAGTTTTATTTTCTCAGTATTACTGTGTAATAGGTCATTATATGAACTCATATAATATTTGTCAAAACATACTGGAAGAACAACTTTCAATGGAAAACCATTGAAGAGTGAAGCAGACTCCTGCGATGACGATAGAGTTGAAACACTATACATCCCGTTGTACTCTCTCTCTCTCTCTCTCTCTCTCTCTCTCTATATATATATATATATATATATATATATATATATCCTCCCTCTCATTTTAATTTTTGTAGATTATTACATGTTTAGATAATCATTTTTTAGTGTAGTTTATTATTAATTGCATAAGTGTAGGTTTTGTTAGAATCAAGATCTATTTGTGTTTTGTGATGAGTTACATGTAAAGATTTCTAATGAAATCGATCAAATTCCTTTGTGCTTCAGGATATCATTCCATATCCCAAATTTCTCCCAATTCCTTTGTTCATGTACAAATTGAATCATTTTATGCCATCTTCATTACCATTTCTAATGTCCTACATTGGAGCAAGCTTTTCCTACCAATAAGCCCTGACCCCTTTCTTCATTTTACAAATTGAGCTTCGTGGTATCATTTTGGTTAACGAGGTTTCACCACCCATGTTTCTTAGGCATCACCCGAATTTCCGTTTTTGCCCACAGTTTTCGGATGTGCACATCCGGACGCACCATTTTTTTTTAAAACGTAGATTTGTTCCGGATGTTCATATCCAGAATGACAAGTTACGGGTCTTCTGGATGTGTAAATCAGTACATATTGAGCGTGAACTTGTCTGGATGTGCACATCCGAAAAAATGCCTGGAACTTATTAAGGAGTTTGAAAGCATATTAAGAAGTAATATTTATTTTAAGAAATAGTAATAAAATTTATTTTAACAGAAGGTTAGAGCAACAAATATGGCCGACATTCTATGATGATAACTTCAAAATATTTATCAAAACGCATGGTGCCCACATGTTCTGTATCCAAAAGCTGTCTAGTAGTTCTAACCCATATTTAAACAAAATAACGGTCATCTACCTATGGTGGCAAACATGACCTATAACCATAAGTTATATATCCAAAAAAGGCATTGTGAATATCCGACTCCCAAATCTATCCTCGAAGATTGTAGGACAAATCAAGATCAACAGTAAAATATTACTTCTTTGACGTTATCCATGACAAATTGCAGCAGAGTCGACACAAAGTTGGTGGTACTCCTATTACCACTTGCAAAACCAGAATCAGAATTTTCGACTTCACTTATGTAGTATCGAGTGCGGAAAGCTAGCAAGTGTTCCCCGATTTTAGCCACTATGATAACAAATAAAAAGTTAAAGTTAGCTATGTCATACCTTCCGAATTGCATCCATCTCATAAAGCAAAACCTGACTGAACTGACCCTCACTTACTCCATCTCTGATAAGCAAAAATTAACAATGCAAAATAAATCATATATAAAATTAAAACATGTTATAATATATACATATACATCAATATGTATCATTTAGAAAAACCCAACTCGAACCTGTAAAATATAATCCTTTTAGGCTTAAACCTAGTTGATTTATAGAAAGCCACACGCCACTCCCTAAAAATTAAAAGAATATCAGTCATGTCTCATCATGAGGAATCCACAAATCTAACAAAATTACCTTATCATTCCAGCGGGCCGATTTTCCTTCTGAGGATCCACTGTTATTTTAAAGATATCTTGAATTATCACCTCGCAATGAACCTGAGTGGAAACAATCCCTTTGCATTTTGTGACCCAAAGTCAGTCCATTGATGCCACCACCTTACAAAACTTACCATATGATTTGCCCTTAAAATCAGGCAAAATAATGATCAACAATTGAAGTCTTCCCTCCTGCTTTGTCCTATCAAAAATTGAAGTCTTCCCTCCTGCCAATCACCGTGAGACGCGCCCGTTCTCCGATATATTGAGAATTTCATTATAGTAGTAATAATGAAATAATCCTCTTATTCAATATTCATTAATGCGACGATATATTAACATCTGCGACCAACCAACAAAACTGGTTTTTTTTTAAAACAATAAAGTTCTGCTATATTTCCGGTAAAATCATGTAAAAACACCAAAATTGGTCCCAATGGGTGTTGAACACAGGACCACAAGCATTCTTGATGCACAATTTACCACTTGGCTGAAAGCTTCTTTCATTAAAAGTTATGCATCAAATGTATATATTCTTAAATAATAAACTAAATAATTTAATAAATTTCTTTTAATAAAAAACTAAAAAATAAATATATTATAATATTTATTAATAATAAACTGAAATCAATTATATTTTGTAAGGGATTTAACGTTTCTATTTAATATTTAAATATTTATTTGATATTTAAAATATTTAATAACGTTAATTAATTTTTAGTATATTAAAATATCTTAATTTTTAATTTATTAATATATTTAAAATATATTTATTTTCAGTTTATTAATTTATATTAGTTAACAAACAATAAACTGAAAGTAAATTGAAAATATATTATACTAAAAATAAATATATTATTAATTATATTAAACTGAAATATATTAATTAAATAAATAAATAAACTATTAAGTGACGTGATTTATTTATTTATATATTTATTTATAGAAACTAATCATAAATTACGTTAATTTATTTACATTAATTTATTTATATTAATTTATAGAAATTAACCAAAACTATTTCATGTAAACATATATATAATTGAATAATACTCATGTAAAATACCTATGTAATATATACATTTTGATGCAACTGATTAGACAAGGAAATGAAATAGCATAGTGGTAAGGGTTACTACCATTATGCAAATGGTCAAAAATAAAAAAATATATATATAAGCCACGTTAAAAAAATAAAATAAAAAAAAAGTCCACATGGCATTTCCACGTAATAAAAAAAAACCAACATAGCAGCACCACATCATCAATTTTGGTGACCAAATTTACTCAGGGGACAAAACGAAGGAATCTTCAAATTACAGGGATGGAATCTGTGTTTTTTTATAGGGTTGTTTTTGGGATTTCGCTCATATGGCAGGGGGTAAAATGGATATTAACCCTTATTATTAGTTAACATGATAGGTCATTATTATTATTTAACTGATTAACGAGTTTTCAGGTAACATAACAATTTTTTTTAATTGCCTGCATATTGTTTTTTTTTTCAATAATCAAGTCCATTCATAATACTTTAGATGGTCCAAATTAGACCAAATATACAAGGACATAGAAAATGCATTCCCATACCCACCTCTACAACAAGACACTATGCATACTAATAAGAGGGTTCAAAAACAAATTGAACCAGAACCCACCTGCTACACTCCTACCCTACTACTTTCTATTACAAACCTTCAAAACTTATCAATAAACATCAAATGAAATCTAATGGTTATTTATACCAATTATACCAGCTACAAACCGCCACCTTCTTTAATTTTCTTTTCTTCCAATTCCACGAAAACAACTGGACATTGTAACACCCATATATAAAACTCATACATCAAAGCATAAATATTATATATAGATCCAAGTGTTTGATACTGAAACACATAAGATCCTAGTTAACACATTATATATATTACATGCCCCAAAATACAACAACTAAAAGTTCTAAAGGCATAATATACATAAGATGTTCAAAAGATAAAAACTAAGAACTAGATCAACAATGATCTTAAAATAAACTCCGCTACGGAAGCTACCCATCAACAAACAAGGAAAAGTCACACGACCTTATCCTTACCCTTCTCGGAACCTAAAGCACCTGAAATACATCAACAACGTGGGGTGAGATATATCAAATCTCAGTGAGTTCCCTATCTTATGGATTCTCTCCGATTAACAGGGTTCTAACAATCCTAACTCAAGTCCGGGGAAAAGGGAAAGGACTCTTGAGTTCACATTTATAATTCTCACACTATATGGAAACATGACATGAGTTCATTAACTCACAATATCACTAATCGATAACCATACCAAGACATCTCGTCTTCCCGTCCGCTTCTACGTCTAGAAGGCGACCCGAGTCATAGATCCTTGTAGTTACTTGGCATACGAATTGGATTCGGGATCATCGGCCTGTTAACCGTGAACCCTCACTTCTCATGGCCTGTTAACCATCACAAGTCTCTACCCATAGCATAGGCTCCAATCGTACTACACGTAGGGAATCAAACCTACCAAGTAATTGTGTACCCGTTTCAAGGGAGCTCGAGACCCATGAAACTACACTCAAAATATTCCGGTTACGATTACATGATCACAACAACAATACGATTGTATTTGACAAGCACAAGACTACACCGCCTTAAGGCCTCACTTGCCTTTTCACAACCACAAAGGTTAACCACATGTTCCATACTAGTGTTCACTCTCAACTACGCCAATACTCGGCAAGGATGTATCTTCCAACAACACGTGCCCGAGCATCGCCATCTAGAGTTGTCTACAATTTCTAGTTCCTTACTAGATTCTCCTATAGTTCAAGTTTGAGGTTTCCTCACTCTTCCTATATCGTTTTCATATTTGCATGCATATTCACTTACAATCATGTTAAACAATAATAGGATAAACAAGACATGTCATAATTGCATAGTAGAATAATATAAACCAATTAAAACACAATTATATCACTTTTGGAACTTTTTCGATTATTTAATCGGTCGGTAAAATCGACATATTTCAACTCCATTGCATAGAATATTTCCTCGGCTTTACATCGATATAAAGAATGATTGAATTCGATAAACGAGTCTAAAGTTATGAATTTTCTCGCTTAAGTAATAAAATCTCAAGTCCCAGGTCACGCTAAGCGCGCATCTCTCTGCCATCTGGGGTTGTAGGATTTCAAAACCACGCTGAGCGGGCTTCTGCGCGCTAAGTGCGCTCTGCAAAACTCAGAAAAATTCTTCAGCAAAACAGAAATTTTCCACACCTCCAAACCACAACCAACCACCAACAGTGGTACAATAACATGGTTTGAGCATGGTTGAACAACAGCATTCTTAAAACCTACATTTTCTCAAGAACACAACATTTCCACAAACCCTATAATTTTCCAATCAATCGAAAGTAACCAAAACATCAAAACAAGCATCAATATATGTTTCTACAAGTATATTGATCATTCATTTCGATTTATATCAAATTCCAACCGTTAAAACATCGATTACCACATTCTAACCTAAAACTCATATTATCCAAAACCTCTAAACAATCGTACTAACTAGAACCCACCTCTTAAACAAGATGAAGATGAAGAGAATGAAATGATTAGGCAAGGATTGGATTAATGGATGATGATTTTCTCTTGGATTTCTTCAATTTCCTCTTTCTCCTTCTTTTGTTCTTCTTTCCTTTTCTTTCCCTCTTTCTTCTTTCTCTCTCTTTCTTACTATCTTTTTCTTTTGTTTGGAGAAATGGGAGGAAAAGGAATTATGTAGTAAACTTGTATTAGAAATAATACTACTAAATGTCCAAAAATTCTCTTAAGTCCAAATAAATAAAATACCTCAGAGTCAGATAATATTAATTGGATTTATTCTAAGATCCATAGTTGCTCTAATTATTTTGTCAAATAATTTCTCAGAGTACACTGGGCTCAGTCGATCACAATATAATATTATCCGGAGGAATAAAATACGGGGTATTACATCCTCCCCCCTTAAATAGAAATTCGCCTTCGAATTTAAAGATTACCTGAACAGATGAGGGTAAGCATCTCGCGTTTCCGATTCAAGTTCCCAAGTTGCATCACCCGGATGCGTGACATCCCACTGCACCTTAACGAGAGAAATGTCCTTGTTCCTTAATAATTTTGTTTCTCTTCCCACAATGCGGCTCGGTTGAGGTTTAAACGTTAAGTCTGCTTCTATTTCGACAGTATCTGGTAGAATTGGCTGAAGAGGATCTGGAACAAACCTCCGAAGTTGAGATACATGGAAAACATCGTGCATTTCCGACAGAGAAGGAGGTAAGGCCAACCTGTATGTGTAATACCCCAAAATTTGCTCTCCCTCTTTGTCATCATAGCATGGCATTATCATGTATCATATCATATCCACCTCATTAACATTGCATTGCATTTAACATAGAAAAATGAAGCATGGCATCCTTCTTACCATCAGGGCATGTGATCAGGTGGAAGGTGGACAATCAAGGAATCATTCAGAGCATAAAAAGGTCAATCAAGTTTCCTCAAGGCAAGCCAAGAAGCCTTTCATGTCTCATAATATCTCAATTGATCTTCCAAAACCTCAAAGAAGGTGAGATTCAATAGGAGATTGAAGCATTACATCCTTCACTATGCAAGAAGTCCAAAAATGGAAGGAAAATCCTCAAAAGAGATAGCTCATTGATTCAAAATCATTCTCAAGTGGCATTTCTCATCATCCTTTAAGAGGATACACAACATACTCTGAGGAATTTGGATTTGGAAGATGTGCAATTTCCTCCTAACCAAAGGGGGTCAAAATTAGGGTTTCTAATAAAAGCAGGGAATTTTTGTTTTTTTGGACAAAGCTTGTTGTCATGGTATTCTACATGTTCTTAAGTGTATGTGTGTGGAAGATTGCATCTCAATTGGTTTTAGAAGAGGTTCAATTGGAAGAAAAATCAAGAATCAGAGAAATTGGGGCAAAGTCAAATAATCAGAGGAAAAAGTCAATTCTTGACTTTTTGAGGCCAAATTCATGAAATTCATGTTATATGTGTCCAATGTACAAAATTTGGTCAAGAAATTCCAAAGGAATCATGAAAAAATCAAGATGTAAAAAGTTGCCATTTTTGGATGAAGTAGGGTTACTAAAAATAGCAAGTTTTGGCCATTTTGCATCAGAGTTTGAACCAAGGCCATTTAAATTTGGAGCACCAAATGAAAATTCCACTCTGCCTCAATGAAAGGCCTTGCTTTAAGCTTCAAATCCATGGGTATAACATCTCCATTAGACAAAAATTGAGGGAGATATGATTAATCAAAGTTGGAGGAAAGTAGGCCAAAAACCATGTCTTGACCAAGCTTGGCCAGGTCTGCGCGCAGTCATTTTCTCAAACAGTTGGTGAGCAAGATGTGTAGATCAATTACTCATGGTTAAAGGTTTCAAATGAAAAATCTTGCAACATCAAAGTTGTTCCCCTATGTGAGATCTTCAAGATTGATGTTCATGGATTTTTCATTTGATCAAAGGATAAGGAGTTATGATGGCTCAAAGATTGGTCAATGCAACTGAAAATCCATGTCAAGCATGCCTTGCCAACCAACCTCATTATCTCGCCCATGCACCAGTTGGTGTTTCTTCTGTTACAAGCCACATTTGGTCATGTTCCAAACTTCAATTCAACCAACTTTCAACACCAATATTGTTCCCTAATGTATCATCTTTCTAATGCCACCAACATTGGATTGTTTCATTCATTGACAAGTGAGAAATTCCTCCTCAAACACTTGCTGTCACAATGAAGATTTGCTGCATAATTTTGGTTCAAACACACATCAAGTACATGACAGAAGTCCTATGTGTGCTGCTCTATTCTTTGCTTCATTTGGCCAAACACATTTCACATTATGCATACGAGCTTGAGCCTTGCATGAAAGAGGAAGTGAGAAACTTGCACCACAAGATTCCTGCTGCTACATCAGAACAACATAACATCACTTTCCTTCTCCTACACACCACCATAACTCCATGAACCTCACCCTCACTCTAACAGAACTTCCCCAACTCGTGCCATTAACCACCTAACTCAGTTAGTTAACTCAAACTCAGTTAACTAACTCAGTTTAACTAGAGTTCTAACTGTTAACTGAACTGGTTGGGAGTTAACCTTGGATATATAAGCTGAAACTCTCACAATTTCAGGGGAGGATTCTCATTTTTCACTCTCACTCCAAATTGCTCTCACTTTTCTCTCAGAGTTCTCTCCATTCTCTCTCTGATTTCACACGAGTTCTTCACACGTTCTCACCTTGATCTTCATCAATTGTTCATCATCAAGCACTTCTGATCAAGAACAAGCTGAAGTAAGAGCAAGCTATCGAGAGCAGCAACTTCTCCAATTGGAATCTCAGTTCATTGTCTTCAAAATCCAAAGGTTCAGAGCATTTATTTTGCTCTTAGGAAGCTCAAGATCAATCTCTCATCTCTGGTTTTCTGTTGATTCAAGAGTTCTCCAATTTCAGGTTTCAAAATTTCTCAAACTTTAATTGCACGATTTTATCCTGTTTTGACTCGTTGATGTGTTGTTTGAGCTTATTAGAAGCTATGTGAAGCTGGCTAGTTGATAGAGCTCTTTAGGAGCTTAGAACTGAAAATTAGGGCAAATTTATCCTCTTCGATTCTCCTTATTCATGCTTGATCTATGAATTTTCTTGTTGGATTTGTGTTCCTCATGAGCTTAGCTTTCGTTTGGTATATGGCTTGTGAATTTCTGGAGAAAATGTGAGTTGCAGGTGGTGGCTGCTGGCCGGAGAAGATGACCGGAGGTCATCTCCGGCCGGTGACTTTAACTGTTAGGGTTTATGTGTGTTTTAATCCTGTCCGTTCATGTTTTCTGATCGTGTGATCCTTGTCTTGCCAGCACATTAAAAATCACATGCTCCTCACGTGTATCTTTTCTGAATTCATTTAAACATGTTGTAGTGTAGTGCATGGTAACTTGTGTGTGTCCTCACGCATGTGCATTGATCCTGATTACTTTGACCACGCATTGACCTTGACTTGATCCATTGGCTGAGAATGAGTCAATTCCTGTTGACTGAAGTGCATGATTGTTATGGTGTTTTGCGCAGACTTGGACTTAACCAGATTGATAATTACACCCCCATGTATTGAAGCCCAATGATTTTGAACTGTCCAATTGCTATGTTCATACCCCCCTGCATTTTGCATTTATTTTTCATTTTTATTTCTTTTTACACGTTTGATTTCTAATTTTTAAAAATACCAAAACATATTGGAAAATTCTACAAAAATTCATGTGTATTCTTAAAACATTTAGGAAATTTTCTATGATTTTATTTTCTGATTTTATGACCATTTTGCCCCTGTTCCATTATTTCTTTTGAATTTCCATTTGTATGCATACTTAATGTGACATATGATTTTGTGTATTTTTGTTCTTGATCATAAAAAATGGTTTTGATGCCTTTCTTTTTGCATTGTGGTCACAATATGTTGAGGTATGTTTGAGATTTATGAGATGATTTTTAAGTCTTTTTTGGATGACTTTTGATGTGTTGCTTTGAGCATGAATGCATGAAACTTCCATGAGACTTTGACCTAATTGTTGAGTGACTTTGGTTCTGATTCATTGCTTGTGGACTTGATATGTTAATGGCATGTGTTTAAGGTGTTTGATTGGTGAAAGTCATAATTTTTGAAGCATGTTTGCTATTTGTTTGAAGCATGAAGTTTAACTTGTTCATTTTGTGAATGCATGCCTCATGTTTGGTTTGCTTGATCATGAAGGCACTTGTACCATGAGTTGTGGTTTTGTTTGAGGATGTATAGCATGTTAATTGACTTCTGATTGTGACATTTGGGTTTCATCTTTGCATGTTTGATGTTTATCTTGCACCTTAAGTCACTTGTTTCACAAGTATGAACCACATTCACATCACTTCACCTTTTCTTCTTTGCTTCTTGTTGGATTGAGATTTTGTTTGCATGATTTGGTATGCTCATTTAGGATAACATTAGGTTGTGTAAATATGAGTTACATTCTGACTTGGAAGCATGTATAGCATTTAATCTCATTTTACTTTGTTTGTCAACTTGTTTGAATTTGATTTGTTCATTATATTTTCTTACTTTACTTGTAAGTAATTGTGCTAACCATGTAGGGGCTTCGGTAAGTTTCAATTGAGTGTGGACAAGGAATCCACATGCAACTTCTATCCTTTCTCTTTTACAATTCCATTTTGTGTTTTGCTAAGCACTTATGTGTTTTCTTTTAATAACTCATTACTTTCCCTTTTTGAATTACAATTCATCTTCTACTTTGGAAGTGAATTGTTTAATTCTTTCTTTCTTTAGACTTTAGGTTGAAACCTCACAAACCTTAGGATCACTCCCTTAACTAATCAATTAGGATTGAGTCTTAGTCCATATAGGTTTTACCTTTTCTCCTCTCTTGAGTCTCTTTTCTCATCTCAAAGAAAATTCAAAACATATAATAAAGGTAGGCATTTATTGCATTTAGGCCTTTCATATAAAGAAAAGATTATAATGGGTCTTCTCTTGTAATCTTAGAATGTGTAGCATATAGCCCATCTTGGGTCAATGTGTTAAACATTTGATCTTGTATGAGGGACTTAAATGCAATACTTGTTGAAGGTGCAAATAATAAAAAACACTTCTTCATTTCTTAATTAACAAAAACACTTAATAAACACAAGTATGCTAGTGTGTTTGAACCTTGACAATTGGAGCTAAGTGTGGGGGTCTTCTTCACTCTTAGTATGCTTTCTTACCCATTCCATCTTGGAACGTGAGAATGTACACATTCCAAGGACTAAGATTTGGATACACTATCATATGCAAACAAATAAAAAAAAACACTTCTTTCTAAAAGACAAAAACGAACAATAACGTCTTTCCTTCGGGAATTCTTTTCTCACCTCATTCACTCTCAACGCACGAACGCGCTTCTACTCGTTCTTTTGCAAGACGGTAACGCACTCGGACCAGCGAGCCTGCAACACCTGAGCTAGAACGTAAGCCGTTCTCTAAAAAACACAAACAATTCATCCCTAGTGAGGGGAACTACGTCGCTCTGATTCTCATGCTCCCGATGAGATACGTAGGCAGTGGGGTAGGGCCCATGCGAGCACTTCTTTTATTTTCCCTACATTTGTTTCTCTTTCTCCTTTCCTTTTTCAGTGCTTTCTCAGTATTCCTTTCTTTACACCCTTTGATCGAGACAAGCAAGCGTGGATCCCATCGGGTACGATGGACGTGAGGGGGTGCTAATACCTTCCTCTCGCGTAACCGACTCCCTTACCCACTTCTCTTGGTCGCAAGACCATGCTTTTCCTTTCTCTCAGGTTTACGCGGTGTTTCCTTTCCCTCTCTTGGGATAAATACACATTGCTGGCGACTCTGTTCGGTGCCACTTTCGCGTTTGTACTTGGATGAAAATCCCGGGAGCGACAGCTGGCGACTCTGCTGGGGACAACTTGAGGTTGACCTATTGCTGGTCCATCCCTAAGCGAGTCAATCCTAGCGCTTGTCTGTGTTTCTTGCATTGGGTGTTTACTGTTGTGCTATATTTACCATTTTATTGTATGGTTATTTACTGCTTTACTGTACATTACTGTATTTACTGCTTTTTAGCATTACACATCATATTATTACTGTGTGTTGGACTGTGCTATCTTCTGTTTGGCGGGATGGGATTTCTGAGAGATAAGCCCATTACACAGGCTTGAGTATACACTTAGAATTAGAGTGGAGAGTAGTGGGACCTACGTGCCGTTTGGAGTGCGTTGGGTGTTCACGAAATTCACAGCTAGACGAGGCTATCTTGGGACACGTCGTGGCATGCGCATCTTGCGTATTCCAGGATGTAGATCTAGAGAGCTGTCGACTCTAGTGACCGATCATGAGGACCTTAGTGGAAATATCCCTTTTTAGTGGTGACAATGGCAGACCACATTCTGTGGCAAACCCATTCGCACCCGAGGGCCCACTTTGGAACTTGCATAGGATGACTTTTATTTTCTAAGGGGAGTCAGTGGACGACCTCTTTGATTGGCATAGCATTGTATCCTACGGGCTGAATGTGCTATTGCTTCTCAAACCTCCGAAGCTGACAAGCCTTATTTTCTAAGAACCACATGTGAGTATGGGCGGGATGTTTACAGGTTTGCAGGAAACCCAGCCTCCTACCTACCTTACTTGTGATTCTATGATGATTTCAGACATTGTATCCTATGACAGTGATTTAAGTGTTCATCTCAGATATTGCCAGATTCAGTACAGAGACACAGTGCACACAGTTCAATACAGACACCGACACTTGATTACCTGATCACATGCCCTTTTGCATTGCATTATCATATCATAACAGTTATGTTTGTCATTTTCAGGTGCATAATACATTTCTGATTCCAATCCATGGGTTCAACAGAGATCGTCGCCGAGAGAAAGAACAATGTGTCTTACAAGTTTCCAGATCCTGTCTTGGATTCATTGCTCAAAGTTATAGATATGGCTGGTCCGGGTATTCTTGATAGGTTTCAGAAGAGCTACGGGAATTTGGTTGGGATGGTCCGTACAATCACCAAGTATGAGCATGATGCTTTACACACTCTGCTGCAGTTCTACGAGCCTTCGTTGAGGTGCTTTCTTTTTTCAGATTACATTTTGATGCCAACACTGGAAGAATTCTCATTTATTTTGGGAATTCCGATCACGTCGGCAATACCATTCTTCTCTGGTAGTTCTCCCAGCGTAAAAGAAATTGCTGCTGCTTTACAAATGGATCAGACATTGGTAAAGAGTGGTGTGAGCAGTAAAAATGGAGTTAGCGGATTTCATTTAGAATTTCTGGATGGACAGGCCCAAGAGGCTGCAAGTGCTAAAAATTGGACGGTTTACAATTCCATTCTGGCTCTCTGCATATATGGCCTAGTTTTCTTTCCCAATCAGCAAGACTTTGTGGATATGCAAGCAACGAGAGTTTTTGTCCTTAAAAATCCAGTCCCTACTTTGTTAGGAGATTTTTATCATTCCGTGCATTACAAGAATGAGAAAAGGAGGGGAGGATCTGTTAGTTGTTGCACTCCACTGCTGAGTCATTGGTTTTTCAAACATTTGCCTCAGACAGGTGCCTTTGTGGAAACCAAAGATGTGGCGAAATGGTCTAAACGATTGATGAGTTTAACTGCTGATAACATTGTATGGTTTGATCACCGGTTGTTGAGAATAGAGCTTGTCACAAGATGCGGAAATTTTCCAAATGTGCCTTTGATTGGCAGAAAAGGAGGGATTAATTATAATCCAGTTTTGGCCATCCGACAGTTTGGGTATGCTTCCAGATATCCTCCTACAGAGCAAGATGTGGAAGAATCTTTATTCTTTACAGGAACTAAAGATGCGAAGGTGGTAGAAGTAGTGAATGCTTGGAAAGATAAGCACAAAATTGGAAAAGCAGTTTTTGGAAAAGGAGATTGTAGATCTTATCCTGAATATGACAGGTGGATGGAGACGAAAGTGAAGGAATTTCTTTTACCCTTTTCAAGGGGACCTCTTTTATGTTCAGTACAGCCAGAACAACCCACCATGGTGGCTATTGAAGAATGTGAGAAGTGGAAGAAAATGGTCAGAGAGCTGCAGATAGAAAATTCTGGAATGAGCAGATGTCTTCAGAAAGCTCTAGCTGACAACAAAGAGTTGGAAAAGAGAGCCTTGAAAGCGGAAAAAACCTTGGCTGACAAAGAGGAAGATTTTGATGACCGAGCTCGGTACTTTCGGAAACTTACTTTGGGAGCAGATGACACTAGTCAGGCTCACAAGATTACAAAACAGGCTTTAGCCCGAAGCAAGGATTCATTAGCTCAACTTCGTCAAGCTTGGGATGAAGTCAGAATTGAAAATGCCGAGTTAAAGGATCAGTCGAAGACTAAAGACGAGGAGCTTAAAAAGGCACATGAGCAGAGGAGAAAGTATCGGGAAAGTCTCGATAAAAGTCAAGAGCAGTTAGAAGAAGTTAGAAGCCAGTTGAAGAATACCAAGAAAGAGCTTGAAGAAGTCATGATAGAAAGGGAGATACTCAAGACGCAAGCCGGCATAAAGAGACACAAAGGAGTGTGTGATGACGAAGCTCTGATGCTGCATGTGGGTTCTTTAACTGAAGCTCTTGAGAAAAGGGATGTCTTGATCAAAGAGATGATTGAAAAGCCGAATCACCAGCGTACCCGTATACTTTTTGAGGAAATCAAGTATTCAAGTGATAAGCTGAAGGATGTGGAATTGTCAGATTGATGTTCTTTTCCCTGTATTTTGTTGTTAATGGCTACCATCAGGCTTGTTGATGGATCCATTTTTTTCCTTGTATTGCATTTGCGGTTGAACCTTTCTTAAATGTACTTGGATACTTTGTTGAATGAGTATGAGCAGTTTTATTCAGAATTATTCCTTATCAGATAGCTGCACACAAGCACATGACCATGACACGTCTCTTTATATCACAATTTCTGGTCTTCAGATTTCTGTGGTTGGATTGGAATCAGGGTATAAAGTACCTCGGAAATGACAAACATGGCATTGCATGGCATTGCATATCATTTTGCATTTTTTGTTACTTGCTTTTCAGGTACTCGTTGCGGGGTCTCTAACCTTTATTTGGTTTCAGGCAGTATAGCGGAGAGTCATATTCACCGATATTCGACGCGAAGGAATCAAGTAAGAATCATGGATCAAGTGCAAAGTGATTTGGCGGAAATGAGGGCGCGTATGGACCAGTTCATGACCCTCATGACTGGCATGGCGCAAAATCAGGAGAGACTGAGGCTTCTGGTAGAGCGTCCCGACAATGGGCCCGAAGGTGATCATCATGACAATTCACAGGGACATGGCATTCCTCCTCCCGGTGGCAACCCTCCTCCTGGTGGTAACAATCGGGGTAATGGAAATGGTAGGCATGCTGGTGTTACTCTTGAGGATACTCTGGAAGACCAATTTACTCTGCTGGATGCTGATGTGGGTAATCAAGGTGATCGAAGGTATGATGAGTTAGCAGAGAAGATCAGGGCCATAGAATGCAAGAACTCTATGGGTATTGATGTTACCAGCTTGGGGCTAGTCTCAGGAGTCAGAATTCCCCCTAAATTCAAACCTCCCACTTTCGATAAGTATCACGGCAATGCGTGTCCCCAAACGCATCTTCAAGCTTACTTTGGGAAGATTTCAGCCCATACGGATGACGAGAAGCTATGGATGCACTATTTTCAGGACAGTCTGGCGGGGGCGTCCTTGACCTGGTACATGAAGTTGAATAGAGCTGCTGTGAAGAATTGGAAAGATCTGGCAGAAGCGTTCCTGAAGCAATACCAATATAATATTGACATGGCGCCCAACCGCACTCAATTGCAGGGGTTGTCACAAAATGCCAAGGAGAGTTTCAAAGAATATGCACAGAGGTGGAGGGAAATGGCTGCCCAGGTTCAACCTCCCTTGTCAGACAGAGAAATGGCAGATATGTTCATGGGCACCTTGCAAGGGGCCTATCTGGATAGATTAGCTGCTTGTCCGTCAACTGGATTTGCTGATATTGTGATTGCGGGAGAAAGAATAGAAAGTCTGTTAAAGCTTGGAAAGATCCAGGATGTGAGTGGGGCTGGCTCTTCGGGGACGAAGAAACCGTTTGCTAGTAACCAGAAAAGAAGAGAAGGTGATACGAATGCTGTGTTTAGAGGACGAGGCAGAGGGCGTTCTCGAGCTTATTATCAGGTAGATGCTGTAACAATCCCCACACCGTCTGTTCAGAAACAACAACCCCAACAACAAGTTCAACAGCAACAACCTTTTTTCCAGCAAAGGTCTAGACAGAGGGATCGTAAGATGGATCCTCTCCCTATGACTTATGCCGCGCTGTTGCCCCGGCTACTCGAGTTAAAGTTGGTAGAACTCCGTACTATGAAAGCTCCGGTTGCTGGAAACCTGCCACCTAACTTCGATGCTAATGCTCGTTGTGAGTTCCACTCAGGTGCTCAGGGGCACTCCATTGAAAAATGCTGGGCTTTCCATCATAAAGTACAAGATTTGATTGATGCTAAAGCCATCAATTTCTCTCCCGCTCCTAATATTACTCAGCATCCCATGCCTGATCATAGTGCAGCAAATGTGTACGCTATTGAAGATGGGAGGAGATTGAATTTGGTGTTAGACGTTCATCAAGTGAAAACTTCTTTGTTGGTGGTAAAAGATCGTTTATTGAAGGGACAGGTGTTCCCGGGCTGTAATCAAGATTGCTCTGAGTGCATGAATCAGGAGAACGGCTGTGATAAGTTGAAGATGGGTTTACAGAATCTGATCGATGAAGGATGTCTACAGTTCGACAGAGTCGTGAAAGACACTGATGAGATATCAACCGTGACCATCTATTACACTCCCGCTGAGATTCAAATGCCGGTCAATGCAGTTCCCGTGGCGAGTGTTGCGCCAGAAAGGCCCAGTCCTGTCACTATCACGGTGCCAGGACCAATTCCGTTCACGTCTACGAAGGCTATCCCATGGCACTATGGGGCAGATGTATATTACGAAGGTAAAAAACAGGAAGTTGAGTCGTCAGTCAGCCCAAATATTGATAATGTAGGGGGTGTAGGGGGCTTTACAAGGAGTGGAAGGTTGTTCGCTCCCCAAACCTGGAGAAGTGATAAAGAGGCAGAAGCTGCAGCAAAGGCTAAGGGTAAACAGGTGGTTGAAAGTGCGCCTACACCTGAAGCAGAGACAAAGATTACTTTTGATAAGGAAATGGAAGAATTTATGAAGATAATCAAGAAAAGCGATTATAAGATTGTGGACCAACTGAATCAGACCCCTTCAAAGATTTCAATCCTGTCACTATTGATGTGCTCTGATGCGCACCGGCAGGCGTTGTTGAAAGTGTTGAAGAGTGCGTACGTGCCGCAAGAAATTACTGTTAATCAGCTCGAGGGCGTAATCTCCAATGTTAATGTTAGCCATGGCTTGGGCTTTACAAGTAGAGATTTGACTGTTGAAGGAAGAAACCATAATAAGGCTTTGCATATCACGATGGAGTGTAAGGGCGCAGTGTTATCTCATGTACTGGTAGACACTGGTTCATCACTCAATGTCTTGCCCAAGAAGGCATTAATGAAGCTGGAAGTTGACGGTTTGATCTTAAGGCCTAGTGAATTGGTGGTCAGAGCATTCGATGGAACTAGACGATCTGTGTTTGGTGAGGTGGAATTGCCCGTACAAATTGGACCACAGGTATTCAAATCCACGTTCCATGTAATGGACATACAACCTGCATATAGCTGCCTATTGGGACGCCCTTGGATTCACGGAGCCGGGGCTGTTACTTCTACTCTACATCAAAAGCTGAAGTATGAGTTTGAAGGGAAGGTTGTGACAGTGTGTGGAGAAGAAGACATCTTTGTGAGTCACTTATCCACGTTCAAGTACATTGAAATGGATGGGGAAATTCATGAGATGCTGTGCCAATCATTTGAAGCAGTCAATATTGACGATGCACCTGAGTCTTCTTCTGTACCAGTTGGGGCTGGTACCTCCATTTCATCTTACAAACAAGCTGTCGAAGTCGTCAGGGCAGGCAACGCCCAAGGTTGGGGCAGGTTGATAGAGACCCCAATGAAGGAAGACAAATTTGGTATTGGTTATCATCCCTCTACAACTTCAGATGCAGGGAGCAGGGGACCCATTACTTTCAATAGTGGGGGAATCATCTACACGGACCAGTCTTGTGCAGCCACAGAGGATAGTGTTGACAGTGATTGTGACCTGGACAATTGGGTACGCCCTCATGTTCCGGGACAACAAGTGCAAAACTGGTTCGTTGAAGAAGTCATCCGGGTTACTCTTCAGACAGAGTAATTTTTCTTTGTTTTTTCTAACCATAATGCATGACAAAATCTTGCGCTCTGCCCAAGGCGTATAGATTCATTTGTAGGGCCACCATGGTTGCATTTGCAATGTTTAATCATTAATAAAGGACGTTTTGCAATCAAATTTTGTTCTCTGTCTTTCAGTTTTTATTTTTGCACAAAAAATATAAAATGGCAATGTTTCATTTTCTTTTGTTTTGCTTAAAAATAAATTCTAAAATAAGGCATGAACCCGTTCATGCAGACTTGATCCTCCGGATACCACTGATAACGATTTTGATATGGCCATGTATGACTTTGACAATCCGATTTATCAAGCCGAAGAAGGGGATGAGAAAGATTGTGAACTCCCTGAAGAACTGGCCAGATTGTTGAAACAGGAGGAAAGGGTCATCCAGCCTCATCAGGAGACTGTAGAAATCATCAATATTGGTACCAAGGACGCCAAGAAAGAGATCAGGATTGGTGCCAGCTTGCAAGCAGATGTGAAGCAAACTTTGATGGAAATGTTGCGCGAGTATGTTGACATCTTCGCCTGGTCGTATCAAGACATGCCGGGGTTGGATACAGATATTGTTGTGCACAGGCTGCCATTGAGAGAAGAATGTCCGCCAGTCAAGCAGAAATTTCGTCGGACTCACCCCGACATGGCCTTAAAGATTAAGGAGGAAGTCCAGAAGCAGTGGGACGCTGGTTTTCTTGCTGTGACAAAGTATCCTCCATGGGTAGCCAACATCGTGCCAGTACCGAAGAAAGATGGAAAAGTGAGAATGTGTGTGGATTATCGAGATCTTAATAAAGCTAGCCCGAAAGATGATTTTCCACTACCTCATATTGATGTGCTGGTCGATAATACAGCTCAATTTTCAGTGTTCTCATTTATGGACGGGTTCTCCGGGTACAACCAGATCAAGATGGCACCTGAAGACATGGAGAAGACCACGTTCATTACTCCGTGGGGTACATATTGTTATAAGGTAATGCCTTTTGGGTTGAAAAACGCAGGGGCAACGTACCAACGGGCGATGGTGACATTGTTTCACGACTTGATTCATAAGGAGATCGAATGTTATGTAGATGATATGATTGCCAAGTCGAGAACAGAAGAGGAACATCTGGTTAACCTGAAAAAGCTGTTTGAAAGGTTGAGAAAGTTCCGTCTGAGATTAAATCCAAACAAGTGCACGTTTGGGGTGCGTTCTGGAAAGTTACTGGGTTTCATTGTGAGCGAAAGAGGAATCGAGGTTAATCCTGCCAAGGTGAAAGCAATACAAGAAATGCCTGAACCGAGAACAGAAAAAGAGGTTCGTGGTTTCTTGGGTAGATTGAACTACATTGCAAGGTTCATATCTCACCTAACAGCCACGTGTGAACCAATATTTAAATTGTTAAGGAAAGATCAAACGGTCAGGTGGAATGACGATTGCCAATTGGCATTCGATAAGATAAAAGAATACTTGCAGGAACCTCCGATTCTAATGCCTCCAGTTGAAGGGAGACCGCTGATAATGTATCTGACAGTGCTTGAAGGTTCCATGGGTTGTGTTCTCGGTCAACATGACGAGACAGGTAGGAAGGAGCATGCTATTTACTACCTGAGCAAAAAGTTCAATGATTGTGAGTCCCGATACTCAATGCTTGAAAAGACATGCTGTGCGCTTGCATGGGCCGCTAAGCGATTGAGGCAATATATGGTTAGGCACACGACCTTGTTGATTTCAAAAATGGATCCTATCAAGTATATTTTCGAGAAACCAGCATTGACAGGCAGAGTTGCACGGTGGCAAATGGTCTTGACAGAGTATGACATTCAGTACACTTCACAAAAGGCCATCAAAGGAAGTATCTTGTCCGACTATCTTGCGCAACAGCCGATTGATGATTACCAACCCATGAAGTTTGACTTCCCTGATGAAGACATCATGTTTCTCAAAGCTAAAGACTGTGAGGAACCACTTCCGGAGGAGGGGCCAGACCCTGAATCCAAATGGAGTCTGATGTTTGATGGGGCTGTCAATATGAATGGGTGCGGAGTTGGAGCAGTTCTTATCACGCCGGAAGGTGTTCATATGCCGTTCACTGCCCGAATAACTTTCGGATGCACCGACAATGAAGCAGAGTACGAAGCTTGTATAATGGGGATCGAGGAGGCGATTAATCTACGGATTAAAACCCTTGATATATTCGGTGATTCAGCTTTGGTAATCAATCAAGTGAAAGGGAGTTGGTACACGCACCAAGCAAATCTAGTGCCGTATAGAGATTATACGAGGAGATTGCTGACATTTTTCACAACAGTGAAACTGTACCACATTCCTCGAGATGAGAATAGGTTCGCTGATGCCTTGGCCACTTTGTCTTCCATGATCAAAGTGCAAGGATGGAACCATGTACCTAAGATTGAGGTATCCCGCCTTGACAGACCAGCATTTGTGTTTGCGGTCGATGCAACGTCTGATGACAAGCCATGGTTTCATGACATTAAGTGTTTCTTGAAAAGTCAAGAGTACCCGTCCGGGGCATCGTCCAAAGACAGGAAGACGTTGAGAAGGTTAGCTGGTAGTTTCTTCTTGAACAAAGATGGCGTGCTGTATAAAAGAAATTTTGACACGGTCCTGCTTAGATGTGTGGATAAACATGAAGCAGACTTGTTGATGATTGAAGTGCACGAAGGCTCTTTCGGTACTCATGCCGGAGGGCAGGCAATGGCTAAAAAGTTGTTAAGGTCGGGATATTATTGGTTGACTATGGAGTCAGATTGTTGCAAATATGCCCGCAAATGCCATAAATGTCAGATCTATGCAGACAAGGTGCATGTGCCTCCAAATCCGTTGAGTATCATGTCGTCGCCTTGGCCGTTTGCCATGTGGGGCATTGATATGATCGGAAAGATTGAGCCTACAGCTTCCAATGGTCATCGTTTCATCTTGGTGGCAATTGATTACTTCACCAAATGGGTTGAAGCCGCATCCTATGCCAATGTTACAAAACAAGTGGTCGCTCGTTTCTTAAAACGGGATATCATTTGCCGATATGGAGTTCCCGAAAGAATCATTACTGATAATGGTTCTAATTTGAACAATAAGATGATGGCTGAGTTATGCCGGGACTTCAAAATCGAACATCACAATTCTTCTCCGTACCACCCAAAGATGAATGGCGCGGTCGAAGCGGCCAACAAAAATATCAAGAAGATTGTGCAGAAGATGGTTGTCACGTACAAAGATTGGCATGAGATGTTACCATTTGCTTTGCATGGGTATCGAACGTCGGTACGCACGTCCACTGGGGCAACCCCATTCTCACTTGTATATGGTATGGAGGCAGTGCTACCGGTTGAAGTAGAGATTCCGTCCCTCAGAGTGATGATGGATGTTAAGCTAGATGAAGCTGAATGGGTACGAGCCAGATTTGATCAGCTGAGCCTTATTGAGGAAAAGCGATTGGCGGCTGTATGTCATGGGCAACTATATCAGCGCAGAATGAAACAGGCATTTGACCAGAAGGTGCGTCCTCGGGTTTATAAAGTCGGAGATGTGGTACTCAAAAGGATCCTTCCTCCCAATACAGATCACAGGGGCAAATGGACTCCTAATTATGAAGGTCCATTCGTGGTTAAAAAGGTCTTTTCGGGCGGAGCTTTATTGCTTACAACCATGGATGGCGAAGACTTTTCATCCCCTGTCAACTCGGACGTAGTCAAAAAATACTTCGCATGAATAGACCCGCTGGATAATAAGAATAAAAAAAAATCCAGGCAAAAAAGGGCATCCCGGCGAACCAAAAACAGAATAAGGTTCGGGCAAAAATTAGGGATATAATTGAAAAAATTTTGTACACCCGGTAAGTTGAAAACCCGAAAGGGCAACTTAGGCAAAAAAGGGTATCCTGGTGGATCGAAAACCTGAAAGGGCGGTCCACACAAAAGAGGGATTTAAGCGAATGACTACGGTTTGAGTTATCTGTACCCCATTACCGTTTGAACAACTGACGTTCTGAAGAATAGGAATCGGTCTGATCATTCCTCAGAAGGCAAGGTCGGGGAGTTTTGAAGACATACTGGTCATAACAGAATGGAAACTTAGTGGAATTCCGTTTTCACATTGCCATTAGGATAGTTTCTTTTCTCAATTTTCAGCGATCACCTCTTTCCAGGGATTGCTTCCAGATGTAATTGCCTATTCTGGGCTCTCAGTCAATAAATTGAATTTCAATAAAAAGCTTTCTATTTTTGTTTTATTGCTTTGTTTGCAAAGACGTCCTAATTTTGATAAAACATTGCATTTGAAAACATGGCAGCCTTGCAATAACATGCGCAGAAAAAACATTTGAAATTACTTCGAATGTTGAATACTCCCGGATGGTGGATTCTAGCCATGCAATATTCGGGGCATGTGGGCATATTCTTTTGTTGCAGGTAGCGGGTGCAGACGATTTTAAGTACAAGACCAGCAAGAAATCACCCCACGCAAAAGACTGGGGCAATTATGGGTAAGGAGATCGGCGTTCATCGTTCGGTCGACGGTCGGTCACGACGATTCGATATCAACGAACTGAGTTCAACTGGGTATCGTTGTATCTTATTAAGTCGATTCTCTTATTCAGTACTTCCAACAGCTACAAGCTTTTCTGTGTCGATAATGGTTGCGAATTCCCCAATAAAGTTGCTTCGCAGACACCGAAGTTGATGGTCAATCCCCGTTGAAGTCACAAGAGTTTGAAGAGGCTAGATCTTCTGTAAAATCCTCTTATGACATCCTCTCCGGGGACAAATTGTTGGTTTTCTTAAGCATGGGGCATGTTGTTTCCCCAGCATGAAGTGTTGATCACCCCCCAGTAGAGTTTGATGGTCATTATCCCCAGCGAAGTCACAAGAGTTTGAAGAGGCTAGATCTTCTGTAAAATCCTCTTATGACATCCTCTGCGGGGACGAATTGTTGTGTTGTCCAAGCATGGGGCATGATTGTTTCCCCAGCATAAAGTGTTGGTCATCCCCAGTAGAGTTTGAGGACAGTTGGTCTTCTGTAAAATCCTCTCAAAAGGCATTCCCCAGCACGAGACGCTTTAAAGCAGTTTTCTCCAGCAGAGTTTGTTATAAACTCGTCATCCCCAACGGAATTGTCTAAAGGGAAGCTCGCCTAACATGGTGCATTGTGGTACTTATCCTAAGCTTGACAGTCATATTCTTCAGCAGACTACTGTGGATTTGCTTTGGGTTTCCCCAACAGATCTCTAAGGACTCTTTCCTAGCAAGTTGCAGGGGAATGTTCTAACCAGGATTCGCATATCCCTGGCAGAGTAGCCCTGATACCCAGCAAGATCGTATCTCTGGTCATGGTATCCCCACAGAGGTCAGCATCGAATCTTGGCAGCAACTTCCAGCTGAGTTGTTGTTCTCTCCGCAGAGGTTTATCAGATCGACAGAATCTATTCCTCAACAAGGATGGTACAGCCTTTCCCCAGCCGGGTCAGAAGGTTGATAACCCCTACAAAGGGTCTTGGGTTGAATAAATCCCCAAGCAGAGTTTTAATGGCATTTCCCCAGCAGGACGTCATTAAAAATTCTCATCCCCAGCGGAATCGCTGTGACCAGAATTCGTTCCCCAAACAGATGGAATAATTCCTGGCAGAGTCGTCATTCCCTCATATCTTAAAGTCCAATTTATTTTTGGCAAGCTTGACAATTCGAAGCAGACGGATTGTTCATCCATTCGCCAGCAGAGATATTATCCTTTTAGGAATCTCCGAGATTAAATCATTGATTGTGGTTCCTCAGCAGAGTCGGCAGAGATGTCTGGCGCAGAGGCAGAGAGTAATTCGATTTTAAAATTCTAAAAGTCCAACAGTAGATTGGCAAAAGTCCGTCTTCGGGTGGCAAAAGTCCAACAGTGGATTGGCAAAAGTCCGTCTTCGGGTGGCAAAAGTCCAACAGTGGATTGGCAAAAGTCCGTCTTCGGGTGGCAAAAGTCCAACAGTGGATTGGCAAAAGTCCGTCTTCGGGTGGCAAAAGTCCAACAGTGGATTGGCAAAAGTCCGTCTTCGGGTGGCAAAAGTCCAACAGTGGATTGGCAAAAGTCCGTCTTCGGGTGGCAAAAGTCCAACAGTGGATTGGCAAAAGTCCGTCTTCGGGTGGCAAAAGTCCAACAGTGGATTGGCAAAAGTCCGTCTTCGGGTGGCAAAAGTCCAACAGTGGATTGGCAAAAGTCCGTCTTCGGGTGGCAAAAGTCCAACAGTGGATTGGCAAAAGTCCGTCTTCGGGTGGCAAAAGTCCAACAGTGGATTGGCAAAAGTCCGTCTTCGGGTGGCAAAAGTCCAACAGTGGATTGGCAAAAGTCCGTCTTCGGGTGGCAAAAGTCCAACAGTGGATTGGCAAAAGTCCGTCTTCGGGTGGCAAAAGTCCAACAGTGGATTGGCGAAAGGTCCATCTAAGGGTGGCATATTCTAAAAGTCCAGCAGTGGATTGGCAAAAGTCCGTCTTCGGGTGGCAAAAGTCCAACAGTGGATTGGCAGAAGTCCATCTTCGGGTGGCACGAAGCTGCAAAGTCCACCAGTAGTGTGGCAAGCCAGTAGTCGTCTGGCGTCGTTCAAAAGACATTATTAAAGTCCACCAGTAGTGTGGCAAGCCAGTAGTCGTCTGGCGTCGTTCAAAAGACATTTCCAAAGTCCACCAGTAGTGTGGCAGGCCAGTAGTCGTCTGGAATTGCACAAAAGACATTATTAAAGACCACCAGTAGTGTGGCAAGCCAGTAGTCGTCTGGCGTCGTTCAAAAGACAGGTCTCTCCGACGTTTCATCGAAGATTCAATCCAGCAGTCTCGTTGGGTTTATATCCTTTTTCTTCTTCACTACCCAGAGCAAATTTTTGGTTATTTTTGGTATTCAATCACTATATACCTTGAAAGTCCGAAAGCAATCGCTTTCAGGCATTCAGGTCTACAGCGCTTGAATAGGGGCAGCTGTAATACCCCAAAATTTGCTCTCCCTCTTTGTCATCATAGCATGGCATTATCATGTATCATATCATATCCACCTCATTAACATTGCATTGCATTTAACATAGAAAAATGAAGCATGGCATCCTTCTTACCATCAGGGCATGTGATCAGGTGGAAGGTGGACAATCAAGGAATCATTCAGAGCATAAAAAGGTCAATCAAGTTTCCTCAAGGCAAGCCAAGAAGCCTTTCATGTCTCATAATATCTCAATTGATCTTCCAAAACCTCAAAGAAGGTGAGATTCAATAGGAGATTGAAGCATTACATCCTTCACTATGCAAGAAGTCCAAAAATGGAAGGAAAATCCTCAAAAGAGATAGCTCATTGATTCAAAATCATTCTCAAGTGGCATTTCTCATCATCCTTTAAGAGGATACACAACATACTCTGAGGAATTTGGATTTGGAAGATGTGCAATTTCCTCCTAACCAAAGGGGGTCAAAATTAGGGTTTCTAATAAAAGCAGGGAATTTTTGTTTTTTTGGACAAAGCTTGTTGTCATGGTATTCTACATGTTCTTAAGTGTATGTGTGTGGAAGATTGCATCTCAATTGGTTTTAGAAGAGGTTCAATTGGAAGAAAAATCAAGAATCAGAGAAATTGGGGCAAAGTCAAATAATCAGAGGAAAAAGTCAATTCTTGACTTTTTGAGGCCAAATTCATGAAATTCATGTTATATGTGTCCAATGTACAAAATTTGGTCAAGAAATTCCAAAGGAATCATGAAAAAATCAAGATGTAAAAAGTTGCCATTTTTGGATGAAGTAGGGTTACTAAAAATAGCAAGTTTTGGCCATTTTGCATCAGAGTTTGAACCAAGGCCATTTAAATTTGGAGCACCAAATGAAAATTCCACTCTGCCTCAATGAAAGGCCTTGCTTTAAGCTTCAAATCCATGGGTATAACATCTCCATTAGACAAAAATTGAGGGAGATATGATTAATCAAAGTTGGAGGAAAGTAGGCCAAAAACCATGTCTTGACCAAGCTTGGCCAGGTCTGCGCGCAGTCATTTTCTCAAACAGTTGGTGAGCAAGATGTGTAGATCAATTACTCATGGTTAAAGGTTTCAAATGAAAAATCTTGCAACATCAAAGTTGTTCCCCTATGTGAGATCTTCAAGATTGATGTTCATGGATTTTTCATTTGATCAAAGGATAAGGAGTTATGATGGCTCAAAGATTGGTCAATGCAACTGAAAATCCATGTCAAGCATGCCTTGCCAACCAACCTCATTATCTCGCCCATGCACCAGTTGGTGTTTCTTCTGTTACAAGCCACATTTGGTCATGTTCCAAACTTCAATTCAACCAACTTTCAACACCAATATTGTTCCCTAATGTATCATCTTTCTAATGCCACCAACATTGGATTGTTTCATTCATTGACAAGTGAGAAATTCCTCCTCAAACACTTGCTGTCACAATGAAGATTTGCTGCATAATTTTGGTTCAAACACACATCAAGTACATGACAGAAGTCCTATGTGTGCTGCTCTATTCTTTGCTTCATTTGGCCAAACACATTTCACATTATGCATACGAGCTTGAGCCTTGCATGAAAGAGGAAGTGAGAAACTTGCACCACAAGATTCCTGCTGCTACATCAGAACAACATAACATCACTTTCCTTCTCCTACACACCACCATAACTCCATGAACCTCACCCTCACTCTAACAGAACTTCCCCAACTCGTGCCATTAACCACCTAACTCAGTTAGTTAACTCAAACTCAGTTAACTAACTCAGTTTAACTAGAGTTCTAACTGTTAACTGAACTGGTTGGGAGTTAACCTTGGATATATAAGCTGAAACTCTCACAATTTCAGGGGAGGATTCTCATTTTTCACTCTCACTCCAAATTGCTCTCACTTTTCTCTCAGAGTTCTCTCCATTCTCTCTCTGATTTCACACGAGTTCTTCACACGTTCTCACCTTGATCTTCATCAATTGTTCATCATCAAGCACTTCTGATCAAGAACAAGCTGAAGTAAGAGCAAGCTATCGAGAGCAGCAACTTCTCCAATTGGAATCTCAGTTCATTGTCTTCAAAATCCAAAGGTTCAGAGCATTTATTTTGCTCTTAGGAAGCTCAAGATCAATCTCTCATCTCTGGTTTTCTGTTGATTCAAGAGTTCTCCAATTTCAGGTTTCAAAATTTCTCAAACTTTAATTGCACGATTTTATCCTGTTTTGACTCGTTGATGTGTTGTTTGAGCTTATTAGAAGCTATGTGAAGCTGGCTAGTTGATAGAGCTCTTTAGGAGCTTAGAACTGAAAATTAGGGCAAATTTATCCTCTTCGATTCTCCTTATTCATGCTTGATCTATGAATTTTCTTGTTGGATTTGTGTTCCTCATGAGCTTAGCTTTCGTTTGGTATATGGCTTGTGAATTTCTGGAGAAAATGTGAGTTGCAGGTGGTGGCTGCTGGCCGGAGAAGATGACCGGAGGTCATCTCCGGCCGGTGACTTTAACTGTTAGGGTTTATGTGTGTTTTAATCCTGTCCGTTCATGTTTTCTGATCGTGTGATCCTTGTCTTGCCAGCACATTAAAAATCACATGCTCCTCACGTGTATCTTTTCTGAATTCATTTAAACATGTTGTAGTGTAGTGCATGGTAACTTGTGTGTGTCCTCACGCATGTGCATTGATCCTGATTACTTTGACCACGCATTGACCTTGACTTGATCCATTGGCTGAGAATGAGTCAATTCCTGTTGACTGAAGTGCATGATTGTTATGGTGTTTTGCGCAGACTTGGACTTAACCAGATTGATAATTACACCCCCATGTATTGAAGCCCAATGATTTTGAACTGTCCAATTGCTATGTTCATACCCCCCTGCATTTTGCATTTATTTTTCATTTTTATTTCTTTTTACACGTTTGATTTCTAATTTTTAAAAATACCAAAACATATTGGAAAATTCTACAAAAATTCATGTGTATTCTTAAAACATTTAGGAAATTTTCTATGATTTTATTTTCTGATTTTATGACCATTTTGCCCCTGTTCCATTATTTCTTTTGAATTTCCATTTGTATGCATACTTAATGTGACATATGATTTTGTGCATTTTTGTTCTTGATCATAAAAAATGGTTTTTGATGCCTTTCTTTTTGCATTGTGGTCACAATATGTTGAGGTATGTTTGAGATTTATGAGATGATTTTTAAGTCTTTTTTGGATGACTTTTGATGTGTTGCTTTGAGCATGAATGCATGAAACTTCCATGAGACTTTGACCTAATTGTTGAGTGACTTTGGTTCTGATTCATTGCTTGTGGACTTGATATGTTAATGGCATGTGTTTAAGGTGTTTGATTGGTGAAAGTCATAATTTTTGAAGCATGTTTGCTATTTGTTTGAAGCATGAAGTTTAACTTGTTCATTTTGTGAATGCATGCCTCATGTTTGGTTTGCTTGATCATGAAGGCACTTGTACCATGAGTTGTGGTTTTGTTTGAGGATGTATAGCATGTTAATTGACTTCTGATTGTGACATTTGGGTTTCATCTTTGCATGTTTGATGTTTATCTTGCACCTTAAGTCACTTGTTTCACAAGTATGAACCACATTCACATCACTTCACCTTTTCTTCTTTGCTTCTTGTTGGATTGAGATTTTGTTTGCATGATTTGGTATGCTCATTTAGGATAACATTAGGTTGTGTAAATATGAGTTACATTCTGACTTGGAAGCATGTATAGCATTTAATCTCATTTTACTTTGTTTGTCAACTTGTTTGAATTTGATTTGTTCATTATATTTTCTTACTTTACTTGTAAGTAATTGTGCTAACCATGTAGGGGCTTCGGTAAGTTTCAATTGAGTGTGGACAAGGAATCCACATGCAACTTCTATCCTTTCTCTTTTACAATTCCATTTTGTGTTTTGCTAAGCACTTATGTGTTTTCTTTTAATAACTCATTACTTTCCCTTTTTGAATTACAATTCATCTTCTACTTTGGAAGTGAATTGTTTAATTCTTTCTTTCTTTAGACTTTAGGTTGAAACCTCACAAACCTTAGGATCACTCCCTTAACTAATCAATTAGGATTGAGTCTTAGTCCATATAGGTTTTACCTTTTCTCCTCTCTTGAGTCTCTTTTCTCATCTCAAAGAAAATTCAAAACATATAATAAAGGTAGGCATTTATTGCATTTAGGCCTTTCATATAAAGAAAAGATTATAAGGGGTCTTCTCTTGTAATCTTAGAATGTGTAGCATATAGCCCATCTTGGGTCAATGTGTTAAACATTTGATCTTGTATGAGGGACTTAAATGCAATACTTGTTGAAGGTGCAAATAATAAAAAACACTTCTTCATTTCTTAATTAACAAAAACACTTAATAAACACAAGTATGCTAGTGTGTTTGAACCTTGACAATTGGAGCTAAGTGTGGGGGTCTTCTTCACTCTTAGTATGCTTTCTTACCCATTCCATCTTGGAACGTGAGAATGTACACATTCCAAGGACTAAGATTTGGATACACTATCATATGCAAACAAATAAAAAAAACACTTCTTTCTAAAAGACAAAAACGAACAATAACGTCTTTCCTTCGGGAATTCTTTTCTCACCTCATTCACTCTCAACGCACGAACGCGCTTCTACTCGTTCTTTTGCAAGACGGTAACGCACTCGGACCAGCGAGCCTGCAACACCTGAGCTAGAACGTAAGCCGTTCTCTAAAAAACACAAACAATTCATCCCTAGTGAGGGGAACTACGTCGCTCTGATTCTCATGCTCCCGATGAGATACGTAGGCAGTGGGGTAGGACCCATGCGAGCACTTCTTTTATTTTCCCTACATTTGTTTCTCTTTCTCCTTTCCTTTTTCAGTGCTTTCTCAGTATTCCTTTCTTTACACCCTTTGATCGAGACAAGCAAGCGTGGATCCCATCGGGTACGATGGACGTGAGGGGGTGCTAATACCTTCCTCTCGCGTAACCGACTCCCTTACCCACTTCTCTTGGTCGCAAGACCATGCTTTTCCTTTCTCTCAGGTTTACGCGGTGTTTCCTTTCCCTCTCTTGGGATAAATACACATTGCTGGCGACTCTGTTCGGTGCCACTTTCGCGTTTGTACTTGGATGAAAATCCCGGGAGCGACAGTATGCTACTTCTCCAATCCTTTCTAAAACTTGATACGGTCCCACGTATCTCGGACTTAACTTCTGTGACTTAAACGGTCCTTTCAGTCTTAATCTCAGAGTAACTTTCAAAAACACATGGTCACCTTCTTCAAATTCTAAAGGTCTCCTTCGATTGTCCGCATAACTCTTTTGTCGATCTTGTGCTTGCTTAATTTTCTCGCGGATCATTCGAATCTTTTCCGTAGTCTCTTGGATAATTTCGGGTCCTAAGATTCTATCTTCCCTAACTTCCGCCCAACACAAAGGGGTCTTACACTTTCTTCCATACAATGCTTCATACGGAGCCATACTAATGCTCACATGGTAACTATTATTATAAGAAAACTCAATCAATGGTAGAAGTTCTTTCCAATTCCCCTTACTTTCTAACACACAAGCTCTCAACATATCCTCTATCGTTTGTATCGTTCGCTCAGTCTGACCATCCGTCTGTGGATGATTAGACGTGCTCAAACGGAACTCTGTCCCCATAGCTTGTTGAAAAACTTTCCAAAACCTTGAAGTAAACTTCAGATCTCTATCTGACACAATATTAGAGGGAATACCGTGAAATTTTACAATTTCCGCAATAAACAACCTTGCAAGATGACTTGCCTAGAAAGTAGTCTTCACGGCCAAGAAATGAGTCGACTTTGTCAACCGATCTACTAATACCCAAATCGAGTCATAACCACCTTGCATACGGGGTAAACCTACTGCGAAATCCATAGAAATACTATCCCATTTCCAAACTGGGATTTCTAATGGTTGCAATAGTCCACCCGGTCTTTGATGTTCAATCTTAACTTGTTGGCATACTGCACATTCCGACACGAAGACCGCAACATCTCTTTTCATACCGGACCACCAATAGTCCTTCTTTAAATCTTGATACATCTTTAAAGAACCCGGATGTATAGTAAAAGAACCTTTATGCGCTTCTTCCAAAATCTTTCTTTTCAAAGTCGCATCGTTCGGAACGCAAATTCTTTGGTTAAACATAATCGTTCCATCGCTAGCGTGCACAAAACCCAGTTGACTTAGCATCTCTTGCAACTTCTCATCCAATAATTGTCCTTGTTGAATTTCAACTCATAACGTAGAATTAACATTCAAATTCCCCATAATCACTCCATTAGGAGTCCACACAAAATGAAGATTTAAATCTCTAAACTTTTCCAGCAACGAATATTCTAACATCATCAATTCGGCCTTTCTCAAAGCTCTTCTACTCAAGGCATCGGCCACTTTATTCGCTTTACCTGGATGGTATTTTAGCTCTAGATCATAATCCTTTAAATATTTCATCCACCTCCTTTGACGCATATTCAACTCTTTTTTGTCAAAGAGGTACTTTAAACTCTTGTGATCACTAAACATTTCAAAATGTACTCCATATAAATAGTGACGCCACACTTTCAAAGTAAACACCACCGCCGCTAATTCCAAATCGTGGGTTGGATAATTCTTCTCGTGAATTTTCAATTGTCGAGAAGCATAAGCCACCACGTGACTTTCTTGCATTAAAACGCCTCCTAATCCCATCTTAGACGCATCACAAAATACCTCATACGACTTGCTAGGATCGGGAATAATCAGAACGGGAGCTGTAGTCAATCTTTCTTTCAAACTCATAAAACTTTGTTCACACGCCGAATCCCACTCAAAGGGGCAATCCTTCAGAGTAAGCTTAGTCATTGGTGTCCCTCCCGGGATTTTCATCCTAGTACAAACGCGAAAGTGGCACCGAAACAGAGTCGCCAGCAATGTGTATTTATCCCAAGAGAGGGAAAGGAAACACCGCATAAACCTGAAGGAGAGGAAAAGAGCATGGTCTTACGACCAAGAGAAATGGGTTCGGGAGTCGGTTACGTGAGAGAAAGGTATTAGCACCCCCTCACGTCCATCGTACCCGATGGGATCCACGCTTGCTTGTCTCGATCAAAGGGTGTCGTCAACTGAAGCTCCACTGCTACTGGAAAGGGAAAGGAAAAGGAGAAGGGAAAAGAGAGAGAGAACAAGGAACAAATGTAGGGAAAATAAGAGAAGTGCTCTAATGGGCCCTACCCCACTGCCTACGTATCTCATCGGGAACATGAGAATCAGAGCGACGTAGTTCCCCTCAATGAGGAAAAGTTGTTTGTGTTTTTTAGAGAACGACTTACGTTCTAGCTCAGGTGTTGCAGGCTCGCTGGTCCGAGTGCGTTACCATCTTGCGAGAGAACGAGTAGGAGCACGTTCGTACGTTAAGAGTGAGTGAGATGAGAAAAGAATTCCCGAAGGAAAGGCGTTATTGCTTGTTTGAACTTTTTTAGAAAGAAGTGTTTTGATTGTTTTGTGTTTTGTAACACGCATTGTATTTAAGTCCCTCATGTAAGATCGAATGCCTCGCATAACGACCCGAGATGGGACGCACGCTAAACATTCCAAGAAAATGAGAGAAGATCCCTCACTATCTTGTTCTCGCGTGAAAGGCCTAAATACAATGTTTGTTTTCCTTTATTAAGTATTTTTTACTTTTTGCTTGAAGATGAGAAGAGAAAACGCAAAGGAAACTCTAAAGGGAGACTAAGGATCCTAGTGTTATCATGCATGGATGACCTAAGGTTAGTGAGGTTTGAAAGATAAGACTACCTAAAACCTAATGCTAATCCTACTCCAAGCTTAATCAAAAATTAAGTTGGACTAGGTAGCTCTAAGGGGAAAAGAATCCAAGACTTAGACAAGTCTTGAGATTCATGGGATGTGAAAGAGTGAAAGAGAAGAAAAGAGAAGAAGAAGAAAGATAGATGAGATACAATAAGGGGCAGCAAGCACATCATAATCATTATATCCAAATCACATCATAAAACATGCTTCAAAGATCATACAAGCACATCTCAAGTACAAAAGTGAAAGCACACAAGAAAGGATGCAAGTAAACTTGCATAAGAAGTACAATTAAGCACACCAAGAGTTCATACAAAGATGACATGAACAAAATAAGATAAAAGTGAAACCAAGTCAGAAATCAATTCATATCATGATCATCTAATCCAAACATGCAAGAATGCTTCACATTATGATGCATTGAGCCAAAGAAGCAACAAAACATTTGATAATGACATGCATCATACAAATCATCCCAAAATGAACATGTGAAGTGAAAACCAAGTAATGAACTCAAGAGGGCAGTAGCATATGCATCAACAACATGTCAAGATCAAACTCAAGTCATACAAGATTAGTCACCAAGCAACACATCCAAAGCATGCATCAAAACTAATCAAAGCAACCACTTACTATTCATGCAAGCAAGCAAAGAAACATGTGAAGCAAAAAGTGAGAACATGTCACATAATAAACCCTAAATCAAGAGGATCAGAACCTCAAGCATGTTATACAAGTCAAACAAAAGGCCTCATGCATTGATTGTTTCATACAAAGGAGCATTGCACATGATTAAGTCAAACATACCACAAAATTCAAGTCAAAACAACACCAACTTAGAAAATCAAGCACAAATAGGAAAATGAATCAATGAAGATGATTCCAAATCCATAAACAATCTCAAACAGAACATGATCACACCATACAATCATCTCAAGCATCAATCAATCACAAGTAAACAAATGTACTCAAACTAGGTCAAGTGTCTAAGCATGCTTCAATGAACTTCAAACCACAAGTAAAAATCAACCAAAAATAGCAAAGTGGTTCAATAAATTCCCAAAAAATAATCAAAGGCAAGTTAACTCAGTCTAGTAACAAATTCAAAAATATTGGATCCAAAAGAGTTAAAGAGCTTGTCTAAAAGTGATCCACAAGTCAAGATGTGCAAAGAATCGAGCAAGAGTCGAGGGGTATCAAAAATCACATGAAAAACAATCAAAGGTGATCACCAAGGCAGCAACATGACATGAAAACAATCCTAAATTAAGTGTCAAAACATGGCAAAAAGTTAAGCTCAATAAGGCATGGAAAAATCATCAAACATAAGCACTAGTCACAAAGGTAAACATAGGAGACACTTTGGAAAATAAAACCATAAATAATTACGAAAATAAATGAAAAATGAAAATAAAATTCATATAAAATTAAATAAGACTTCAAAATACATCCATGATTTTTTTTTGTAATTTTTTAATAAAAGGAAATATTTTTAATAATTAAAAAGGAAACGAAAATAAAAAAGAAAAAAGTAAAAAGAGTAATAGAAATGGAGGGTGTATATTGAATGCAAACACAACAGTTGGGCCGTGTGGGGGGTGCGGAAATGAATTCGCGTAGGCCCAACTAACTTGTAATGATATCATCTGTTTTTTTTTTTTAAAAAAGAAATAAAAATAAGAGAAAATAAAGTGTTACAAAATATCATGTGAACATATCCATCAATCGGGCAACCCTACTTAAATCAAATAAGACAAAAAAAACCATTCGGCCACTCCCAAGCCAACACGTCATCATCTTCTTCAATCAAAAACTTAAACACAGTGCCATGCATCGTGATTTGCAGAGGAAAACGCAGCAAACAACTCATCTTGCACACAACATTTCTTCATCAAATCTCAACTAAATCAAACAAAATAAGATACCAAAATAAAGCTCATGGAATAAAGATCAACACTGCGCCATTTGTTTTCCACAAATATCACTCGAACATAAAGAAAAAAGGACTCCAAGGCACGGGTACAAGCATAAAAACAAAAAATCATACGTCCAGAACATGCTCAGATTCAAACAAACACACAATGCTATCATCACAGGTCTCCTTAGATGCAACACATGAGCATGATTAGATCTAAAAAAAGAGGGTTTAAAAGGGTTGAAGAAGCTTACCTAGTGGAGGCAAGTCCATTGCTTCTTCACTGCTTTGTGAAAGCTTCAGAGAACCCACCAAACTTCCGTGACAGACCTCACTTGAGCAAGGAAAATGAAGAAAACTTGACTCAGAAAATCAAAACCAAGAGAGAAGTTTTTAGAGAGAGTGAGCTGTTATGGTTTCTTTCTTCACAGAATGAGTTCTTCCGTTTCTAGGGTTTGCATCCTTTAAATATGATGGGTTAGAAGTGGCTTAATGGGCCTGAGATGGAGTGGAAACTTGGTTGAGAATTTCTGTCCAAAAAAAGAAAATGTGAGAGTGCAATACGGGTTGGTTTTACATGGGGTGCATGGAGTGGTTTGTTGTGATTTGGAAAGAGAGGAGGTGGTGGAAATAGCAGTCACGTGAGCAGAGTGTGAGGCCAGGTAGTACCAACGCTTTGTTCTTTTCTGTTTCACCCCAAATGTGCAAAGTGTGCATGAGAGAGTGATATAGCCGTTGGCCATTGTTTGGTCATTTTAGGCAATGTTTTGGCAAAGCATTGGTGACACAGCATGATGATGGTGCGTGTAAAAACAAAAAGAATACTTGTTACAATAATCAATTCAAAATACCATATGAGGATGCTTCAAAACCAATGGTACATGATCACCTTTTCTTGATCCAAACTTGATGGATATGGCTCCAAATGTTGTAAACTTATAGTCATTGGAAAATAGGAAATGCTATGGACAAATTCCATTTTAATTATGACTTGAAACAATGCTTGGAGGATGATGAAAAAAAGGTTTGAAAAGGTGTCCACGAATCTGTCCAAGAAAAACTGATTTTTTTGTCATCACCACAACTTGAAACCATGATATTGAGGTAGCCATAATTTTCGATTCCCACGTCCAAATATTGTCTTTTTGGTCATTTTGAAAAGGCGAGATTGCCCTCTACAATTTTCATGTTGGAAGTATCTCAATTCATGACTTGGAAATAACTCTAAATTGGTCAAGAACATTGGTGTACCAAACTGTCAAAAGCAACTTAGAACAAATTCTAAGTTTTAGTGAAACCACCAATTGAAAATGTCACACTTTGAGCACTTATAACTCACTCAATATCAAACCAAATGCCATGATTCTTGTGCCCATTTTGAAGAGAAGACTTCAAACTACAACTCTCATGTTAGAGTTTTCTCAAATCAAAGCTTGAAAGTTGATCAAAACCGTGCATGAACATGAGTGCATAAAACTGTCCCAAAATAACTTAGAAAAAATTCTAAGTTTTTGAATTTCACAACTTGAAAACTCCAACTTCAAAACATCATAACTCTCTCAAAAATAATCCAAATGAGACAAACTTTACATGGTTGGAAAGCTTGGAAAAAGCTCTACAACTTTCATGTTTGAGGAAAATTGAAATGAAGCTCGTATCATGATGGAAATTAGCTTGGAAGATGGCTGAATTCATGCTGAAACTTTCCCAAAATGGCAACTTCCTAAAAACCTAGATTTCCAAAAATAGCAACTTCTTCACATTTTTGATTTTTCATGAATCCTTGAACATTTCTTGATCAAATCTTGTCCATGGTCCATATTTGACTTGAGAATCATGATGTTGACCTCAAAAAGTCAGGAGTTGACTTTTTCACTGCACAGTTGACTTTATTCCGAATTCTCCTGATTTTTGAAATTCCTGATCAATTGAAAACCTTCTGAAACAAATTGATGGGCAATCTTCCATCCCTAGACACTTGAGGACATAAGGAATACCATGGGATTAAGTCTTGCCCAAGAAATCAGAAATAAACTGATTTTATGGCAAACCCTAGTTTTGGTACCCTCTGGTTAGGAGGAAATAACACATCCTCCAAATTCAAATTCCTCTGAATATGTTGTGTATCATGTCCACCAATGATGACATGTGCCACTTGGAGATGATAAAGAATCAAATAGCTTGCTCATTTGGGGTCAGATCCCAACTTTTGACTGCCTTGTATAGGAGATCATGCACTGTCCAATCTTCTTGGTGAATTCTCCTCTTCCCATGACTTGTGAGATCAAATGGAGATAATACATGATGTAAGAAGTCCTTGAAGCTTGTGGGAAACACTTGGTCTTCTTCTTTGGATGATCAACACTTTAGAGAATCACCTGATCACATGCCCTTATGCAAGATGCAATGTTAAATGCTTGATGCTTTATTTTTCTATGCTTGAATGTAATGCAATGCAATGAAAGCTCATGCTAAAAGATATAAAGAAAAGAGAGGGCAAATTTTAGGGTATTACAGCTGCCCCTATTCAATCACTGTAGACCTGAACGGATGATAGCGATTGCTGTCATACTTTCAAGGTATGGAGGGATTGAATACTGACAATAACCCAAAAATTTGCACTCTGCAGGGTAGAAGAAAAGGGAAATAAACCCAACCAAACAAACTCTGCTTGAATAAAAAAATCTGATGATGAAGAAAACCACTAGAGAGATGTCTTTTATACAACGCCAGACGACTACTGGCCTGCCACACTACGGGTGGACTTTAGCAACGTCTTTTGTACAACGCCAGACGACTACTGGCTTGCCACACTACGGGTGGACTTTAACAATGTCTTTTAGTACAACGCCAGACGACTACTGGCTTGCCACACTACGGGTGGATTTTTGCCAAACTACGGTTGGACTTTGCAGCTGAATTGTCACACTACGGGGGACTTTTGCCAATCTACGGTTGGACTTTCTGAGATGCCACACTACGGGGGACTTTTGCCAATCTACGGTTGGACTTAGCTGAATTGCCACACTACGGGGGACTTTTGCCAATCTACGGTTGGACTTAGCTGAATTGCCACACTACGGGGGACTTTTGCCAATCTACGGTTGGACTTAGCTGCGATGCCACACTACGGGGGACTTTTGCCAATCTACGGTTGGACTTAGCTGCGGTTTTTTAAAGGGAGTCAGACGACTACTGACTTGCCACACTACGGGTGGACTTGTGCCAAGCTACGGTTGGACTTTAAGAATTTGCTACCCTTGGATGGACCTTTTGCCAATCTACGGTTGGACTTTCCAATGATTTGCCACCCTTGGATGGACCTTTTGCCAATCTACGGTTGGACTTTAAGAATTTGCCACCCTTGGATGGACCTTTCGCCAATCTACGGTTGGACTTTGCCTTGCTTTGCCACCCTTGGATGGACCTTTTGCCAATCTACGGTTGGACTTTAAGAATTCCAAAATTGGATTACTCTCTGCATCTGTGTCAGACATCTCTGCTGACTCTGCTGAGGAACAATGATCAATGTTTTGACTTGGAGACTCCTGAAAGGATAATATCTCTGCTGGAGAATGAATGAACAATCTGTCTGCTTCGAATCGTCAAGTTTGCCAAAAATAAATTGAACTTTGGAAATATGGGGAAATGATGATTCTGTCAGGAATTACTTCATCTGTTTGGGGCTGGATTCTGGTCACAGCAACTCCGTTGGGGATGAGAATTTCTTTGCATGACCTCTTGCTAGGGAAGAAAAAGTCATTAAAACTCTGCTTGAGGATCTATCAAACATGAGATCCTTTGCGGGGAGAATCAACCTTCTAACTCGGCTGGGGAAAGAGTATACTATCACTCTGCTGAGGAATAGATTTTGTTGATCAATAAGCCTTTGTGGGGCCAAATAAATAGACTCAGCTGGGGAATACTGTTGACAAGATTCAATGCTGAACTCTGTGGGGATACCGCTACCAGAGATACGATCTTGCTGGGGATCAGGGCTACTCTGTCGGGGATATGCAAATCCTGGTTAGAACATGTTCTGCTGCAACATGCTGGGAGAGAGTCCTTAGATCTGCTAGGAAACCCAAAGCAACTCCATGGTAGTCTGCCGAGGAATAAGACTGTCGAGCTTAAGATAAGTATTATAATGCCTCATGTTAGGCGAACTTTCCATTTGACGATTCCGTTGGGGATAATGAGTTTATCATCAACTTTGCTGGAGAAAACTGCTTTAAAGCGTCTCGTGCTGGGCAATGCCTTTTGAGAGGATTTTACAGAAGACCAAGCGTCTTCAAACTCTACTGGGGATCAAAGATCTGGAACATCTCCTGCCTGGGGAAATTCAACATGCCCCATGCTCGGGAAGGCCAACAACTTGCTTTCTGCTCCATGATACCAGACTTACCTGAAGAAACATCATAAGAGGATTTTACAGAAGATCAAGCATCTTCAAACTCCTAACGACTTTACTGGGGATTAACCATCAACCTCGGTGTCTACGAAGCAACTCTACTAGAGGGTTTGCAACCGTTGTCGGCACAGAAAAGCTTGTAACTGTTGGAAGTACTGAATGAGAGAATCAACGATATCCCGTTGAATTCAAATTACTGATATCGAGACGTCGTGAAGGACCGTCGACCGAATGATGGACTCAATCAGTAAGCGTTATGACAAAAAGGGTGACCAGTAAACCCTTCCCTGAACATGATTGCCCCAATCTCTTGCGTGGGAATAAGTGGTTATCCGTCTTGTGCTTGAAATCATTTGAATCTGTTAACTGCAACAAAAGAAGACACACACATGCCCCGGAATATTGCGTGGTTTGATTCCACCATCCAGGATTACTCAACATTCAAAGTAATTCTAAATATATTCTGCACGTGTTATTGTGAAGCCACCATGTTTTCAAATGCAATATTTTATCAAAAATTCGGACGTTTTGCGAACAAGGCAGTAAAACAAAATAAGAAGCTTTTAACTGAAATTCAATTTATTAATCAAAAGGCCCAGAATAGGCAATTACATCAGGAAGCAATCCCTGGAAAGAGGCGATCGCTGAAAATTGAGAAAAGAAACTATCCTAATGGCAATGCGAAAACGGCGTTCCACTGAGTTTCAATTCTGCTATGGCCAGTATGTCTTCAAAACTCTCTGACTTTGCCTTCTGAGGAATGATCAGACCGATTCCTACCCTTTGGAATGTCAATTGCTGAAACGATGATGGAGTACAGATAACTCAGATCGTAGTCGTTCGCTTAAATCCCTCTCTTGCGTGGACCGCCCTTTCGGGTCTTCAATCCACCGGGATACCCTTTTTTGCCTGAGTTGTCCTTGCGGATTTTTAACTCACCGGGTGTACAATTATTTTATTTATTATCCCTAACTTTTGCCCGAACCTTTTTATTCTGTTTTTTTGGTTCGCCGGGATGCCCTTTTTTTGCCTGGACTTTTCTTTTTTTGTCCAGCGGGTCTATTCATGCGAAGTATTTTTTGACTACGTCTGAGTTGACAGGGGATGAAAAGTCTTCGCCATCCATGGTTGTATGTAATAAGGCTCCGCCTGAGAAAACCTTCTTAACCACGAATGGACCTTCATAGTTAGGAGTCCACTTGCCCCTGTGATCTGTACTTGGAGGAAGGATCCTTTTGAGTACCACATCTCCCACTTTGTAAACCCGAGGACGCACCTTCTGCTCAAATGCCTGCTTCATCCTCCGTTGGTATAACTGTCCATGACATACAGCTTCCAGTCGCTTCTCCTCAATAAGGCTCAACTGATCAAATCTGGCGCGTACCCATTCAGCTTCGTATAACTGGACATCCATCATAACTCTGAGGGATGGAATCTCCACTTCAACCGGTAGTACCGCTTCCATACCATATACAAGTGAGAATGGGGTTGCCCCAGTGGACGTGCGCACTGACGTTCGGTACCTATGCAAAGCAAATGGCAACATCTCATGCCAATCTTTGTATGTGACAACCATCTTCTGCACAATCTTCTTAATATTTTTGTTGGCCGCTTCCACAGCGCCATTCATCTTTGGGCGATATGGAGAAGAATTGTGGTGTTCAATTTTGAAGTCCCGGCATAGCTCAACCATCATTTTGTTGTTCAGATTAGAACCATTGTCAGTAATGATTCTCTCGGGCACTCCATAGCGACAAATGATATCCCGTTTCAGGAAACGAGCTACCACCTGTTTAGTGACATTGGCATAAGAGGCAGCTTCAACCCACTTAGTGAAATAATCAATGGCGACCAAGATGAAGCGATGGCCATTTGAAGCAGTAGGCTCAATCTTTCCGATCATGTCAATGCCCCACATAGCAAAGGGCCAAGGAGAGGACATGACACTCAACGGATTTGGAGGAACGTGCACTTTGTTTGCATAGATCTGGCATTTGTGACACTTGCGGGCATACTTGCAACAATCTGACTCCATTGTCAACCAATAATATCCTGATCTCAACAATTTCTTAGCCATTGCATGTCCTCCGGCATGGGTACCAAAAGAACCTTCATGTACTTCTTGCATTAACATGTCTGCTTCGTGTCTATCCACGCACCTGAGCAGAACCATGTCAAAATTCCGTTTATACAACACATCATCCTGATTCAAGAAGAAACTACCAGACAACCTTCTCAACGTCTTCTTGTCTTTAGTAGATGCCCCTGGCGGGTACTCTTAACTTTTCAAGAAACACTTGATATCATGAAACCATGGCTTGTCATCAGACGTTGCATCAACAGCAAACACAAATGCAGGCCTGTCAAGACGAGACACTTCAATCTTAGGCACATGATTCCACCCTTGCACTTTAATCATGGAAGACAACGTGGCCAAGGCATCTGCAAACCTATTCTCATCTCGGGGAATATGGTACAACTTCACTGTTGTAAAGAATGTCAACAATCTCCTTGTATAATCTCTATATGGAACCAGATTTGCTTGGTGTGTGTACCAACTCCCTTTCACCTGATTAATTACCAAAGCTGAGTCACCAAAGATATCAAGGGTCTTAATTCGTAGATCAATCACCTCCTCAATCCCCAATATACAAGCTTCATATTCTGCTTCATTGTTGGTGCATCCGAAAGTTATTCGGGCAGTGAAAGGCATATGAACACCTTCCGGCGTGATAAGAACTGCTCCAACTCCGCATCCATTCATATTGACGGCCCCATCAAACATCAAACTCCATTTGGATTCAGGGTCTGGCCCCTCCTCCAGGAGTGGTTCCTCGCAGTCTTTAGCTTTAAGAAACATGATATCCTCATCAGGGAAATCAAACTTCATGGATTGGTAATCATCGATCGGCTGCTGCGCAAGATAGTCTGACAAGACACTTCCTTTGATGGCCTTTTGGGAAGTGTATTGGATATCATACTCTGTCAAGACCATTTGCCACCGTGCAATTCTGCCTGTTAGCGCTGGTTTCTCAAAAATGTATTTGATAGGATCCATTTTGGAAATCAACAAGGTTGTGTGCCTAATCATATATTGCCTCAATCGCTTTGCGGCCCATGCAAGCGCATAGCATGTCTTTTCAAGCATTGAGTACCGGGACTCACAATCATTGAACTTCTTACTCAGGTAGTAGATAGCATGCTCTTTCCTACCTGTCTCGTTGTGTTGACCGAGAACACAACCCATGGAACCTTCAAGCACTGTCAAATACATTATCAAAGGTCTTCCTTCAACTGGAGGTATGAGAATTGGAGGTTCCTGCAAGTATTCTTTTATCTTATCGAATGCCAATTGGCAATCGTCATTCCACCTGACCGTCTGATCTTTTCTCAGCAGTTTAAATATTGGTTCACACGTGGCTGTTAGGTGAGATATGAACCTCGCAATGTAGTTCAATCTACCCAAGAAACCACGAACTTCTTTTTCCGTTCTCGGCTCAGGCATTTCTTGTATTGCTTTCACCTTGGCAGGATCAACCTCAATTCCTTTTTCACTCACAATGAAACCCAGCAGCTTTCCAGAACGCACCCCAAAAGTGCACTTATTTAGATTCAACCTCAAGCGGAACTTCCTCAACCTTTCAAATAGCTTTTTCAAGTTAACCAGATGTTCTTCTTCTGTTCTTGACTTGGCAATCATGTCATCCACATAACATTCAATCTCTTTGTGAATCAAGTCGTGAAACAAAGTTACCATTGCCCGCTGATACGTTGCCCCTGCGTTTTTCAACCCAAAAGGCATCACCTTATAACAGTATGTACCCCACGGAGTAATGAACGTGGTCTTCTCCATGTCTTCAGGTGCCATCTTAATCTGATTGTACCCGGAGAAACCATCCATAAACGAGAATACTGAGAACTGAGTTGTATTATCGACCAGTACATCAATGTGAGGTAGTGGAAAATCATCCTTTGGGCTAGCTTTATTGAGATCTCGATAATCCACACACATTCTAACCTTTCCGTCTTTCTTCGGTACTGGCACGATGTTGGCAACCCAGGGAGGGTAGTGAGTCACTGCAAGAAACCCTGCATCTCATTGCTTCTGAACTTCTTCTTTGATCTTTATGGCCATGTCGGGGTGAGTCCGACGAAGTTTCTGCTTGACTGGCGGACACTCTTCTCTCAATGGCAGCCTGTGTACCACAATATCAGTATCCAACCCTGGCATGTCTTGATACGACCAGGCGAAGATGTCAGCATATTTACACAACAACTCAATCAAAGCCCTCTTCACATCTGCTTGCAGGCAGGCACCAATCTGAATCTCTTTCTTAGCATCCTCGGTACCAATATTGATGACCTCTACAGTCTCCTGGTGAGGCTGGATGACCATTTCCTCTTGTTTTAACAATCTAGCCAGTTCCTCAGGGAGTTCGCAATCCTTCTCATCCCCTTCTTCGGCTTGATAAATCGGGTTGTCAAAGTCATACATAGCAAAATCATTATCAATGGAATCCGGAGGATCAAGTATGCACGAATGGGTTCATGCTTTATTTTAGAAATATTTTAAAACAAAAAGAAAAGAAACATTGCCATTTTATTATTTTTGTACAAAAATAAAAGACTGAAAGGAAGAGAACAAAAATTTGAATGCAAAACGTCCTTTATTAATGGTTGAAATTGCAAATGCAAATAGGGTGGCCCTACAAATGAATCTATACGCCTTGGGCAGAGCGCAAGATTTTGACATGCATTATGGTTAGAAAAACAAAGAAAAATTACTCTGTCTGAAGAGTAACTCGGACGACTTCTTCAACAGACCAGTTCTGCAATTGTTGTCCTGGAGCACGTGGGCGTACCCAGTTGTCCAGGTCACAGTCACTGCCAACGCCATCTTTTGTAGCTGCACAAGACTGATCTGTGAAAATAATTCCCCCACTACTGAAAGTGATGGGTCCACTGCTTTCCGCCTCTGAAGTCATATAGGGATGATAACCAATGCCAAATTTGTCTTCCTTCATTGGCGTCTCTATCAGTTTGCCCCAGCCTTGGGCATTCCCGGCTCTAACGACTTCGACAGCTTGTTTGTAGGATGAAATAGAATTACCAGCCCCAGCTGGTGTAGAGGAAGACTCAGGCACATTGTCAATATTCACAGCTTCAAATGATTGGCAAAGCATCTCGTGAATTTCCCCATCCATTTCCACATACTTAAACGTGGACAAATGACTCACAAAGATATCTTCTTCGCCACACACTGTAACGACTTGTCCCTCAAACTCATACTTCAGCTTTTGGTGTAAGGTAGAGGTAACAGCCCCAGCTGCGTGAATCCAAGGGCGGCCCAATAAGCAGCTATACGCAGGTTGTATGTCCATCACATGGAATGTGGATTTGAACACCTGCGGTCCAATTTGCACGGGCAACTCTACTTCACCAAACACAGATCTTTTGGTCCCATCGAATGCTCTGACAGTCAAATCACTCGGCCTTAAAATCAAACCATCAACTTCCAGCTTCATTAGTGCCTTTTTAGGCAAGACATTAAGTGAGGAACCAGTGTCTACCAGTACATGAGACATCACTGCCCCTTTGCACTCCATTGTGATGTGCAAAGCTTTATTGTGGTTTCTTCCTTCAGCAGTCAAATCCCTACTTGTGAAGCCCAGACCATGGCTGACATTAACATTGGAAATTACACCTTCAAGTTGATTTACAGTGATTTCCTGTGGCACATATGCACACTTCAACACTTTCAACAAAGCCTCCCGATGCGCGTCAGAACACATCAACAGTGACAAAATTGAAATCTTCGAAGGGGTCTGATTCAGTTGATCAACAATCTTATAATCACTTTTCTTGATTATCCTCATGAACTCTTCCATCTCATTATCAAAAGTAATCTTGGTCTCTGATTCAGGTACAGGCACACTCTCGACCACCTGTTTTCCCTTAGCCTTTGCAGCGGCTTCAACTTCTTGATCACTGCGCAAAGTTTGGGGAGCAAACAATCTTCCGCTTCTTGTAAAACCACCTACACCCCCCACATTATCAATATTCGGACCGGCTAATGATCCAACTTCTTGCTTTTTACCTTCATAATATACGTCTGCACCATAGTGCCAAGGGATTGCCTTCGTAGTTGTAAACGGAACTGGTCCTGGCACCATGATAGTAACAGGACTGGGTCTTTGTTGCACAACACTTGCTACAGGAACTATACTAGCAGGCACCTGGATCTCAGAGGGAGTATAATATACGTCTGCCCCATAGTGCCACAGGGTTTCCTGTGTAGTTGTAAACGGAACTGGTCCTGGCACCATGATGGTAACAGGACTAGGTCTTTGTTGCACAACACTTGCTACAGGAACTGTACTAGCAGGCACCTGGATCTCAGCAGGAGTATAATATATGGTCACAGTTGATACCTCGTCAGTCTCTTTCACAACCCTGTCAAACTGTAGACATCCTTCATTGATCAGATTCTGCAAACCCGCTTTCAACTTATCACAGCCATTCTCTTGATTCATACACTCAGAACAACCTTGATTACAGCCCCGGAACACCTGTCCCTTCAACAAACGATCTTTTACAACCAACAAAGAAGTCTTCACCTGATTGATATCTGCTACCAAACTCAATCGCTTTCCATCTTCGATAGCATGCACATTTGCCGCAGCATGCACATTTGCCGCACCATGATTAGGTATGGGGTGCTGAATAATATTAGGAGGCCGAGAGAAATTGATTGCCTTGGCATCAATCAAGTCTTGCACTTTATGATGAAAAGCCCAACATCTTTCAATGGAGTGCCCCTGAGCACCTGAGTGGAACTCGCATCGTGCGTTAGCATCAAAATTAGGAGGCAAGTTGCCAGGGGCAGGAGGCCTCATAGTGTGGAGCTCAACCAACTTCATCTGGAGTAACTGTGGTAGCAACGCAGAATAAGTCAAAGGGAGAGGGTCAATCTTACGATCCCTCTGCCTAGACCTCTGTTGGAAAGGAGGTTGTTGTTGTTGCTGCTGAACCTGCTGTTGGGGTTGTTGTTGCTGTTGGGGTTGTTGTTGCTGAACCGACGGTGCTGGGATTGTCACTGCACCTACCTGGTGATAACCCTGAGAACGTCCTCTGCCTCGTCCTCTAAACACAGCATTTGTATCTCCTTCTCTTCTTCTCTGACTACCAACAAACGGTTTCTTTGTCCCAGAGGAGCCAGCCCCACTCATATCTTGAATCTTTCCAAGCTTTAACAAACTCTCTATTCTTTCTCCAGCGATCACTATCTCAGCAAATCCGGTTGATGGACAAGCAGCTAATCTTTCAAGATATGCCCCTTGCAGGGTGCCCATAAACATGTCTGCCATTTCTCTATCCAGCAAAGGAGGTTGAACCTGTGCAGCCATTTCCCTCCACCTCTGTGCATATTCCTTGAAACTCTCTTTAGCATTCTGTGACAACCCCTGCAATTGAGTGCGATTGGGCGCCATATCAATATTGTACTGGTACTGTTTTAGGAACGTTTCAGCTAGATCCTTCCAACATCTTACAGCAGCTTTGTTCAATTTCATATACCAGGTCAAAGAAGCTCCAGCCAGACTGTCTTGAAAGTAATGCATCCATAACTTCTCATCATCTGTATGAGCTGAGATCCTCCCAAAATAAGCTTGGATATGTGTCTGGGGACACGTATTACCCTGATATTTATCAAAAGTAGGTGGCTTGAATTTTGGAGGGATCCTGACCCCTGGTACCAAACCCAGACTAGTAACATCAATGCCCATGGAATTCTTGCATTCCATAGCCCTTATCTTCTCCGCCAGTTCATCATATCTTCTGTCACCCGCATCAGCATCCAATAAAGTAAATTGGTCTTCTTGAGCATCTTCCTGAATAACACCAACATTTCTGCTATTCCCATTACCCAGATTACCACCAGGAGGGGGATTGACAACAACGGGAGGAGGAGTGCCATGAGTCTGTGAATTGCCATTCTGATTACCCCCAGGCGTGGCTTCCGGACGCTCGACCAAAAGCCTCAGTCTTTCTTGAGTTTCGGCCATACCAGTCATGAGAGTCATGAACTGGTCCATGCGTGCCCTCATATCAGCCAAATCACTCTACATTTGATCCATTATCCTTGCTTGATTTCTTTGAGTTGAGTAAAGATGAATATGATTCTCAGCTATAGTTCCTGAAACCAAATAAAGGTTAGAGATCTCCTGCGACAGGTACCTGAAAACAAACAACAGAATGCAACATGATATGCGATGCAATGCAATGTTTATTCATTTTGAGGCATTCCTTCCTTCGATTCCAATTTGACCAAAAGAGAAGAGCGCATATCCCTGTAATTGCTAACGGTGACAGAATGCCAGAGGTGAATACCCATCATATAATCTGACGAAGAATCTTTCTCTACCAACAAATCCAATAACAAGAAAAACAAACCCATAGCCATGTGTGGAACAGTTAAATACAAATTATTTTCGGACAAATACAACTGAAAAAGTATGAATACAAACAAAAGGGAAACCCATCAACAAGCCTGATGGTGACTCCCAGAACAGCAACAAAATAAATCAAACACTGAGCCCATAAAAATCTTCCTGGACCTCTTTGAGAAGCGCTTCAGTAACTGGATCATTTGGGCTCTCCATGAGACCTCTGATCAATTGGCTCCTTAACTTGACGGCTTCTTCTAGCTTTCGGATTTGATCTTTGACAGCTGACTCTTTGGCTCTCCTTACTTTGGCGCGGGTCTTCAGATCTTCGATCTCTTGATTAGCTGAACTTAGTTGTTGTAGAAATTCACTTTCTTTGCTCTTCAAAGTTTCCCTCAACTCGTCGTTTTCAGCCCTGATTCTCGCCTCTATCTCTCTCCGACATTCAGAAAACTCATCCCACCTCTGTTGTCCTTTGGCAAGGGCATTCTCTAACTTGGTCACCTGCTCATTGACGCGCTTACACGCCTCTTTTAGCGCCATCTCATTCTGTTTAACCTTACGAATATAGATAGTGTCTTCGGCAATTCTTTTCTTATCGGCCTCGCGAAGCTCAGTCAGCTTTTGCAGTTCATACTCGACCTTACGCTTGTCACAAAGTGTCTTTCTGAGTCCTTCACTTAGCTTTTCCTTCTTTTTGACAGTCTTATCCAACTCTGCTTTAAGCTTGTCATATTCGACAATGCTTATCGTGGTCACTGGTTCCACTGGATCTGACGGTCTTTCCTGAGAAGACGGCAAAAGAGTAATCTGAACCCGTCTTTTCAACCAAGCATCATATTGAGAGGAAGACACATTGTTGCACTTTCCGAAGACGACTTTACCCTTCATTTGAAGATTACCCCAAGCTCCAGCCGCTTGTCTTACCAACAAAAGGTTATCCTTCATAGGAAAAAAGAAAGACTCTTCCAAATCACTGTCCCTTGGAGGTTCTACCAAGGCAAATCCTAATTGTCTCCTGAGAATAACAGGGTTATAATTAATGCAACCCCTTACTCCCAAGAGTGGCACGTTAGGATGTCTTCCACAGCTGCTAATGAAATCTCCCCCAATTGTCTTCTGATTGAACCAACGGATATCCTTTGCTGTCAACTGAATCATCCTCTTAGCCCAGTTCTTTGCAGGCTGAGGATTCAAAAAGGCCTCTGAATTTGGTAAATGACCCATAAGCCACATATGGAACAGAGGCGCACAACATCTAACCAACCTTCCTCGCTTCTTCTCATTCTTGAAGTGCACAGAATAGTACAAATCATCCAGGAGGGTAGGTACGGGGTTCTTCATTACAAAAATATGGATTGCACTCATGTCCACAAACTTTGGTTCATCAGCAAACAGCATAATTCCATAGATACTCAAAGCCAGGATTGCACAAACAGTTTCCCATTGAGACTTAGCAGTAAATTCTTCAGCTTTGGCAACCAGGAAGTCCAAATGAAAACCAGATAATTCTCCTTTGGTGGTGAGATTGTCTGCTACCACAGGTACGCTCATATGAAGAGCCTTAGCTATTTCTTCATGCTTTGGAGGGCGCATGTCAGAGTTGAAGGGAATCTGGTACTTGAGAGGCACACCCAGCAGCCAAGCATACTCTTCTAGCATTGGGCCCAACTGAAAATCCGAGAAGGTGAAACACCTTAGCTGTGGGTCATAAAACTGTAAGCACGTATGAATGACACTCCTTTCTGAAGCATTCAAGTCAACAACCACAGTCATAATCTCCCCATAAGCCTTCCGAAACATACCCACATGGTCTGGAGTAATAAGAACAATCATCTTTCGCAACTGTCCCACCTTTGTGTCAAAGAAACTATAGTGTACATTGTTCTTCCTAGGAGTCTCCATAACCGCAACAAGAACTGTCAACCGGAATCGAAAGGAAGTATACCCTGCAAATGAATAAACATGAGGGTTAAATGCAAGAATGCTAATGATGATATGTATGCAAGGGCATGTGACCACTGCTGCAGAAATACTGCTGAACCCACTGTACTGCAATCTGAATCTGGTGAGATATACAACCCCAGGATAAGAAACCCAATAACAAACACAGAACCAGATGTGAGCTGTTCAGGATCAAAACTTCGTTAACCAATCCAGAACAAATAAGAAAACCAGGTATTCTGACTGTCAAGGGTTCCTGCACACCTGTAAACAATCCCCCCAATCTCACAGGTAGGTACTAGGATGTTCAGTATCCCGGGCTCTCAGGTCGAGAAATGATGATACGTTCACCATTTCTGGTTTGGCATCATCATCAATCAAGGAGGCCTCAACTGATTCTCCAAAACGGAAGATCCTCAGCTTCAGAGGTTTGAGAAGCAATAGCACATTCAGCCCGAAGGATACAATGCTACCGCCAATCAAAGAGGTCGTTTGCTGATTCTCTTCAAAACAAAGAGGGGTCATCCTAACAGGTCATCCAGACTTAGCAGCTCTTCCAGATAGCTCTACCATCGTGGGAAATCCACAACGCAGAATTCTCTAGAGAGAACCACATCCAGATTGTGTTTCATATTCCCTCCTCGAACTGAGATGGAACGCGAGAGGACATGAAACACGCTAATCCTAAGTGCACTCAGGCCTGTGCATTGGGCCTATCTCTCAGAATACCCCCATCCCACCAAACAGAAAACAGTACAGCAGTGCAGCATAATACATCACATGAAATGAAAAAAAATGCTAAAATACAGTAAATGTAGTAATATACAGTAGTATACAGCAGAAAACAGTAAATAACTATACAGTAAAACAGTAAATACAGCAAAGTACAGTAAACACCCAATGAAAGAAAAACAAACAAGCGCTAGGATTGACTCGCTAAGGAAACCAGAGATTCTGGGTTCGATCCCCAGCAGAGTCGCCAGCTGTCGCTCCCGGGATTTTCATCCTAATACAAACGCGAAAGTGGCACCGAAACAGAGTCGCCAGCAATGTGTATTTATCCCAAGAGAGGGAAAGGAAACACCGCATAAACCTGAAGGAGAGGAAAAGAGCATGGTCTTGCGACCAAGAGAAATGGGTTCGGGAGTCGGTTACGTGAGAGGAAGGTATTAGCACCCCCTCACGTCCATCGTACCCGATGGGATCCACGCTTGCTTGTCTCGATCAAAGGGTGTCGTCAACTGAAGCTCCACTGCTACTGGAAAAGGGAAAGGAAAAGGAGAAGGGAAAAGAGAGAGAGAACAAGGAACAAATGTAGGGAAAATAAAAGAAGTGCTCGAATGGGCCCTACCCCACTGCCTACGTATCTCATTGGGAACATGAGAATCAGAGCGACGTAGTTCCCCTCAATAAGGAAAAGTTGTTTGTGTTTTTTAGAGAACGGTGTACGTTCTAGCTCAGGTGTTGCAGGCTCGCTGGTCCGAGTGCGTTACCATCTTGCGAGAGAACGAGTAGGAGCACGTTCGTACGTTAAGAGTGAGTGAGATGAGAAAAGAATTCCCGAAGGAAAGGCGTTATAGCTTGTTTGAAGTTTTTTAGAAAGAAGTGTTTTGATTGTTTTGTGTTTTGTAACGCGCATTGTATTTAAGTCCCTTATGTAAGATCGAATGCCTCGCATAACGACCCGAGATGGGACGCACGCTAAACATTCCAAGAAAATGAGAGAAGATCCCTCACTATCTTGTTCTCGCGTGAAAGACCTATATACAATGTTTGTTTTCCTTTATTAAGTATTTTTTACTTTTTGCTTGAAGATGAGAAGAGAAAACGCAAAGGAAACTCAAAAGGGAGACTAAGGATCCTAATGTTATCATGCATGGATGACCTAAGGTTAGTGAGGTTTGAAAGAGAAGACTACCTAAAACCTAATGCTAATCCTACTCCAAGCTTAATCAAAAATTAAGTTGGACTAGGTAGCTCTAAGGGGAAAAGAATCCAAGACTTAGACAAGTCTTGAGATTCATGGGATGTGAAAGAGTGAAAGAGAAGAAAAGAGAAGAAGAAGAAAGATAGATGAGATACAATAAGGGGCAGCAAGCACATCATAATCATCATATCCAAATCACATCATAAAACATGCTTCAAAGATCATACAAGCACATCTCAAGTACACAAGTGAAAGCACACAAGAAAGGATGCAAGTAAACTTGCATAAGAAGTACAATTAAGCACACCAAGAGTTCATACAAAGATGACATGAACAAAATAAGATAAAAGTGAAACCAAGTCAGAAATCAATTCATATCATGATCATCTAATCAAAACATGCAAGAATGCTTCACATTATGATGCATTATTAGCCAAAGAAGCAACAAAACATTTGATAATGACATGCATCATACAAATCATCCCAAAATGAACATGTGAAGTGAAAACCAAGTAATGAACTCAAGAGGGCAGTAGCATATGCATCAACAACATGTCAAGATCAAACTCAAGTCATACAAGATTAATCACCAAGCAACGCATCCAAAGCATGCATCAAAACTAATCAAAGCAACCACTTACTATTCATGCAAGCAAGCAAAGAAACATGTGAAGCAGAAAGTGAGAACATGTCACATAATGAACCCTAAATCAAGAGGATCAGAACCTCAATCATGTTATACAAGTCAAACAAAAGGCCTCATGCATTGATTGTTTCATACAAAGGAGCATTGCACATGATTAAGTCAAACATACCACAAAATTCAAGTCAAAACAACACCAACTTAGAAAATCAAGCACAAATAGGAAAATGAATCAATGAAGATGATTCCAAAGCCATAAACAAGCTCAAACAGAACATGATCACACCATACAATCATCTCAAGTATCAATCAATCACAAGTAAACAAATGCACTCAAACTAGGTCAAGTGTCTAAGCATGCTTCAATGAACTTCAAACCACAAGTAAAAATCAACCAAAAATAGCAAAGTGGTTCAATAAATTCCCAAAAAATAATCAAAGGTAAGTTAACTCAGTCAAGTAACAAATGCATAAAGATTGGATCCAAAAGAGTTAAAGAGCTTGTCTAAAAGTGATCCACAAGTCAAGATGTGCAAAGAATCGAGCAAGAGTCGAGGGGTATCAAAAATCACATGAAAAACAATCAAAGGTGATCACCAAGGCAGCAACATGACATGAAAACAATCCTCAATTAAGTGTCAAAACATGACAAAAAGGTAAGCTCAATAAGGCATGGAAAGATCATCAAACATAAGCACTAGTCACAAAGGTAAACATAGGAGACACTTTGGAAAATAAAACCATAAATAATTACGAAAATAAATGAAAAATGAAAATAAAATTCATATAAAATTAAATAAGACTTCAAAATACACCCATGATTTTTTTTTGTAATTTTTTAATAAAAGTAAATATTTTTAATAATTAAAAAGGAAACGAAAATAAAAAAGAAAAATATAAAAAGAGTAATAGAAATGGAGGGTGTATATTGAATGCAAACACAACAGTTGGGCCGTGTGGGGGGTGCGGAAATGAATTGGCGTAGGCCCAACTAACTTGTAATGATATCATCAGTTTTTTTTTTTTTAAAAAGAAATAAAAATAAGAGAAAATAAAGTGTTACAAAATATCATGTGAACATATCCATCAATCGGGCAACCCTACTTAAATCAAATAAGTAAAAAAAAAACCATCCGGCCACTCCCAAGCCAACACGTCATCATCTTCTTCAATCAAAAACTTAAACACAATGCCATGCATCGTGATTTGCAGAGGAAAACGCAGCAAGCAACTCATCTTGCACACAACATTTCTTCATCAAATCTCAACTAAATCAAACAAAATAAGATACCAAAATAAAGCTCATGGAATAAAGATCAACACTGCGCCATTTGTTTTCCATAAATATCACTCAAACATAAAGAAAAAAGGACTCCAAGGCACGGGTACAAGCATAAAAACAAAAAATCATACGTCCAGAACATGCTCAGATTCAAACAAACACACAATGCTATCATCACAGGTCTCCTTAGATGCAACACATGAGCATGATTAGATCTAAAAAAAGAGGGTTTAAAAAGGTTGAAGAAGCTTACCTAGTGGAGGCAAGTCCACTGCTTCTTCACTGCTTTGTGAAAGCTTCAGAGAACCCACCAAACTTCCGTGACAGACCTCACTTGAGCAAGGAAAATGAAGAAAACTTGACTCAGAAAATCAAAACCAAGAGAGAAGTTTTTAGAGAGAGTGAGCTGTTATGGTTTCTTTCTTCACAGAATGAGTTCTTCCGTTTCTAGGGTTTGCATCCTTTAAATATGATGGGTTAGAAGTGGCTTAATGGGCTTGAGATGGAGTGGAAACTTGGTTGAGAATTTCTGTCCAAAAAAAGAAAATGTGAGAGTGCAATACGGGTTGGTTTTACATGGGGTGCATGGAGTGGTTTGTTGTGATTTGGAAAGAGAGGAGGTGGTGGAAATAGCAGTCACGTGAGCAGAGTGTGAGGCCAGGTAGTACCAACGCTTTGTTCTTTTCTGTTTCACCCCAAATGTGCAAAGTGTGCATGAGAGAGTGATATAGCCGTTGGCCATTGTTTGGTCGTTTTAGGCAATGTTTTGGCAAAGCATTGGTGACACAGCATGATGATGGTGCGTGTAAAAACAAAAAGAATACTTGTTACAATAATTAATTCAAAATACCACATGAGGATGCTTCAAAACCAATGGTACATGATCACCTTTTCTTGATCCAAACTTGATGGATATGGCTCCAAATGTTGTAAACTTATAGTCATTGGAAAATAGGAAATGCTATGGACAAATTCCATGTTAATTATGACTTGAAACAATGCTTGGAGGATGATGAAAAAAAAGGTTTGAAAAGGTGTCCACGAATCTGTCCAAGAAAAACTGATTTTTTGTCATCACCACAACTTGAAACCATGATATTGAGGTAGCCATAATTTTCGATTCCAACGTCCAAATATTGTCTTTTTGGTCATTTTGAAAAGGCGAGATTGCCCTCTACAATTTTCATGTTGGAAGTATCTCAATTCATGATTTGGAAATAACTCTAAATTGGTCAAGAACATTGGTGTACCAAACTGTCAAAAGCAACTTAGAACAAATTCTAAGTTTTAGTGAAACCACCAATTGAAAATGTCACACTTTGAGCACTTATAACTCACTCAATATCAAACCAAATGCCATGATTCTTGTGCCCATTTTGAAGAGAAGACTTCAAACTACAACTCTCATGTTAGAGTTTTCTCAAATCAAAGCTTGAAAGTTGATCAAAACTGTGCATGAACATGAGTGCATAAAACTGTCCCAAAATAACTTAGAAAAAATTCTAAGTTTTTGAATTTCACAACTTGAAAACTCCAACTTCAAAACATCATAACTCTCTCAAAAATAATCCAAATGAGACAAACTTTACATGGTTGGAAAGCTTGGAAAAAGCTCTACAACTTTCATGTTTGAGGAAAATTGAAATGAAGCTCGTATCATGATGGAAATTAGCTTGGAAGATGGCTGAATTCATGCTGAAACTTTCCCAAAATGGCAACTTCCTAAAAACCTAGATTTCCAAAAATAGCAACTTCTTCACATTTTTGATTTTTCATGAATCCTTGAACATTTCTTGATCAAATCTTGTCCATGGGCCATATTTGACTTGAGAATCATGATGTTGACCTCAAAAAGTCAAGAGTTGACTTTTTCACAGCACAGTTGACTTTATTCCCAATTCTCCTGATTTTTGAAATTCCTGATCAATTGAAAACCTTCTGAAACAAATTGATGGGCAATCTTCCATCCCTAGACACTTGAGGACATAAGGAATACCATGGGATCAAGTCTTGCCCAAGAAATCAGAAATAAACTGATTTTATGGCAAACCCTAGTTTTGGTACCCTCTGGTTAGGAGGAAATAGCACATCCTCCAAATTCAAATTCCTCTGAATATGTTGTGTATCATGTCCACCAATGATGGCATGTGCCACTTGGAGATGATAAAGAATCAAATAGCTTGCTCATTTGGGGTCAGATCCCATCTTTTGACTGCCTTGTATAGGAGATCATGCATTGTCCAATCTTCTTGGTGAATTCTCCTCTTCCCATGACTTGTGAGATCAAATGGAGATAATACATGATGTAAGAAGTCCTTGAAGCTTGTGGGAAACACTTGGTCTTCTTCTTTGGATGATCAACACTTTAGAGAATCACCTGATCACATGCCCTTATGCAAGATGCAATGTTAAATGCTTGATGCTTTATTTTTCTATGCTTGAATGCAATGCAATGCAATGAAAGCTCATGCTAAAAGATATGAAGAAAAGAGAGGGCAAATTTTGGGGTATTACAATTGGTAATGCTACTTGCGAAAAGCCTTTGATAAACCTTCTATAGTAGCCTGCTAGACCCAAGAAACTCCTAATTTCTGATACATTCTTCAGTCTCTCCCAATTAATTACAGCTTCAACCTTTGACGGATCCACCGCTACACCACCCTGTGATATAACATGACCAAGAAAACTAACTTCAGACATCCAGAACTCGCACTTGCTTAACTTGGTAAAAAGTTTCTTCTCTTGTAAGATAGATAAGACGATTCTCAAATGTCCTTCGTGCTCTTGCGGAGTACGGGAATAGATAAGAATGTCATAAATGAAGATCACAACAAATTGATCCAAGTAAGCTTGAAATAACCGATTCATATAATCCATAAAAATAGCTGGAGCATTAGTCACACCGAAAGGCATCACTAAGAATTCGTAATGGCCATAACGGGTCCTAAATGCAGTCTTAGGTACATCGGAACTCTTCACTCGGATTTAGTGATAACCCGACCTCAAATCAATCTTCGAGAACACACTGGCTCATTTCAATTGATCTAATAGGTCGTCTATCCTTGGTAAGGGATACTTGTTCTTAATGGCGACTTTATTCAGCTGACAATAGTCGATACACAACCGCATCCCACCGTCCTTCTTCTCTACTAACAATACTGGAGTTCCCCACGGTGAGACACTAAGTCTAACAAAATGCTTAGCTATAAGCTCTTCCAATTGTTCCTTCAGTTCTCTCAATTCAAGCGGTGCCATCCGATACGGAGAAACAGATATAGGAGCCGTTCCCGGTACCAGGTCAATAGAAAATTCCACTTCCCTCTCCGGAGGAAGAGAAGTGACATCTTCGGGGAAAACTTCAGAAAACTCACAAACTACTGGAATATCCATAACTTGAAGGCCGCTACTCCCTTCCTTAGTGAGAACCAAAAGAACATATTTCTCTTCTTCGAACAAGAAATTTATCATTCCAACAGTACCTTCTAGAATAGTTGTTAAGACATCTGTCGGGGTAGCATCATTAGATGGAATGATGATGAGCTTTTCTTCACACCCAATAAACACCGAATTAGCAGAAAGCCAATCCATTCCCAAAATGACATCAACTTTCTTAAGCGATAGACAAATAAAATTAATCTGAAAAACTCTACCGTCCACAGACAAAACACAGTTTTCACACATCAACGGTGTCTCAACTATTTCATCCATGGCGGTAGTGACCACCATAGGAGGAGACAAAGGAACAGACCGCAACCCATGTCGCTTCATACATTGCATCGATACAAAAGAGTGTGTAGCTCTGCAATCAAATAAAACAAAAAAAGGAAATCCGCTAACAAAGCACGTACCAGCAATTAAGGAATTGTCACTCTTCTTCTTCCTCGCATCTAAGGTATAAACCCTTCCTTGTGTTTGAGTCCTATTCTGAGGACAATCTCTTTTCAGATGACCCACCTTCTGACATTGGAAACACTTTACCCCTTCTAAACTACACCTTACAGAATGATTCTTGCCACAAGTGCGACACACAGGAGGTGTACTCGTCCTTGAATCTTGAATTTGTTTCCCTTTGAAGGATTGTTGCCTAGGCCTGAAATGTTGGTTGGATCTTCCGCGATCCCCTTGATTCACTCTACTCACAACACTTTCAGCTTGGACTTTCTTCAAACTATGCTCGACCACATAGCATTGCCTGAAAACTTCAGCATATGTAGTGAACTCTCTCTGAGATACACTATGAGATATTTCAGCTTTTAGTCCAAACCGAAACTGGTCTATTTTCCACCTTTCATCAGGAGCATACATAGCCTGCCTAGAATAAGAAGCCACGTCCTCAAACTTTTTAGCATAACTGGCCACAGTCATACTACCTTGTCTTAGTTGTTGAAATTCAAATTCTTTCTGAGTCCTCAATGAGCTCGGAAAATATTTCTCCATGAAAATAACTTTGAACTGTTCCCAAACCTTAGGCACTTCTTGAATAGTCATCAAGGCTGAAGTGCTCTCCCACCATCTCATAACGGGACCCTTCAGTGAATGAGAAGCGAACAACACCTTGTTCTCTTTGCTGGATTGGACTATCAAGAAAATCCTCTCCATACCAGAAATCCATTCGTGAGCCTTCACGGGATCTAATCCACCATGAAATTCTGGGGGATTCATGCGGATAAAATCCCGGAATTTCCCACCTTAAGCTTCTGGAACAACTACTGTAGGATGCAAACCTCCATTCATTTGTTGCACCATTTGCTGCATGAATAGATTATGTTGCTGCTGCATCTGTTGGATAAACTGATACAGAGGAACATTGTCGTCGCCGCCCAGCGGATTCGTCCCTTCAGGAGTGGTACGGGGTCTACCACGAGTGTTTCTACGTCCTTTAGCCATGTTCCTAAAGGTCATACAAATAGGATTAAGTTGATCAGGCTCAATGCCATAAATATAACACTTAAGACTAATGGCGACACAACGTATATGAAACGGAAAGAAATACTTATACTATTTCATGGCTAGGTCGAGGGCACGACCTGCTTTGATACCAACCGTAACACCCATATATAAAACTCATACATCAAAACATAAATATTATATATAGATCCAAATGTTTGGTACTGAAATACATAAGCTCCTAGTTAACACATTATATATATTACATGCCCCAAAATACAACAACTAAAAGTTCTAAAGACATAATATACATAAGATGTTCAAAAGATAAAAACTAAGAACTAGATCAACAATGATCTCGAAATAAACTCCGCTACGGAAGCTAGCCATCAACAAACAAGGAAAAGATCACACGACCTTATCCTTACCCTTCTCGGAACCTAGAGCACCTGAAATACATCAACAACGTGGGGTGAGATATATCAAATCTCAGTGAGTTCCCTAGCTTATGGATTCTCTCGGATTAACAGGGTTCTAACAGTCCTAACTCAAGTCCGGGGAAAAGGGAAAGGACTCTTGAGTTCACATTTATAATTCTCACACTATATGGAAACATGACATGAGTTCATTAACTCACAACATCACTAATCGATAACCATAGCAAGATATCTCGTCTTCCCGTCCGCTTCTACGTCTAGAAGGCAACCCGAGTCATAGATCCTTGTAGTTACTTGGCATACGAATTGGATTCAGGATCATCAGCCTGTTAATCGTGAACCGTCACTTCTCATGGCCTGTTAACCATCACAAGTCTCTACCCATAGCATAGGCTCCAATCGTACTACACCTAGGGAATCAAACCTACCAAGTAATTGTGTACCCGTTTCAGAGGAGCTCGAGACCTATGAAACTACACTCAAAATATTCCGGTTACGATTACATGATCACAACAACAATACGATTGTATTCGACAATCACAAGACTACACCGCCTTAAGGCCTCACTTGCCTTTTCACAACCACAAAGGTTAACCACATGTTCCATACTAGTGTTCACTCTCAACTACGCCAATACTCGACAAGGATGTATCTTCCAACAACACGTGCCCGAGCATCGCCATCTAGAGTTGTCTACAATTTTTAGTTCCTTACTAGATTCTCCTATAGTTCAAGTTTGAGGTTTCCTCACTCTTCCTATATCATTTTCATATTTGCATGCATATTCACTTACAATCATCTTAAACAATAGTAGGATAAGCAAGACATGTCATAATTGCATAGTAGAATAATATAAACCAATTAAAACACAATTATATCACTTTTGGAACTTTCTCGATTATTTAATCGGTCGGTAAAATCGACATATTTCATCTCCATTGCATATAATATTTCCTCGGCTTTACATCGATATAAAGAATGATCGAATGCGATAAACGAGTCTAAAGTTATGAATTTTCTCGCTTAAGGAATAAAATCTCAAGTCCCAGGTCACGCTAAGTGCGCCCCTGCCCGCGCTAAGCGTGTATCTCTCTGCCATATGGGGTTGTAGGATTTCAAAACCGCGCTGAGCGGGCTTCTGCGCGCTAAGCGCGCTCTGCGAAACTCAGAAAAATTCTTCACTAAAACAGAAATTTCCCACACCTCCAAACCTCCTCCAAACCACAACCAACCACCAACAGTGGTACAATAACATGGTTTGAGCATGGTTGACCAACAACATTCTTAAAACCTACATTTTCTCAAGAACACAACATTTCCACAAACCCTATAATTTTCAATCAATCCAAAGTAACCAAAACATCAAAACAAGCATCAATATATGTTTCTACAAGTATATTGATCATTCATTTCGATTTATATCAAATTCCAACCGTTAAAACATCGATTACCACATTCTAACCTAAAACTCATATTATCCAAAACCTCTAAACAATGGTACTAACTAGAACCCACCTCTTAAACAAGATGAAGATGAAGAGAATGAGATGATTGGGCAAGGATTAGATGAATGGATGATGATTTTCTCTTGTATTTCTTCAATTTCCTCTTTCTCCTTCTTTTCTTCTTCTTTCCTTTTCTTTCCCTCTTTCTTCTTTCTCTCTCTTTCTTACTATATTTTTCTTTTGTTTGGAGAAATGGGAGGAAAAGGAATTATGTAGTAAACTAGTATTAGAAATAATACTACTAAATGTCCAAAAAGTCTCTTAAGTCCAAATAAATAAAATACCTCAGAGTCAGATATTATTAATTGGATTTATTCTAAGTTCCACAGTTGCTCTAATTATTTTGTCAAATAATTTCTCAGAGTACACTGGGCTCAGTCGATCATAATATAATATTATCCGGAGGAATAAAATACGGGGTATTACAGACATCCTGCAGTATTCGCTTTGCCTCGGCCACTTCTCCTTAAAAAATTACTTTATTTCTTGTTCTCCACAAACACCAGCATGATATCAGCCATAAAAATGCCATAGATGAACCAAGATTAGTATCTTTAGCCCAACTTACAAACATATCAAGACAGCTATCCTCTCTTGGAAGTATAACTCCAATCCAATCTTCCAGCCCCTTCCACATCTATTTAGATTTATCACAATTAATAATGAGATGATTGGTGTCTTCAAGTTCTCTGAAACAAAAAACACACGATTCTTGATGAGGGTCTGATATTATTCCCCTCTTGATGAGATTTTTTTGTGTCGGCAGCCTGTCAATTAGGAGTCTCTAGCCAAAAATCAGAATTTTAAGTGGAAGCTTGATCCTCCACAAGAAATCCAATGCTTGTTTTAATTTATTATCCAAGATTACTCCCTCCTCACTATTATTCCAGAAGTTATAACAGTCCTTAATACTAAATGCAATATATGTCTTCCTTGGCCACAAAATCTCATTCTCCTCCTGTGAATATGGTCGCACCTCCTCAAGTAGTTGTTCTAATTCTCTAATCAATACAGCATCTTTTCCAGACAAGACAACACTTCTACTCATAATTTCCCACCTCCACATATTGTCTAACCAACAACCACAGTCTTTTACTAAAATATTCTGATTCGGAGAGGATAGAAATAATGAAGGAAATTGGATGGCCAAAGCATCTCTACCAA